>CM076572.1:7755727-8108510 GCA_034641835.2 Pinus albicaulis
CCTCAATGGCAAGTTCTTCAGGTTTGATGACAGGTGTTAGTCATCAGTATTTTTCATTTGTTAATGATGACTAGATCCATAGCTGAGTTTTCTAGAAGCTTATCTCCATATGTAAATTTTTCATCTAGAAAACCCTCATAAAACTTTTTCGCCCTCCTGCTTTTTAGTCCGCCCATGTCAAGGTTAAAACTCATTATCACTATCCTATCTATATTTAGCCCTACTGGTCTACCCATCAGCTCTAAAAGGATAATCCAAGTCTGTTTCAAAAACCTCCCCTAAGTTAGGAAGTGGCGCTTTAAGGCATTTTACCCTTGGCAACCATCAAAAGGCCAAAAAAACCTCCATCTGATACAGACCAATCATGACAGACCTCCCACTCTGCAAATGAAATTTATCACAGCCCTAAGTCGCGCCACTTACACACCCCTAAGTCTCAGCACTGCATAGACCACAGTCTCAAGCTGATTATTAGGTGTTTTACATTGTTTTATGGATTTTACAAAGACAAGAAATATATCTTTCATCTCAGGAGAAAATTCTTGAATACACATTTAGAAGAACAGTTGCTTCTCAATGTCAACATGAGCCTGACATACATCTGCAGGGCCAGGAGTTACTCATCAAACTCTTGCAGCTTCATTCAGCATGATAACATAGTAAAAGAAAGACAACACTGTCAAACAGACTTGTAATTTGTCATGGCCAAGAACCTCCTTCATCTATAAGTAGAGGGTTAAGGCTCCTCCTTCATCCATAAGCAGAGGGCGATGGCCAATATTGATTTGAAGAATTGCAAACTAACTGTAAGCACAGGTTTATTTAATGAACAGTGAGACAGTCGCTCAGATTTTCTGAAGTAAAGTGATGACTGAAGGCTGAGGTAAAAGTTGTAGTGTTTTTCAAAGTTTGTTTGCCTGCCATAATGTATAAGAGAAACCCTAGTCAAGCATGCTCACCAAACAATCTTCAGCAGATTCAGATAGAAGTTAAGCTAGTCCCTTTTCAATTTTGCTTTCCAATATAGCAGTCTGGGCCCAAACAAAACAATTTTGCTGATAATTAAAGAACAGGTCATTACACAGGCCAATGATGAAAATTATGTTTCAAAGGTACTGAATTTCCTACTCATAAGGGGATAACCTTCAGATTACTCATCATAATCTGGTATGACCAAAAGTGGTAGTTAAGTTTCTTCTTCAGTAGAAAGACATTGCAAATAGGTATGCAGAGACATGAAGGTGCAAGACAGATCATGACATGTGTTTCAAGTCCTGAAACCCGGTAAAGGCAATGTGAGCATGCCACTGTCAAAAGAAAGGTATTTTTCCCTATAAAAATGTGTCAAAGATGATAATGTAGCCCAGGTGATTATGACTGAGTTCCACCTCCAAATCAAAGAAAAGCATCAGTTTAAAGGACACCTATAATCCTCATAAAGCTCAGCGAAATTTTCCTCTTACAATACAGAACATCAAAAGGCAGATTTTTCCCTCTAGGGGAAAATTGAATAACAAACAGTTTCTAGACAAAAGCAAGGAGACAAGTCCAAATAAGTCTCGTGCTGAAGAATTTTCCATCAGCAGGTGGAGAGATGCAATGATAACAAAGTAGGAGTGCATGTTTCAAAGGTCAAAAGTTGCCCTAAAAAGTTGATATCATCCTTCAAAGCCACACAAATACAGATGACTGATATAAGGTTGATCTACAGTGTTCTAGTTTTTCCTTCAGAGGTAATGATGCATAAGTTTTCCCAAGGACATCATCACAGTACATAAAAAGACAGCTGCTTCCTATGTTGCCTTGAGCCTCGGATAAAAACACTATTCAGAGAGAAAATTCAATGTACCCCTGCAAACACAGTCCAAAAAGGTTAGCAAATGTGGTTGGGAAAATGCTGATAACCTCCTCCAGTAAAGAGTAGATGCTGAGGAATAGGATCAATAGGACCTCCTTCATTTAAAAGTAGAGGGTCAAGGTGTTTTAAATAACTTCAAAAATTGTAGATCACCTCCATTGATGAACAACAGTAAGGAAAATTTTGGTTTAAAGGAGCCTCTTTACTACAGCAACAATGGATACTTAGGGTTTTTGAAGGCTGCAGTGATTGGTATTTTTATAAACTTCTTCAAAAATATACAAGGTCCCTATTTCAAAATAAATGGAGTAGTATGGTGTTGAAGACGTTCTTCAAAAAGTACATTTGGTATGGCAGTTGTCAAGCATAGGCCTCCTTCCCAAATAAGTAGAGGGCCCACCATTGTTTGAAGGTATCCAAAATGACAAACATAAAATCAATCATGACCTTCATTAGCAGATAATGAGGAAAGCTTCATGATAGGTCTGAAGGACCATTTGTAAAGGTTGAAACAATATTTTGTAATAATCTCCCATTATACACAAATAAAGCATAACAGAGTCTTTATGGCCACCTCCATAGACAGCAGAGTTTGGAAGGACAAAATGGCAAGTTTTTAAGCATGGTTAAGAGAAATTCCTACCTCATAAACTATAGATTACCACATCATTTTGAGGAGTATTCCATTCATTATGACAAAGCCATACAAAGACAGAGGTTAAGGAGCGCCTGGGCAGTTCGGTTCAAAATGTGTTTCTGACAAAATGGAGATGAAATTTACAAAATTGAGAGAGGTTTTTGTCCCTGCAGAACTTAAGGACAAAAATCTCTACTACATTGTGATTGCGGGTTTGCAGGGAACGTGAAAATTCGAATGTCATGAGAATTTCTTCAGATCACAGATTCTGTCATTTAATCCATGATGGACAACATTTTGAACAAAAAAATTGACTCCAAATGAAAAAATTAAAGTTGTTATGGAAAATATACTTCCATGTTTTTCCGACGAGCCATCTCAGGCCAAATTCCGACAACAGGAAGGCATCCAAAAGTAGCCTGCAATCAACGCTATGTTTTTTTGCACCAGCATTCACCATTTTTGACCAGCGATGGGAAAGTCAGTTTTTGAACACCCAAATGGACACCAAATGAAACAACTCAAGCATATTTGGAAATTAGACTTCCACGGCTTTCCAACAAGCCATCTCATGCCCAATTCTGACACCGGGAAGGCCTTCAAAATAGGCTGCAAAGTTGCGCGACACGTTCAGAAATCTGTGCGATGCGTTTAGGCCGAAAATTTCCAAAGGGATGAACTGATGCGCGAGGCGCCTGTAGCAGCACGCGGCACTCCTGTTGAAATGGTCAAGAAACTCACCAAAAACCTTAAAAAACTCTTTCCAAGAGCTGCTTAACCATTCAAGCAAAGATTATCATTGATTTTCAAGCTCCGGAAGTTGAGATTGTTTTGGCAAAATGGTTGGACATGGTGACAAACATCGACATAGCAAGAGACCCAAAACTTCTAAAAAGGAGGAGGGTTGTTGTGCTTGTTTAAAATTTTTTTGGGTTTGCAATAAGCTACATTTGTCCAGCAGTGAGCACAACTAAATGGTGGTCCACTTTTGTTGATGTCAAAAGACTTTATAGACAACCCTCAAACAGTCTTGAGAGGAGGAAGGCACTGTTTCAAAAGCGAAAATACAGGGTTTGAGAAATGAAAACAGTAGGTCATTTTCAACACAGTCATCATATGAGCATTTTTTCAAGGGAGCTTCTTCTATTCTGTTAAAGGGATAAAAAAGTGTTTTAACTTTCCATTCCATAAAGCATAGGCAGTAAGTCAAGTTATCATTCGCATCTCAAGGTATTGTCAAACTGATATAAAGAGCAGTAGGGTGTAAAGACAACAATGTTTTGATTAAAAAGGAGTTTATTGGTATTTGAAGGCTACAGACTTTTGTGAACACATAAAAACATTGCGAGAGCTGCCACCTTGTCCTATTTACAGTGGTCTTTATTGAATGTATGCACTTTGTGATTGGCTGTATTTGTGAGTTCTGAATCCACTGATGGAGTGGCCTACCAACAGGAAGGAAAGGTATAGAAGCTAAGAGGATTGTGTTTGGCCTTCTTCTGAAAAGGGTAAGAGTGTCCTAGTGCCTCAAACACCAAAGCATGGTGCCCTTCCACAGGAAACCCCTTTAACTGTCTTTATCCTTGTTAGCTGTGTTTTCATCATGGATATTGGTTGATTGATGTACAAAGGTTGGGAAGGCAACATTTTGAAGAAACAGAGTCTTACACCAAAAGAAGACATTTCACATTACACCTGGTATCATTTTTGTCTTAAACAAACAGAGGGTTGACAGGCTGAGACAGAGTTTGTGTTTGAAAACACATTTCAATAACTTTTGAGGTAGTAAAAGCCTTGGTGTGAGTCAAGATGTGTTGGTATGAAAAGGGTCTTAGGGCTGTGTTACAATTTGCTGAAAGAGGGGTGGCCTTTTTCTTGCCCCAAGAAAACTTAAAGCTGCCCTCGAAACTGAGATGAAAAACATAGCTTCTGTCAGCCTTATGCAGTGAAGTAAGCAGTGTTTGGAAGGGTTGACCATTTTGTTTAAAAGATCAAAGATTTGTTGTGTTTTATAAAGGTAAAACAGTGAGAATGTAAGTTCTTATTGCTGTGAGAAGCCCATGAAACTGCCTTCTAAGGAATATTGAAAGATGGAGGCGCTATTTCAAAGGCAGAGACTTAGTACTTGAAAAATGAAGTAGCAGTCTTATTTTCAGCCATGGAGGTCATACATATGTCACTTGTTTATTGGTCAAAAGTTTCTTCTGTGTGTTAAAGGGGCAAAAAAAATAGTGCTTTAGCTTTCCATTCCATAAAGCATAGTCAGTGAGTAAAGCTACCATTGCAATTCGGAGATATTTTCAAAATGGATACGAGAAAATAGAGAAGTATAAAGAGGGTAAAGTTTCATTTTACAGTGATTATATCACAGCCACAATTGCTGCCACACTATAAAACAATAAATGATATTACTTTATTTCTTTATTTTCATGATCTTTCACCCATTATATACTTTTTAAGACTGTTATGCTTTAAACATACTTGTTGAATGACATACAAAGGTAGGACAAGATTTTTCTTTGCAAAGAGAAGAGACCTAATATCATGTAAAAATTCATCCCACACAACATTTTGAAATCAAATTCACTCGATCAAACAATGATTGAGAGGTGAAACAGTGTTTGGTTTAAAGAAGGCATTCCAAAGACTTGGAAGTAGTTTGGTTTTTCAGGAGCACATCTAGATCAAGATGTCCCTCTAGGCAAGACAACAGGAGCAACATGACAGTGGTGAAGATTAGAACAAAGAAGAAATCCGTAGGAGGGGAGCTCTTACAAGAAAGAACTCGCAAGCTTAAGCAAAGAAGAAAAGGATGATGATTAAGGACGACAATTTCAAGAAGAAAAGAAAGAAAGACACCTTTAAACTTGGAGTTTGGGCCCAAGCTTCAGAACATGTTGCCAAGGACCCTTGAGGGTCATACACACCGATTTTGGGCACATTTTGACATGTTTTGGTTTTTTGGCCTTTTTGGGTTTTTGATCAAAAACTCATAAATTCGCCATTTCATTTTGAGGATTCGTCAAGGGAGGAGGATGGTATCATTGGATGCCATAATTTCATGAGCATGTCCTCAGCAATTTTCAGAGCATTCAGATATCATTTACCCCCTCAAAACAGCGAAAAAGGCTCGCATTTTGCACACTCTGCCCGGTCTATCAGCAAACTCTTATTTTCTGGCTTTTTACACACAAGTGCAAGTTTGGAGGACTTCTAGGCATCGGATTGGAGAAATTTTAGTTGCGCCGGAAAGTAGACACTCAGAGCTTTCCAACGAGCTATCATGAGCCTTGTTTCGACACCAGGAAGGCTGCCAAATGTTTGCGGAAAGTCAGGGGACCTTTTGCTGATGAAAATTTGAAGTATTTTTGTAATTTTTGAACCTCTAAAATCTGCTTTTTCCAAATGTGCGTTTAGCTATTTTTACACTTGGAAAATGATGCAAAGTCAATTAAATTCCCCTTTTTAGCAATTTTTAGATATTTTATGAGATATTTTTGTGCCTTGGGCTTTGCAAAGCCTCAAGGACAAGTTTAGATATTTTGATTAGGCCAATGAGGATGGAAGTTGAACCATGAGGTTTTCCTCACTTGAGCCTATTTATTCCACAATCTCTCATTGTAAACAAGGCTGGAATTTGAGAAGAGAAGAAATATATTGGTTATATGAGCTTTGGAGAAAATACTTGTGCTATGCTTCTGGATTGCCTGTTGAATGTTCTTGGATGGATGATGAAGGATTGTTGATGGATTCCATGACATGGTAGAATGGTATAGTGTTTCTTGCTTTGTTGTTGTCTTCTAGTTTTCATTCATGATACATGTTTCTTGCTTGCTATAGATCAGTGGAGAATAAATTTGAGATATGCCCATGGAGGCACCTCAAATTTCCTGAATCTTCATAGCCTTTGTGTTTTCTTCTTCCTTAGTTGCACTAAAGAATTCTTAACTTCTCTTTAGTAACTTAAGGATACTGTTGCTAGTTTCATTAATAGTTCTATGCATGTTGAGTAGGATGTATGGTGTGCCCTGCTTACCTATGACTGCCCATAGTTCCAGCCATGAAACTATCTCTTTGACTGATTAGGATTATCATTTTGTTTGAACCAAGGAGGCCTAGTCCCGATATAGCCCTTTGCCTAAAACTATGAAAGCTTGTTTGTAAAAGTGCCCAATAACTTAAAGACTATGTTTAGCCATTCCAGCATAGTATTTTGAGTTTTTATTCCATCTTGTGTGTTTTCCCCAAAGTCTGATAGCCATTTCCCAAAGTTAGAAGGTCTTATACTTCTATGTATGGTTTGAATGTTTGATTTCTATGTATTAATTAGCTCATAGTTACCATTTAGCATGATTAATGGCTTGCTATAACATGTTTATGTCTACTATCAACTAGTTATACTTGAAATCCATCGTCTTTCGCAAACTTGATGTCCATTTACTCTATTTTGCCCAAATATCCTCTCTACCTTGAAATCAAATCGGCCCTTCAACAGCTTTGCATCGTCATCTGATAGCCTTCTTGACCATTTTGACCCCATAGCCCAGTTAATCCACACCTTGTTATCAGTTTTACATCTTTGATCAGTTTCATCCCTCACAAACTTAAAAACAAAAAATCAAAAACTTACTTCATAACTAGCCTAAAATCAGAAACAATAAGCAAACACACCGATATCTTTTACATATAATAGAGAGAGCCCTCTCTGAGTCCAGGAAGGCTAGGTCCTCGGGCTCTAAAGCTTGGTTTGATGTTACATCATCATTTGGCTCACCAATCGGCCAAATCACGGGACCCTAACATAATGGCGATCACGGTGGGACCTTGAGTCAAAACATCCTAGGTATCCCTTAGGAACTCTCAAAATCTCAGTCAAACTTAGAAGAGTGGAATCTGATTGTCTCACCATCCTAGCAAAATGATGAGTCAGTTATAGGAAACTCTTCCAAACCTCAGGACTACATAAAACTCAAAAAACCCCAAAAAACTCCCTTAGATTGGTTTTTGTAAGTATTGGTGGTGGACCATACACATATACCTCAAAACAACTAAAAATCCACTTGGCAACTCCATTAGCCTCCAGTAGGCCTTTCTATTTTATCGAACTCTAGATTACCATCAAATTTATCTATCCCATCGCTCACTAACATAGCGGGAGATGGTGGGACACTGAGTACATGACAGTCTAGCAAACTCTTATAGACTTTTTGGTCCTTTAGATACTTAAAAAAGCAAGCAGCCCATAGACCCATTTAGAGTAAACTCTTTTTGTTCTCATCACCCTAGCAAAGTGTTGAAACAAGTCTAGGATACTTTAACAAACCATAGGCTGCACATAAATTCAGAAAATCTAAAAAATATTTCTAGATTAGTTACCGGTGGTGGACCATAGCTATCTTCACAAAACAACCAATTTCCACCTGGCGACTCCACTAGTCCATCCCTTTTATTTTGACCATCCTTCATCTTAGTAGAACTTTAGAGAGACCACTCATCCAGAACATTCACCAATACCATTCTCTCTAAACTCTAGATCCAAAATATGGCTTCACGAAGAATCCACACCAGATCCCATCCAGACCCAAATCCCCCTATCATAGTAGATGACCCAGAGAAGATTCTTTGGCAAGCTTCCGAAACTGACCATCTAGCTACTGGTAGATACATCCGTAAAACAAGATCAGTACCTAAACATATCACTATCCTACCAGATTCACCTTTTGAATTAGAGTCATCAAAAACTCTTTTCAGAAGCAGGTCTCATAGTAAGATAAACTTTGACAATCTTGAAACCCTAGACCAATCACACAGTCATAGTAGAGAAGCCTCACCTTCCACCCCCCCCGACTTTCAGCTGCTCTATCACTTTGGCTCCCACCATCCCAGATCTGCTCAAAACCAGATCACTAGTCCAAGTTCATCTGCCAAACCTGTTCAAACCACCTATCTCATCCCACTAGTCCTCATCTTGTACATCATCCATTAGCTCCCTCCATGGCAGCCTGGTACGCACCTTTGGTGTTGCCACCGCCTTTGGCTCCTCTCCCAAATAAATATCAAGACAAAATCCCACACTTTACCAGAGAAGACACCACCACACCTCAACAGCATATAAGCAGGATGATTGATGCTTATGAATACCTGGAGGTACAAGACGAGACCGTCAGAATGAGAATATTCGCCAAAAGCCTAGGTGGTGAACCCAAAGCATGGTTCAAAATATTGACTCCAAACAGCATCCACAACATCCCAGAACTACATCAAATCTTCAGAAATAGGTGGGAAATCCGAAGGAACCCTATTCAAATCCTGTCAGAATATAACAACCTAAAACGGGAAAATGGGGAAAGTGTCCAGGCATACTGCACTAGGTTCAATAGTGTGTATAACGCCCTCCTGCCTCACTTCAAACCCCCACTTGGTTTAATCTTGGCAAAATTCCCCGAGGGTTTTGATCCAGACATGACATATCATCTGAGAGACAAGGATCCCCCTACCCTAGAGGAAATGCAACAAATAGCCATAAAAACAGAAGACAACTTAGCAGAAAAAAGAGCCAGGACTAGATTAGAAGGAAAAGTCCCATATAGAGATAAGGTCTCCACTTCATCTCCTTCCCTAGATCCTAGAATAGATGGCCTGATAAAATCCATGACAAAGATGTGGGAAAAAATAAGTGAAAAAGCGCCTCCTAGGGACAACCAACCAAACCCTCAAAACCAGAAACAAGTCTTTAGAAAAGATCAGTCTCAAAATAAACCAAGAGGAAATGATCAGCAGATCAGACCATCCTTCAGTGAGAATTATGTTGATGAAGAGAATAAGGATACCACACCCATTGATGAAAATCATTGGAAACTCATAGGTTATGATAACGAGAGTAAGGTTTACCTCACAGTAGAAGAGCAAGAGTTATGCTCCCCAAGTCAGGACGAAACCGACTATGAAGATCTCGAAGATCCTGCCATAGATTTTCAGAATGCCATTATAGAAGCTCATAGGCAGTATAACCTTAGAAGCAGGAAAAACCAAGACCACTCCAAGAAGAGTAGCCCTGACACTGCTAAAACCTCTGACACCATCCTTAAAAAAGCCATGGATAGCAACAAAATTATGGCTAAGAAAATTGACCAAAACAAAGATAAAGTTATTCAAACAAGTCTTAGCTCGGATACTCCTAGTACCTCCACAAAGACTCCCGAGGCGACTGTGTCAAACAAGGTCTCAAACCAGAATCAACAAATTAAGAGCATAGAAAAGGTCATGTCCGAAAAAGCTGAAACAAATCTGCCCAAACTACAAAATCCTTTTAGTTTCGAAGGGGAAGTTTCCGAAATAAAAATTACCATACCCCTTACTGAGCTAATAACTGTAGATAGGTATAGATCTCAAATTTTCAAAGTTTTTGACATAGGGAGCAAGGCAGATACTTTAAATCTAATAGAAAACAAACCCGAGCTCTTATCCGGCCCGAAAATAGAATGTCAATACCAAGAAGGATCTGTTTCTCCTTCCTATGTGAGCCTGAACATACGGGACAAGATATTACATAATGCCATGTTAGATTCTGGTGCCTCCCATAACCTCATGCCTAAAGCAGTCATGGAAAACTTGGGACTAGAAGTAACTCAACCTCTGGTAACTCAAGCAGTCATGGAAAACAATACTCCCATTTATTCCACTCATTCCAATTTAGATTTTTTTACCTTATACAATGAAAGTGATATAAACAAGCAGATAATGGAAAAGGAAGAAGTTCTCAAACCATCAGAAACGCATTTTCTGTTACTAGATGCAGAAACTAATAACCAAAACTTCTCTGATCTTTCTCTTGTTAATCTTGCATATCATAAGTCAGAAAATAGATTTGTAAATCAAGTTGAAGAAAATCAATCCGACAGTCCAATGTACATGGCTGGTGACATTGCTTATGTTAATGATTCTCAAATATTTGATCAATATGTTGACTTATATGATTTCCAAACAGAAGCTAACTTTGCAGAAGATTCAATTTTTGATTTTCGGGAGGAAGCTCAGTTTCATAAACTTGAGAAAAGTGAGCAGCCATTACAGGTCATCTATAACACTGATAAGGAGAGCCTTGAGAGTTCAGAAGTAAGTGAAGAGTCTCAGACTCTTGACTCTACTTCACTTCAGTCCATCAAATATAGCATTCACATAATTGGAAATCAACTGTTTTTCAGCTTTGACGATGAGGTTGAGAAGGATGATGAAATTCTTGAGCAGGTTATAAATAAAAAGTTTTTTCCTGAAATGGTTGAAGAAATCACTTTGAACAGGGAATCTTCCTTAACTCCAGATTTGCAGCCACCAAGTTCCATTGAGTTACAAATTGCATATGAAGAAGTAGAGGCTGATAAACACATGAGAGTTGTCACACTGTCCTTTTAAGATAATTTACTATCAAAGTGTATCCTTGCTCATCAACCTGATAACCTTCACACAGTGTTCAGCGCGCCCTATCAAAACACATTAGCTTGGCAAGAAAACTACACTGCAATATGTGATGAGTCTGACATTTCAAGTGATCAGGAGCAAAAGGAAGAGTTGCTTTACTGGGAGAGTCCCAAATATAGTCAAGTGGAAGAAAGAGTAGTCCTGAATGAAGCCTATATCTCAAATCCTCTAGATCAGATATTATTCCAAGATCCATTTGTTGTTTTCCTTGAGAAGTCTGAAGGAGTAGTGGGTTCTATCATGAACAATTTGCTGCCTAGAATGGGGAAAAACTTACACACTACTGTCCGAAAACAAACCGAGTGGGAGTGGCTTTTTCATTATTCCTGCATCATAAAAGAACTAAACCAGAATGACCCATGTGAGCATCTACTTGACTGGTTGCATTGGAAAGAAGAGTTCACCAAGTGTATGTTGTGTACAGTTTAGGATAGAATAGATAAACAACAGTAGAAAATAAGCTCAGCCTTGTGAGCACTTTTTTCATTTGTAGTTTGTTTGAAGAAAAAGTGAAAAAGCAGAAAATACAAAAAATAGTGAAAAGTAGAAAAAGAGGGCAGTTTCTAAAAAACAGTGGTAAAGCCCCATGTTCCAAAAAAAAGTCCTTCGGAAAGCGTGCAAGTCTAAATGCCGCTACTAGTACTTCAATGTCTTGTTCAGCTATCTAGCCTAATCATAGCTGAGCATGTTTAAATTTATTTGCTGATAAGTTAGTGAGTGAAAAAGATGGTCAACATTGTGTAAGATTGACTTATCACATAGTATAGATTAGGGAGAGATTCTGGTTCCACATGCCTAAAATAGAACCAAAGAGAGAAGCGAGGGATGAAAAATACATTGTACATCTTAGCCCTGCTTTGTCTAAATTTCCTTTATGCAGAATAATATTTGTGTGCATCTTGTCTTTTATGCCGCAAATGCATGACAAATCAGACTATCTAATCCTGATTTGATCATTTTAAATTTCTAGTTTTAGATTAGAGAACAAAATCCTGTCAAACTGCTTAATCTTGATAGTTGATCAAGCATAGGTAGAGTAATGGAGTTCATCAGTTTAATCTGAACTCCTGGCAGATATAAGAGTAGAAATAGATAGGTTCATTTTGCAAAAAGAAAAATATACATTGTCAAAAGGCTGCTAGTTCAAATGTGCCAAAGAGAAGAAAAAATGTTAGGAAAGATAGTGGGGTAGGTAGAAGTATCATTGATGTTAACTATGCTATCAATTTTAAAAAATAGCATCAAAGAAGGGTGAAATTTTGCGCCAATGGGTAAGGCACTAGTCTTCATAAGCCAAAGATCTGAATTTTGGACACCTCCTGACGAGGAGCTGCCCTCCGCAAATGGAGCCACTGTTAGTCATCAGTATTTTTCATTTGTTAATGATGACTAGATCCATAGCTGAGTTTTCTAGAAGCTGATCTCCATATGTCAATTTGTCATCTAGAAAACCCTCATAAAACTTTTTTTCCCTCCTACTTTTCAGTCCGCCCATGTCAAAGTTAAAACTCATTATCACTATCCTATCTAGATTTAGCCCTACTGGTCTGCCCATCAGATCTAAAAGGACAATCCAAGTCTGTTTCAAAAGCCTCCCCTAAGTTAGGAAGTGGTGCTTTAAGGCATTTTACCCTTGGCAACCATCAAAAGGCCAAAAAAACCTCCATCTGATACAGACCAATCATGACAGACCTCCCACTCTGCAAATGAAATTGATCACAGCCCTAAGTCGCACCACTTACACACCCCTAAGTCTCAGCACTGCATAGACCACAGTCTCAAGCCGATTATTAGGTGTTTTACAGTGTTTTATGGATTTTAAAAAGACAGGAAATATATCTTCATCTCAGGAGAAAATTCTTGAATACACATTTAGAAGAACCGCTGCTTCTCAATATCAACATGAGCCCGAGATACATCTGCAGGGCCATGAGTTACTCATCAAACTCTTGCAGCTTCATTCAGCATGATAACACAGTAAAAGAAAGACAACACTGTCAAACAGACTTGTAATTTGTCATGGCCAAGAACCTCCTTCATCTATAAGCAGAGGGTTAAGGCACCTCCTTCATCCATAAGCAGAGGGCGATGGCCAATATTGACTTGAAGAATTGCAAACTGACTGTAAGCACAGGTTTGTTTAATGAACAGTGAGACAGTCGCTCAGATTTTCTGAAGTAAAGTGATGACTGAAGGCTAAGGTAAAAGCTGTAGTGTTTTTCAAAGTTTGTTTGCCTGCCATAATGTATAAGAGAAACCCTAGTCAAGCATGCTCACCAAACAATCTTCAGCAGATTGAGACAGAAGTTAAGCTGGTCCCTTTCAAGTTTTCTTTCCAATATAGCAGTATGAGCCCAAACAAAACAATGTTGCTAATAATTAAAGAACAGGTCATTACACAGGCCAATGATGATAATTATGTTTCAAAGGTACTGAATTTCCTACTCATAAGGGGATGACCTTCAGATTACTCATCATAAGCTGGTATGACCAAAAGTGGCAGTTAAGTTTCTTCTTCAGCAGAAAGACATTGCAAATAGGTATGCAGAGACATGAAGGTGCAAGACAGATCATGACATGTGTTTCAAGTCCTGAAACCCGGTAAAGGCAATGTGAGCATGCCACTGTCAAAAGAAAGGTATTTTTCCCTATAAAAATGTGTCAAAGATGATAATGTAGCCCAGGTGATTATGACTGAGTTCCACCTCTAAATCAAAGAAAAGCATCAGTTGAAAGGACACCTATAATCCTCATAAAGCTCAGAGAAATTTTCCTCTTACAATGAAGAACATCAAAAGGCATATTTTTCCCTCTAGGGGAAAATTGAATGACAAACAATTTCCAGAAAAAATCAAGGAGACAAGTCCAAATAAGTCTCGTGCTGAAGAATTTTCCATCAGCAGGTGGAGAGCTGCAATGATAACAAAGCAGGAGTGCATGTTTCAAAGGTCAAAAGTTGCCCTAAAAAGCTGATATCATCCTTCAAAGCCACACAAATACAGATGACTGATATAAGGTTGATCTGCAGTGTTCTAGTTTTTCCTTCAGAGGTAATGATGCATAAGTTTTCCCAAGGACATCATCACAGTACATAAAAAGACAGTTGCTTCTTATGCTGCCTTGAACCTCAGATAAAAACACTATTCAGAGAGAAAATTCAATGTACCCCTGCAAACACGGTCCAAAAAGGTTAGTAAATGTGGTTGGGAAAATTCTGATAACCTCCTCCAGTAAAGAGTAGATGTTGAGGAATAGGATCAATAGGACCTCCTTCATTTAAAAGTAGAGGGTCAAGGTGTTTTAAATAACTTCAAAAATTGTAGATCACCTCCATTCATGAACAGCAGTAAGGCAAATTTTGGTTTAAAGGAGCCTCTTTACTACAGCAACAATGGATACTTAGGGTTTTTGAAGGCTGCAGTGATTGGTATTTTTATAAACTTCTTCAAAAATATACAAGGTCCCTATTTCAAAATAAATGGAGTAGTATGGTGTTGAAGACCTTCTTCAAAAAGTACAGTTGGTATGGCAGTTGTCAAGCATAGGCCTCCTTCCCAAATAAGTAGAGGGCCCACCATTGTTTGAAGGTATCCAAAATGACAAACAGAAAATCAATCATGACCTTCATGAGCAGATAATGAGTAAAGCTTCATGATAGGTCTGAAGGACCATTTGTAAAGGCTGAAACAATATTTTGTAATAATCTCCCATTATACACAAATCAAGCATAACAGAGTCTTTATGGCCACCTCCATAGACAGCAGAGTTTGGAAGGACAAAATGGAAAGTTTTTAAGCATGGTTCAGAGAACTTCCTACCTCATAAAATATATATTACCACATCATTTTGAGGAGTATTCCATTCATTATGACAAAGCCATACAAAGACAGAGGTTAAGGAGCGCCCGGGCAGTTCGGTTCAAAATGTGTTTCTGACAAAATGGAGATGAAATTTACAAAATTGAGAGATTTTTTTGTCCCTCATAGGTTCAAGAATAAAAACCTCCTTCAGTTTCTACACAGGTATCATGGTTTGTGAGAAACGTGAAAAATTCAGATGTCACGGGAGAATTTCTGCACCAGGATTCATCATTTTGACCAGTGATGGGACAGTCAGATTTTGAACAACCAAATTGACTCCAAATGAAAAATTTCAAGTTTTTATGAAAAATAGACTTCCATGGCTTTCCGACGAGCCATCTCAGGCCAAATTCTGACAACAGGAAGGCATCCAAAAGTAGCCTGCAATCAACGCTATGTTTTTCTGCACCAGCATTCACCATTTTTTACCAGTGATGGGACAGTCAGTTTTTAAACACCCAAATGGACACCAAATGAAACAAATAAAGCATATTTGGAAAGTAGACTTCCACAGCTTTCCAACGAGCCATCTCGCGCCCAATTCCGACACCGGGAAGGCCTTCACAATAGGCTGCAAAGTTGCGCGACACGTTCAGAAATCTGCGCGACACGTTTAGGCCGAAAATTTCCAAAGGGATGAACTGATGCGCGACGCGCCTGTAGCAGCACGCGGCACTCCTGTAGAAATGGTCAAGAAACTCACCAAAAACCTTAAAAAACTCTTTCCAAGAGCTGCTTAACCATTCAAGCAAAGATTATCATTGATTTTCAAGCTCCGGAAGTTGAGATTGTTTTGGCAAAATGGTTGGACATGGTGACAAACATCGACATAGCAAGAGACCCAAAACTTCTAAAAAGGAGGACGGTTGTTGTGCTTGTTTAAAAAATGTTTGGGTTTGCAATAAGCTACATTTTTCCAGCAGTGAGCACAACTAAATGGTGGTCCACTTTTGTTGATGTCAAAAGACTTTATAGACAACCCTCAAACAGTATTGAGAGGAGGAAGGCACTGTTTCAAAAGCGAAAACATAGGGTTTGAGAAATGAAAACAGTAGGTCATTTTCAACACAGTCATCATATGAGCATTTTTTCAAGGGAGCTTCTTCTATTCTGTTAAAGAGATAAAATAGTGTTTTAACTTTCCAGTCCATAAAGCATAGGCAGTAAGTCAAGTTACCATTCGCATCTCAAGGTATTGTCAAACTGATATAAAGAGCAGTAGGGTGTAAAGACAACAATGTTTTGATTAAAAATGAGTTTATTGGTATTTGAAGGCTACAGACTTTTGTGACCACATAAAAACATTGCAAGAGCTGCCACCTTGTTCTATTTATAGTGGTCTTTATTGAATGTATGCACTTTGTGATTGGCTGTATTTGTGAGTTTTGAATCCACTGATGGAGTAGCCTACCAACAGGAAGGAAAGGTATTGAAGCTAAGAGGATTGTGTTTGGCCTTCTTCTGAAAAGGGTAAGAGTGTCCTAGTGCCTCAAACACCAAAGCATGGTGCCCTTCCACAGGAAACCCCTTTAACTGTCTTTATCCTTGTTAGCTATGTTTTCATCAGGGATATTGGTTGATTGATGTACAAAGGTTGGGAAGGCAGCATTTTGAAGAAACAGAGTCTTACACCAAAAGAAGACATTTCACATTACACCTGGTATCATTTTTGTCTTAAACAAACAGAGGGTTGACAGGCTGAGACAGAGTTTGTGTTTGAAAACACATTTCAATAACTTTTGAGGCAGTAAAAGCCTTGGTGTGAGTCAAGATGTGTTGGTATGAAAAGGATCTTAGGGCTGTGTTACAATTTGCTGAAAGAGGGGTGGCCTTTTTCTTGCCCCAAGAAAACTTAAAGCTGCCCTCGAAACTGAGATGAAAAACATAGCTTTTGTCAGCCTTATGCGGTGAAGTAAGCAGTGTTTGGAAGGGTTGACCATTTTGTTTAAAAGATCAAAGATTTGTTGTGTTTTATAAAGGTAAAACAGTGAGAATGTAAGTTCTTATTGCTGTGAGAAGCCCATGAAACTGCCTTCTAAGGAATATTGAAAGATGGAGGCTCTATTTCAAAGGCAGAGACTTAGTACTTGAAAAATGAAGCAGCAGTCTTATTTTCAGCCATGGAGGTCATACATATGTCACTTGTTTATTGGTCAAAAGTTTCTTCTGTGTGTTAAAGGGGCAAAAAAACAGTGCTTTAAGCTTTCCATTCCATGAAGCTTAGTCAGTGAGTAAAGCTACCATTGCAATTCGGAGATATTTTCAAAATGGATATGAGAAAATAGAGAAGTATAAAGAGGGTAGTGTTTTGGTTTAAGAAGGAGTTTGTTATTGTTGAAAGCTACAAACTTTTGTTGCCACATCATAAAAACACAATAAGCTATATTACCTTACCCTTTTACACAGTGACCTTCACTGTGTATATACTTTTTGGTTGATTGTGTTTATGCTTTTAAATATACTTGTTGAATGACATACAAAGGTAGGACAAGATTTTTTTTGCAAAGAGAAGAGACCTAATATCATAAAAAGTCATCCCACACAGCATTTTGAAATCAAATTCACGTTGATCAAACAATGATTGAGAGGTGAAACAGAGTTTGGTTTAAAGAAGGCATTCCAAAGACTTGGAAGCAGTTTGGTGTTTCAGAAGCACATCTAGATCAAGATGTCCCTCTAGGCAAGAAAACAGGAGCAACATGACAGTGGTGAAGATGAGCAGCAACAGGAACCAGAGGAGGAGAGTGCTGAACAGCAACAACTCAGCAGTTTGAGCAGCAGCATAAGGATGATGATTAAGGACGGCAGTTTCAAGAAGAAAAGAAAGAAAGACACCTTTAAACTTGGATTTTGGGTCCAAGCTTCAGAACATGTTGCCAAGGACCCTTGAGGGTCATACACACCGATTTTGGGCACATTTTGACATGTTTTGGTTTTTTGGCCTTTTCGGGTTTTTGATCAAAAACTCATAAATTCGCCATTTCATTTTGAGGATTCGTCAAGGGAGGAGGATGGTATCATTGGATGCCATAATTTCATGAGCATGTCCTCAGCAATTTTCAGAGCATTCGGAGATCATTTACCCCCTCAAAACAGCGAAAAAGGCTCACATTTTGCACACTCTGCCTGGTCTATCAGCAAACTGTTATTTTCTGGCTTTTTACACACAGGTGCAGGTTTGGAGGAATTCTGGGAATCGGATTGGAGAAATTTCAGTTGCCCCAGAAAGTAGAAACTCAGAGCTTTCCAGCGAGCTATCATGATCCTCGTTTCGACACCAGGAAGGCTGCCAAATGTTTTCGGCAAGTCAGGGGACCTTTTGCTGATGAAAATTTGAAGTATTTTTGTAATTTTTGATCCTCTAAAATCTGCTTTTTCCAAATGTGGGTTTAGCTATTTTTACACTTGGAAAATGATGCAAAGTCAATTAAATTCTCTTTTTTATCAATTTTTAGATATTTTATGAGATATTTTTGTGCCTTGGGCTTTGCAAAGCCTCAAGGACAAGTTTAGATATTTTGATTAGGCCAATGAGGATGGAAGTTGAACCATGAGGTTTTCCTCACTTGAGCCTATTTATTCCACAATCTCTCATTATAAACAAGGCTGGAATTTGAGAAGAGAAGCAATATATTGGTCATATGAGCTTTGGAGAAAATACTTGTGCTATGCTTTTGGATTGCCTCTTGAATGTTCTTGGATGGATGATGAAGGATTGTTGATGGATTCCATGACATGGTAGAATGGTATAGTGTGTCTTGCTTTGTTGTTGTCTTCTAGTTTTCATTCATGATACATGTTTCTTGCTTGCTATAGATCAGTGGAGAATAAATTTGAGATATGCCCATGGAGGCACCTCAAATTTTCTGAATCTTCATAGCTTTTATGTTTTCTTCTTCCTTAGTTGCACTACAGAATTCTTAATTGCTCTTTAGTAACTTAAGGATATTGTTGCTAGTTTCATTAATAGTTCTATGCATGTTGAGTAGGATTTATGGTGTGCCCTACTTACCTATGACTGTCCATAGTTCCAGCCATGAAACTATCTCTTTGACTGATTAAGATTAACATCTTGTTTGAACCTAGGAGGCCTAGTCCCGATCTAGCCCTTTGCCTAAAACTATGAAAGCTTGTTTGTCAAAGTGCCCAATAAACTTAAAGACTGTGTTTAGGCATTCCGGCATAGTATTTTGTGTTGTTAGTCCGTCTTATGTGTTTTCCCCAAAGTCTGATAGCCATTTCCCAAAGTTAGAAGGTCTTATACTTCTATGTATGGCTTGAATTTTTGATTTCTATGTATTAATTAGCTCATAGTTACATTTAGCATGATTAATGGCTTGCTATAACATGTTTATGTCTGCTATCAACTATTTACACTTGAAATCCCTCGTCTTTCACAAACTTGATGTCCATTTACTCCATTTTGCCCAAAGATCCTTTCTACCTTGAAATCAAATCGGCCCTTCAACAGCCTTGCATCGTCATCTAATAGCTTTCTTGGCATTTTGACCCCATAGCCCAATTAATCTACATCTTGTTATCTATTTTTATATCTTTGATCAGTTTCATCCCTCACAACTTAAAAAACCTAAAAATGAAAAAACTTACTTCATAACTAGCCTAATATCAGAACAACATAAACAAACACACAAATATCCCTTACACATTTAGAGAGAGCCCTCTCTGAGTCGAGGAAGGCTAGGTCCTTGGGCTCCAAAGCTTGGTTTGATGTTACATCGTCATTTGGCTCACCAATCGGCCAAATCACGGGACCCTAACAAGAACGATGTACATGTAGGAAACTCACAATAACCAATGAAAACAAGGCTTATGATAATGAACCAGGCAACATTTATCTTTTCTAATGCTCGCAAAAGAATGCCGAAGGGATCTTTAAAATTCTGAAGCACTAGTTGGTCTTGAGATCCAGCAGCAAAAATACAACTACTCCCTTCATTCTGATCTGAAAGAACAATTGATTGCCGAGTGATAGGAAGGCACAGAGAAGTATAAGCTTCTACCATCTGAGTGTTAGCTATAAGTTCCTTGACCATGAGAAATTCTGGCATATTGTATCTCTCAAGCTCATATTCCTCAACTTCATGGTCTACGTCATTCTTAAACAAAAAACAATATTCAAGATTATCAAACATGACAGCCTTATCATCTTCATGAAAGAAAATATTATCTGTTTGCTGATCTATAAATCTAATTACAAGACCGTCATCATTTTCAAAAGAGGAAGAAGTTTCACCAACACTTTCTTGACCATGTGGGCACTGCAAATCTGCTTTAGCTTGGGTTGTAACATGACCTTTCAGGAGTTAATCTATCTCATCTTCAGACAAAGGAGATAATACTTTTTGTTTTATTTTGCTCAAACAGTGATTGTCTTCATGAAATAACATTTTAAAACATGAAAAACCTGAATGACAGTCCTTAATTCCATGATCTTCTAAAATTTGAAAACAGTGTTGATCATCTTCACATGACATGGCAATCAAATTATCATTTATCACTGAGTTATTGAAAGAAGATTTTTCACTTACTTGAACAAAGATCTCATCTTGTTTTTCATGAACTGACTGGATTACCTCCTCATGAAGGCTTTGTTCTAATGAAATGAGAACATTTGGATCAATAACTGTGTTTTTTTCATTCCAGATGATCTCAACAGCAGATTTCTCCTTCATGGGATTCAACACAAGGTATTTTTGATCATCACGATCTGAATCTAGATCTGAAATAGCTGACTTGAATTTATCACATTCTGAAATTGAAACTTGACTTTCCTGCATATTGTCTTCTTCTATGGACAGATCTGAAACAAAACCTTCTCTTTCATCATTTTCCATTGTACTAAGATCTTGATCCTGCTGCAAAGTTTCCTGAGCACGTTGATGGGTATCCTCTAAGTTCTCTTTATGCTGCTGAAATGGAGTTTTATACAGAGCCTCCATGATCTCATCATCCATGAAGTCATCATCTTCATAAAAATTTTCAAGATTTTAAATAAAACTATGAACATGGCTACAAGAATTATGAAATAAATTTAAGTATGGATAAGATTCTTTATACCTTTCAAAGAACGTGGTATGAAAATCCTTTAAATAGTAAATACAAGCAGGCGGCAACCTTTCATACCAAGATCGAGCTTCACCTTCCAGAGTGGCCATGAATATCTTCATCAAGCAATATTCAGAAAAATCAACCTTCAACTTGTGAATATGTATGTGAAATCTAACCATATGTAAAGCAACATCCTTCCTATCATCATCTTTAAACATAGGCAAATTCCTTTGTCAATCTACCTTAGCAATTTTATTTGGAAAACCTGGAATGTGATCTCGGCTCATGGGAGCATACCTTCGATCCAGCGAAACCATTTTGATAACAATGAATTCACCAAGAAATTCCCCAGGCTACTGATTCTTGAAGAGTAGAGTCGCCATAAATATTCTGAAACTTAGGATTCTTCGACACTAGAGTTGCCAACTGAATGATTTCAACCTTCCGATGTCTGATCGTTTTCCACCATCAACAATCAGATCTAAACTTGATACATGTACTGGGGAAATTTACAAGTCAAATTTTACGTTGATAAAACTAGACCGGAGATTGACTGAAGCAACGTTTATCTACTTTCGCTAATGCAAAGCAAGAGAGTTTCGAAGGCTACCTGGCTAACCTCAGGCTCCATCTGTAGTTTATAAAGCAAACAACAAAATTTTTCTTCCTCAGTATGGT
The DNA here is from genome assembly GCA_034641835.2 of Pinus albicaulis. Taxonomy (NCBI): domain Eukaryota; kingdom Viridiplantae; phylum Streptophyta; class Pinopsida; order Pinales; family Pinaceae; genus Pinus; species Pinus albicaulis. The sequence continues at coordinate 7,777,308 of CM076572.1, forward strand.
CGCCACTATGTTAGGGCATAAATCTACCTCAGGCTGGGAAAGTCAAAATCTAGGGTAACATCAAACCACACTTAATCTGGTAGCTAGCCCTACCAGATCGGGAGAGGGCTCTCTCTTGGTCAATCTCAGAAGAAAAAAAAAAGATCAGTGAGGCTTGAGATGACTTAAATAAAGGCTGATTTTAGGCTAGGTATATATGTAAAGGAGTTTGATTTGATTTTGAAGGTGTTTGTTGGATCAAAGGGAAGGGAAGATTTTGGGTCTGGGGAATGATCAGTTTCGCAGAGAGCTGAATGGGGCAAGGTAGGAAACTGTTTTGATGCTTCAATTTTGAACGAAATGGATAGCTCAGACTGGTGAGGATTTGAAGAGGGAAAGAGACTTTCAATAATCCTCTTCAGACAGTTGACAACATAGAAAAATAAACAAAACTCAAGGTAGAGCACTGCAAATCTAATGAATTCCACCTTTATCCTTGTTTGTTTAATTTAGGAAGAAATAAGAGGGAATATGATACACATAAGCACCAGTAAACTTGCATTAACAAAGAGAAACACATCATCAAAACAAAGAGCCACATGAATCCCAAGGAGTGTTGCAAACCCTGGTCTATTCCTTTGCCAAACTGCCGAGATGAAATGTACAATGAAGCTCAAAGCAATCCCAAGTGTCCAACCTAGAAAATGAATAAAAAAATACAAGATATAAACAAGCATAACTCATTCCCAGCCTCTAGGGGTAGAGCTGAATATTTTAGGAGCTACTTCAACAAGATCTAAACTAAGAACTAGAAAATAGGCAGTGGAATAATTTGCCTCTATAAGATAGGAAACTGATTCACTCAGTTGCATTTCACCTTTTGATGGATGAATCTACTTTCATGAGTAAAAATTTGCTAAAATTACATCAAGAGTCATGAAATTACATCAAATTACATCAATAGTTTTACATGTGGAAGTAAGAAAGTCAAACTGGCCAAAACTAGGCAAAAAACAGAGTTACTGAGTGAAAAATGAGCCAAAATCCCCAATGCGTCGTGCCTGAATTCTCTATGCGTTGCGCCAGTTTGGAACCAATTTTGAAGGCCTTCTCGGTTTTCCAATTGAGCGCAGGATAGATCGTTGGAAATATCTACCAGTCTACTTTCCAACACTAGTGGAATTTTGTAATTTGGTTGCCATTTTCCCCTCCAAAAATGAGTTTTCCTAACACTGCTTCTTGTGTGTCCAAAAAGGGGCAGAAAGGTCATTTTTAGGGTATTTTTGACCCTTCTGGAGGCTCAAAACTTGTCAAAATCTCTGGGAAATGGGTAGGAAAGTATATATTTTCATGAAAAATCAAAAAATACAATTTTTTACCCAATAGGAGCTCCCAATAATAAGCGTGTGCCAAGTGGTGCGACGCGTTGGGCTAAAAAATCTGTGTTTAGGCCAAAAATATCAAAATTTGCAAAAAGTGTCCCAAATTTCTTGAAATTTGGGTTGAGTGTCCTCCATCATGTACTATGGTGGGCCAAGGAAGATTCAGCCAAAATTTTAAGTCTATCTTTCCTTTTCTGATGCTTTAATGCCCTCTTTAACTTTGCCTTCAAGATCTTGATTCGTGCCTTGCAGACATGATTTCTTGCCCAATAATGATTCTTCATGTTCCTCAACATGTTCTTTTCCTTTTTGGCCTTCTCAAACAGCTTCTCCAAATGAATACTGACCCTTTCAAGCCAAGTTTCTCGATCAACCTCAATCTCTTGCTCAATGGATGTCATCTCGATTTGGCTCCTTTGGGCAGCTTGCCGGTTCTCACGTATATTTTGCAGCTCCATGATAGTTTGCACATCTTCCAACTGCTTGTTTCGCTGCTCAAGGTAGTTGATAATCCATTGGGATCTTTGCAACTTGACGGTAAAAGTGTTTATTTCCGCCTTCTGCTCCTGAACAACCTCTCTCAACTTTGAGCTAGCAGAACCCAAATCCTCATCAATGAGTACGAAATCGGTATCCTGGCCTCCTGAAGGCCCCTCATCCTGCATGGGCCTTTTACCCTTGTCCTGTACCTGTACCTATGCTGTTGATTACGGAAACAAGACCCCTTCCACCTTGGGTGGAGATAATACTCGCCTGACTGCTGCAAATAACCCTCTAGTGCCTCTCTGATAAGTGATGAACACCGGCATACTAGTGTTCTGTGTCTCATGACCTTCATGCTGATATGAAGGTTCACCTGCCTCATGAAAAACCTCCAAAGGTACCTGAGAAGCTGTGAAGAAATCATTAGAAATGAAATCCTCCCATGAAATACCCTGCAAGCCAAGCTGATGCATAACAACAATTTTGATAAGTGCAAAGTGGTAGATACTGTTGTACTGCTGCTTAAGAGTTTTCCTTTGCACGAGAGTGGTCATATTCTCAACATTCCGGCACATGAAATAAGGGAGGTTCATCATCCTCACCCTGGTAAAATGCATCAGTTACCTGATATGATAAGCATAGAGACGTGAAAACCGGCCTTCACAACTGAAATATTTGATAATAAGTTTCATCAGAGGAGCATATGAATCCTTTAGGAACCAGAAGAGAAACACTCTGTTGAGTTGTCTCACAAAACTAGGTCTGATATATGGCTCATAGTGTACTCTATCAACCTGCTGCCTTTTGTTCCATTGTTCTCCAACATTTGGTATTCTGGTTGCTTGAGAGATAGTTTCATGTGTTAAAGTGAATGTCACACCTACAAGGGTGACTTGACCATCATGTAAATGCAACACAAAAAAACGGGCCAGCTCTTGATGATGGTGGACCCTAGCAACCATTTCACAAAATTGATAACAAGACTGTTGTTGAAAACATGCCATAGCAAGTTGACAAGCTTGCAATTCAGCCAATGAAGTGGGCTCCTCCCTCACATGGCTGCCACTCTTATGAGGTCTTCTAGGTGCATGCAATTCAGTTGTGGAGTCACTGTCTTGGCCATAAGATGTATCGGTCTCCATGATTTTCAAAGTCTATCTTGTGTTGGATGAAAATGAGAAGTTTGGTGTCTTTGATTTTTTTGAACAAATATGTGATAATAAGTGAGGGAGTATGGAGGGATAGGGTGGTGGAAATGATGGAATATTACCAAGTGAAAACTGTTAATTGAAAAATTTAGGGACAGTCATTATGTTTTTGGGATATCATTAGGATTTGGGAAATTTATAATTGGGATGTGGGATAGTGGGAATGGGATAGGAAATGAATGATTTAAGGATATAAGGGAATAGGGAAATGGAGTGTTGTGACAAGATAGACAGTGAGGAGGGAATAACAAGGTGGGGGAAATGGAAATGATGAGCACAAAACCAATTTCAAAACCCTAAGGAAACAATCTTTGAACAAGATAATAGGGTTTGATTTTTTGTATTTAAATTCTCATAAATATCACCAAACACATGTTCATGGGCAATGAAGAGGTTGCTTTGACTTACTTGAACAAAGAGGGACTAAGTCGATTTGAAGATTTGGAAGAAATGGCAATGAATTTGCTTGTTGCCATATCTATTGCGCAACAAGCCCAATGCGTCACGCAACTTCAATGCGTCACGCAGGAGTAATTTTACACAATGGAAGCCGACCCAATGCATCGCGCTTGCTTGATGTGTCGCGACACTCACCCAATGCGCCGCGCGACTGAAATTTGCACAAAATCTCCTTCAAACTATTTGCTTTGCTCTTCACGGGTTATCCTTGGTTCACTACTGTTCTCTTGGCATTCAAATGAAGTCTTGAAACATAGAAATGATATATATGCCAAGTATTTTGATTTTCCATTTGAAAAACCCACTTTGTAATGTTTCAAATTTTGACACTTTTCAAAAACTCTGTTTTGCTTCCTTTTGGCTTTTTAACTGAATGATGAGCTTTCTGTCTATCTTACAGGGAATGGATGGCATGGAGCTTTGGTAAAGGCGACCAGGGTTGCCAGTGAAAGTATTATTACAACTGAGAAAACTTTAAAATCACATTACATTTATTTACATAAAGATGAAATAGACTATTTTTCTTCAAAACAGAGTTTTGAAGAAAAATCATTATTAAGCATATGATGATGAGATTTTTAGCATTGAAACATTATTTTAGACCTTCTCATGTGCCTGCTGACCATTATTGAGGATTCTGAAAACTTGATTAATGAAACCCTAGAACTAATGAGACTAAAACCCTAAAAATGACTCTTTGCAAACTATGAGACCAAAAGTGACTGCAAATGATTTTAATGAACAGAAATAGGCCAGCAGGTAAAGGACATGAGGGACATGAGCAAAAAGCCACTACCGTCAGATGATCCATTCTCCTAATGGATGGCAGCTGACTGAATGAGACACCTAATATGAAATGCAACAAGAGAAATTTGATCTCTGACGGAGGGATGAAGATACTGACACTAACAAGTGGAAAATTAAATGTAGACTTCAAAGCTTGTTTTTTTCCCCCTGAAATTCCCAACAAATTCTCCTCCATATAATTTGAATCTGTGTCCTCTCTCATTAGTCCAATCATTTGCACATTATCACAATTAATTGCAATTACGCATGAAACTATTTACATGAGGGGGGAAATTAAAAGGGTGGTTATAGACTCAACCACCTTAAAGGAACATTGTCCTTGGTGTTATATACCGGAATACAAAATTTATAGTGAACTTTATATACATTGTTCTTTTTAAATTTCCATTTTCTTACTCAACAAAAAAAAGGGTATGAAAAGCTCATATGATCATCCATTTCCCAAATTGCTTCATATGGTCCAAAGGGAATCCACTAGACTTTGGCCTACTTGATTACATGATTTTGAAGTGTGATCTACCTCTGATCCATAATGAAATGTGGTTTTTGTTCAAATTATCCCTTGGATTCCACCTTTATTATAGATCATTCAATAACGTGATTAGCATAATTCACATACTATTTAAGCAAAGAAATATGGAAAACATCATGTTCTTTCACTATGGGTGGAAAGGCTAATTGATATGCCACTGGCCCCTATTTTTTGATAATCTAAAATGGTACACAAAATCAGGGTGCTAAATTTGTACAAGACCTAATTTTCAATGAACTCTTCCTTTTTTTAGGGTTTAGGGTTTAGGGTAAACATGTTCCCCCACTTAGAACTCTTTGTGCATTCACTATTGATAAGCATAAGTATTTTTCCAATATTGAGTTGTCTTTAAATTCTTCATGATAGTAGTTTTTTCCAACTTCATATTCGTTAACATATAAGGCCCAAGAAGTACCCTATTTACTGGATCATTCTAGCTGATAAGTGGAATGTAGCAATCCCAATGGATTCCTACATTCCACTTTTATTTGTTGGTATTCCAAGAATCTAGCAATATATTTTGCCACCTCATTTTTCATACCTTGACAATAATATATATTTCTCATTTTTGTTCACATATTTTAGTAACCTAGACAACTATAATATGGTATTTTATTAAACTCGTCCAATATGAGCTTCTTCAAGTCACCCATGCAAGGTATATACCACATGCCTTTAAATTTTAGCAACCCATCATCTCTAAGTTAGAAATTCTTGCTCAATATTACTTCTAGATCCTACTGCAAGAATTATTTTACTTTATGGTAATTATCATCCTACTGCATTTCCTCTGTAATATTTTGTTGTATATCAACAACACAAGATTCGTGGTTTTCACGTGAGCCACTTGCAGCCTTATGCTAAGTGCATCGACTATTTATTTTTTTCGTTTCCGTTCACGTACATGATTTCAAATCAAATTCACTAATCAGGTCTAGCCACATTTCCAAGGAGGTAATTCCTCCAAATTTTCAATGCATACATTATAAATACTTATTCCAAGTCATAAGTGGCATAATTTCATTCATGTTCATTCAACTTCCTTGATTCAAAGCATGTCCCTCTTTCATTAGGACTCCACCGAGCCCTTCCTTACAGGAATTTTTGCAAACCACATATTAATTTTTTTGGAAACTAGATCACTATTGACTAGGGGAGGGGGGGGGGTTGAATCAGTAGTGTGGAACTTTTAAAAAATTTCTCCAATTAATTTATAATTTAACCATGCACAAACTGAAGCAAAAAATTATATATTACAGCATCAATAATAAACATTAAAGCACAAAAGCGGTCAACACATGGAAATAAGTGTTTTTGGTGGAAAACCCATCCCTGGAAAAAAACCACCCTATTACTGCTACGCTTCTCAATAATTTTATTAATTTCTTAATACAATTATACATGTACCAACTCACTCCCATGAGCCTTGAATACTCAACTTCTTTCAACTATATCTAGTGGTGTAAAACAAGAAATTGTTTCTCCCTCGGATCTATGGACTAAAATCTACTGAAAGCCACCACAATCAACGATCATCATTCTATTACTCCTGAACTAAACAACTAACTCTGCAAAATCCTATCTGCTAGTGACTAGCATGACCAATTAGTCTCACCTAGTTTCTACTGAACTACATGCCCACCATTGGATGGAGAAATATCTTCCATCTATTAAAAACTCCAATCATCGTATAATTAAAGCCTCCATGTATTCGCTACCTCCATGTGATCATCGTTTCATATATTTTGAGACTGGACTGAAAATTTTCTCAACTCAAGCACTGCAACAACATATCATGAAAGATTATATAAATTTGTAGCAACAACTACCATAAAAAATCCATACAAAAGTATCCACATAAGGAGAAACACAATATCCTCAGACTCTACTCTAATCAACAACTCATCACACCACTCGCTACATAAAAATAATGGTTGAAATATGCTTCAAGTATCTGCTACTACATATGAAAATTTCTTCAAAATTTCTGCATAATTAAGCTCACACAGTTTGCATTGTCTTCTATAACCTGCACTCACTCCATACACTAGTGAAATCAACCAAACAATCAACCATCTCACAATAATATATCTCCAATATAAAGATGAACTCAAGTGATCAACTCAATAATTACTCAGAACTATTAAACTTAACAATCCTTTTCATATGCATGAATGGATTTAGGTTCATCTAATTGGCCCAATCAACCACTAAGTCCATTAATTTTTTTTGTCTTTTCAACTTTAATCATATTCTCTAGGTCCCACAAACCTTTTGGACCATAAATTGTAAATTTTTTATCCAGGATGTCGCCAATACATAAAAATAGACTAAACAATGCGAGAAATCTAGAGTAAAACTAGAGAAATCCTTGGTCTCTAACCTTACCACTACTCTGCATGAGACTGGAGCCATAATCGATCCCCTGATCCTGCCCTGCATATGATTGGAGCTTCCAATCGCTCCCATAGGCATCTCTACATGCGACTGGGAAAAGAACATTTTAGTTCTCTCAATATGGACCGAAATTGGAAAACATTCCCACAAAAAAGATAACTGGTCTCGTTCTGCACAAAACCCATGTCTCATAATTTTGAGATTCATCTTCATTTTCACATAAAATCTAATCCAAAACTACCACTTCTACCTAAACATCATACTAAACAACTGGACCTAAAATTGAAGTAAAACATGTGTTCTTCAATAAAGAACCTTTGCCATATATTGGATCAACTTCCTCTCCTCGTTTACAATCCTCCAAGACTTTGAAATAGGTTTCCAACTAATGAAATAGGCTAAGAGCAAGTCTACAACATGCTAGACCTATTCTACTAACTTTAGTACCAATACCAACACCTCTGACTCCTCAAGGAGCAACCTCAACAACTCTAAAAACCTCCAACATTTGTAGAAGCATTTCTGACCTCTGTAGTATCATATCCAAGTCATGCAACATCAACAACATGCCATAGAACTGCCTCCAACAATGGTGGAAGCACCTCCAACACAATAAGCCACAATTGAACACATATAGAAATAATTGAATGTCTCCAATAAATGTAGAGACATATGCAACACCAATATTAGCTCTTCAATAACCTACAACAACAAAATCTTGAATCATTAGTTTTTGGTGGAAGATCTTTGCTTCTCTTCTCCCCTCCAAAATTTCATCTGCTGATCCCTCTTCTTCTTATGCAGTTGGATTTCCATAATCTCCTATTTATGATTGGATCTCTTGAAATACATGGGAAAATTGCAATCCTTGGCCTTGTGGTCAATATATTCATGAAAAAAACATATAATGTGACCAAGAATAGAAGAATAGCTTGATATTTTCTGTTGAACCAATTTTTATTCCTTGTATGTGCCCTGCAGTCAATAGCCCTATGGCGAAAATCATTGCATGAGAAACAGTAAGCATAACATGGACTAATATACCTAGAAGAAAGATATCTCCTTTGCATGCATGTTTGATGTGGCTTCTCCATTGGCTTCTCCTTGTGATGAGAGAGTTTGATCTCTCCATTTCTGCAACATGTTTCTACGTGTACATGAACTCTACCGTTGTAAAATTTCCCAAATGTATTATTATTATTTGGTCTTCTTCTCTTTTTTTGTTGCTTCTTTCATGCCTCATGGATTTCATTATTTTTTTTACAGCTGGGTGATGCAATAATTACTGATTTTCTTGTTGATGCTTGAGCACTAATTTTGAGCCTCTCTACTTCTTCTCTTGTAGACATTGCTTCACCCTTCAGTTTTGTATTTATCCTCCAGTTCATTGTATTTATTCCTCATTACAATATCAATCTTCATATGTTCTTGTAATTGAAATTTCTTCTTTGAGTGCACACTGCTTTTCATCACAAATTTGCATAAAATTCTGTTGAATTTTATTTTTTGCCATAATCCTTTTGAATGTTAGCTTCCAGTGCCTTCACCTTAGATTTCTCATCATATTTTAAATCACTAGAGCTATCATATTATTCTTGTGAGGAAAATTCATTTGTTACTGCAATAAGAATATAATCTTTTGCATTTTTCTCCACTTCCGAAAAATTCATTTTTCCTCCAAGATACAAATTCTGCAACTTTTCCATCATCTCTTTGGCAATGTCACAATGCTTCCGAAATTTTCTATCAGATTTTGAAATACTATTCAAAATGATATTTATAGCTAAATCATTAGATTTATCTTTAACACCATATTCAACTGATAGAAAAATGTCTTCATCAACAGATAAAATATACAAATCCAAATTTGGTCTCCATGTTGCAAATTTACCTTTGTGAATAACTAGAATACCTTGCTAATTAATTTCTATAAATTTGTGAAAATTCTACCAAAATATCCAAGATCTACTCTCCAGCAATGAAGCTAAACCCAACAGACCCACTCTGATACCAATTTTTGGAAACTAGATCACTACTAAGAGGGGGGGGGGGGGGGGGGTGGGGAGTGAATGAGTAGTGTGGCACTTTTAATTTTTTTTCTCGAATTACTTAATATTTTAACCATGCACAAATTGAAACACACAACTATATATTAGAGCATCAATAATAAACATGAAGGCACATAATCAATCAACACATGGACACACATGTTTTTGGTGGAAAACCCATCTCGAGAAAAAAAACAACTTGATGTTGTTGTGCTGCTCAATTATTTTATTAATTTATTAAGAAAATTATACATGTATCTACTCACTCCCATGAGCCTTGAATACTCGACTTCTTTCAACAGTATTTGGCACTATCAAATAGGAAAAATTTTCTCTCTCGGATCTATGAACTAAGATCCACTGAAAGCCACCACGATCAACGATCCTCGCTTGGTTACTCCTGAACTAAACAACTGACTCTACAAAATTTGAGTTGTTGGTCACCACCATGACCAACGAGCCTCTCCTAGTTTCTAACGAACTATCCAACCACCATTGGACGGATAAATCTCTTCCATCTATTGAAAAAGCCAATCACCATATACTTAAAGCCTCCAAGCCTTCATTACCTCCATGCGAGCCTTGTTTCATATGTGTTGAGACTGGAATCTGAAAAATTTATGAACTTGAGCACTACAACAACATATCATGAAATCTCATATAAATTTGCAGCAACAACTACCATAAAAAATCCATACAAAAATCTCCACACAAGGATCAACACAATCTCCTCAAACTCTACTCCAGTAATCAACTCATCACACCACTCACTGCATAAACATAATGGTTGAAATATGATTCAACTATCTACTACTATATCTGCAACCTACTTTATAAATTTTGTGTAATGCAGCTCACACAATTTATAGGGTCATCTCCAACTCACACTCACTCCATACACTAGTCTGATCAACCCAACAATCAACCATCTCACAATAAGATATCTCCAATATAAAGATGAACTCAAGTGCTCAGCTCAATAATTACTCAAAAATATCGATCTTAACAATCTTGTTCATATGTATGAATGGATCTGGATTCATCTTGATATTTTCAACTTTAATCAACATATGGAGGTCCCGCGAACTTTTCTAACCAAAATTCAAAAATTTTCGATCAAGGATGTTTCCATTACACAAAAATAGGCTCAACAACGCGATAAATTCAGAGTAAAACTCCAAAAATACCTTATCTCTATCTTAACACTTCTTTGCATGTGACTGGGGCCATAGTCTCTCACTTGAGCCTACCCTACATGCAGATAGAGCTTCCAATTGCTCCCATAAGCCTTTATGCATGCGACTGGGAAAATAACTTTCATTTCTCTTAATATATACCGAATTTGTAAAATATTCTCATAAAAAAATATAATTGGTTTCCTTCAGCACAAAACCCATGTCTCATAATTTTGATATTTATCTTCATTTACCCATAAAATCGAATAAAAAACTTCCACTTCTACCCAAACACCATACTAAACAACCAGACCTAAAACTGAAGTAAAAAATATGTTCTTCAGTCGAAAAACTATACCATTTGTTGGATAATATTACTCTGATCCTGTACAGTCCTCCAAGCCTCTGCAACAGGTCTCCAACTAATGAAATAGGATAACAAAAACTTTGCGACATGCTAGACCTATTCTGCCAACTTTATGACTAAGACAAACACCTCTAGCTCCTCAAGCAACAACCTCGGCAACTCTAAACACCTCCAACATCTATAGAAGCATCTCTGACCTCTTTAGTAGCATCTCCAAGTCCTACAACATCAAAAACATGCCACACAATTGAATCCAACTATGGTGGAAGCACATCCAAAACAAGCAACCATAATGAAACACATATAGAACAAATCCAATGTCTCCAAGACATGTAGAGACATATGCATCACAAATATCAAGTCTTGAATAAACTACAACAATATAATCTCCAATCATCACACCATGAGGAATTCATCTCCTCAGAAACCATAACATCATATCCACTAGGTCTATTCATAGGTATGTTGACATCAACACCAACTAACAAGACCATCATCAATCATCCAACCACCAAGCACTCATCACAAGCGAAAATTACCAGCAACACCAATAGGTTGTGGACATTAATGCCAAAACCACAATTCCAACAATTTTTTATAATATTTTGTCCTCAATATTCGTGCATGCGAGAGAAAATGTTTTAATTTCTCAATGTTGACTACACATCTTATTTTACATTGGAATTTTATTTCTTTATTTTGAAACTCTATGATTGGATGTCGAATCTTTGAAAAATTTAAGATAAATATTCAGGTAGTAACCTTCCAAATCCATGAAGGATATGACTTCTATCACATTATGAGGAGTAGGGCACTCTATAATGGCTTTGATCTTCTCTAGGTATACTTCCACTCCCTCCTCACAAAAAATATGTCCCAAGTACTATACTTATGACTAGAAGAATTCACATTTCTTGAGTTTGGCATAAAACTTGTGCTCTCTTAGCAATTGCAAAATTATTTCTATGTTTTTTTCATGCTCTTCAGTGGTTTTCGAATAAACCAGGATGCCATTGATACTAGGATAAAATTTTCCAAACATGGACTAAGAACATTATTCATTAAAGGCATGAATGTTTCTGGGGTGTTTATGAGTCCAATAAACACAACCAAAAATTCATATTGACCATAAGTGGTGCTAAACATGGTTTTGTGAATATATTCATCTTTAATTCATACTTGATGGTACCCAAAACTTAAGTCAATATTTCAAAACATGAAAACTCCTCTTAACTAATCAAACAAGTCCTGAATCATTGGTGAAGGGTATTTGATCTTTATTGGTGTATTTTTTTAATTTCCTATAATCAATAAAAAGTTTCAAAGTGTGAACTTTACAAATAAAACACGTGCTCCTCAACATGATACGTTGGGCCCGATGTATCCCTTGTACCACATTTCTTTCAATTGAAATTTTAATTCCACCAAATCCGATGTACTCATGTGATATGTGGCTCTTGACACTGGTATTTTCTTGGCAACAAATTTATTAAGATATATATTTTCCCTTCGTGGCAACAATCCCGATATTTCTTCACGAATCGTGTCCTTGAATTTCTTTAATATTGGGTGTTCTTCCAAATTATTGTTGTTAATCTTTGAGTCATTGACTACTTATATAGTTTATAATTCATACCCCTTTCAATTACATATTCATCTGTAGTGTTGTTATTTCCTGAAAAACACCATTTTACTTTTCTTTCCATCAGATTTTCCCATTTGTCTCTAAGGCACGATTAATTTACTATAGCAATTGATCCCAGTCTTATGACCTAATATCCAATCCATGTCGATTAACACATCATATGATCCCAATGGTATTAAATTCATCTATATATGTGTGGACATGTCATTTATTTCTAGTGGGAATGACCTCTCCACGTTTTCGACTCTAATTGGCCCCCATTGCTAGCTACACTAGCTATGGTTTTTCATGGGCTATTTTCTACAATGCACATCTCTCCATAGTATTGGGTATAACATAACTAAAGTTAAAACCTCGATCTTTCAAAATTGAAACTAGCTGGGTATTAATCATACCTTCCATTTCAATTACTAAAGCTTGGTGATCATCTTACCTATTTTCCAACGTAGCATATATATGTGGAACAAGTTAAGCCACATACTTCATGGTCACTGCTTCTTCTACATTGTACAATTTTGGACCATTCCATTGTCACTGAGGGAAGTATCTCTATCGATGATTTTCTCCACAAGTCTAACACTACATAGGTCATCCTTTGAACCTCTCAACTTTTTCTCTTGCAATCCTTGTATATTGGTCCTTATCAAAAATAGTTTTCTTTTGCTGAAACTATCCCTTGAAAACAATGGAAAACTTCATATTTCCTCTTCCTAGCTAATGTCCTGCAAAATTATATCCCTTCCCTTAAAAATTAGGTTTTCCCTTCATTTTCCAATCAGACCTAAACTTAGTATGCTTGGATCATTCATAACAATGCTTCATATTCCTAATGGTATCCTCTAATATTTTAGGCTCATCAAATTCTATTCTATCCCTAAATTCCTATGGCATCCTTGAAGGTACCTCTAAATATTTTCTTTCTCATCCTTGAGGTACAACATATACCTCAATGATTCTAAGAGTCTAGTTGTATATTAATTAGTTTTCAACTTATCTAGTCTTTTCTTATAGAATTCATTAAATTTATTGTCATAGTACCTTCCATATAGGTAATTTTCTCAGAAATACCTCTCAAACATCCTCCTATACAATTCCTTCTCCCTTATATATTTTATGTTCCTCAAATCTTCCCACTAGATATAAACCTTTCCCTTTAAGCTAAAAATGGCTTCTCTCGTCTTCATATTCTTAGAATATTCATGAAACCTGATATACTTCTTCATTCCTAGGAATCATGCCTCTACTTCATCATCCTTCTTCAGCTATCTATTGAATGTAGGAGGTGTTTTCTTCTTAAATTCTTCTGACATGAAATATTTCCCTTTCCATTTCTATTGATAATGTCTTTTAGTTGTAGAATTATAGAAATACTCGAGACTTCCTGTTATTCTCCCTAGAGTACTTAGTGCAGTCCCACCTCTTATAGTATCATTTATTTCCTGCCTATGCATTTTCTTGTATTTACTGCCTTCAACACCATCAATATTCATCTTGTGCTTCCAAAGTCCTCATGAGCCCTACCTAGACTTGTAGTTGGTACCTAGTTAATATTCTTTGTTTCTTTATAGACATGACTTGATTTGAAATATGACTGCATTCACTTCTTCCTGCTTCCCATGAGCTCTAACAACCTTCTCATTTATATCCTTACAAATTCTTATATCAACTCTTAGACTTATAAGAGTGTCCTTCGAGTCAAGAGATTCTTCCTCTCTCCTCTTTCCTATAGATTGTTCCTCATGACTATGATGTGATATATTCATGTTGTATTGTGTCATTATAATTTTTATTTATTGTTATGTGTTGTCACACACACATAACTATTAGTCAACACTATATAAATAACATAATTACCTATTTCCTGGGAAAATATGAAATAAGTACATGGATGCGAGGTTATATGAAACACCAAATTTAAAGTTAGCATTGTTGTTAAAAATAATTAACATAGATCAGTCAACACTTGCATACAATATACAATCCATAATCAACACACTACAAGCAACACACATTTTCACACCACAAACAACTGCTATAAATTACTACAATCTTTAACGACATTAAAATACTATCATTCTAGGACGATTTAGTCTAAGTTCCAAACCTGGGTGCTATGATACCACATGATAATGATTTTTCATATCTCTTCCTTATTGAATGTGTTGTCTCATATACATAATCCTTCACTATGTATTCCCATGTATTCCATGCCTAGCATATTGTCTCTACACACTTCCAGTATGTCATTGTGTGTTGATGAGATCCAACATGATCCATGATAGAAATGTGACTCGTCCTTTTTCTCAGGCACCCATATTCATTTTTAAATTCTTGTACATTTTTGTGTTCAATTAGATAGGTCAAAAGCTAGAAAATTAAATGTAAACGTCAAAATTTGGTTGTTTCCCAAAGTAATTCCCAAAAAATTCTCCTCCAAAGACTGTAAATATGTGTCCTCTCCCTTCAATATAGAAATATTAAGATTTTAAAAATTAATTATAATTATACATGAACATATTTACATGAGTGGGAAAAAAAAAGGATATTACACTTTCGTCTATTCCTAGGGATAATACTTTTAGAGGTATAGGGGTTGTGTAGGTCCAACAAGTCACCATCCTTATAGATGGGGGGTCGAGAAGTAATTTAATAAATACAACCTTGATATTCAAAAGTTTTCTAACTACAAATAATTTCTAGGGATTCGATGTTAAGTGGTAGGTGGTCATATGCAGGAATCTATGAGGATCTCACTAATGTAACTCAATATGGGGAATTATTCCCTTACTAGCAATTTCTGTGTGGTTCATTTATTTGACACCAATCTAATGTTGGGGGTCCAATGGCTTATTTACATAGGGAGAAATTGGAAGGACTATTGAAACATGGAGATAGAGTTCATCATAACTAATGGACAAAGAGAATTACTATGGGGAATGGCCAATGGTGATCCAAGTGGTTTCTCAACCAACAAAACGGAGGCCACATTTCAACCACTTTAGGCCACTCGATATGGGAAAACACCCTTCACTATTTCCAATGTAGGTGCTATACCATTCAACAAATGGTTCAATTACACTAGACGAACCCTGCAAAAGGGAATATCAAATTGTAGTCCAATTTGCCATGTTCACCTCACAAAACATCACATATTAGCACACTCCCAAAAAAACCATGAGTGAAAACCACTATGGTTTATTTGAAAAAATCCACCTCAGATTAACAAACAATGATAAGACAAGGTAAAAAAGACTGCCTTAAAGTAAAATCTCCACCAAAAAGCAAAGTCACTAGGACTATGAAGAGTTCCACTTTGCCCCATGAGTAAGGAGTAAAATACATCCCTAAAAATATAAAACATTCCACAACCCAGAGAAAAATAACGTGGATAAAGTTCTGATAGTCGTCACTAAAAACAATGTCCACTGCTCAGTAATAAAATTTCAACACAAACCTTGCATTGCCATGAAATCCTAGGTTGAAATATCTCTCGTCGCCATCGCTCCAACCCTTAATCCTCACTCCCATTCACTCATTACATTATTTCATAAATGAAGAATGAGTCTATTTTCCCTATAACTTATTAGTCTTTGCCAGTAGGCAAGGGACTATAGTAATCGATATTTTAGGCTAGTATTAGTTGCGTCCAGAAATTTTAGTATTAAACCCAAATTTTTTGGCAAATTTTTTTTTTTTCTGCTTTTCCAATATCCAATCAATTTCTTTCTTGCACGTGATTTTATAGCCAATGACTATTTTTGTGGTCTTATTTGGTCTCTTCCCAAGGAAGAGGCCTCACAGGGATTCAATTTCTTAGACTAAAAAGAAATAAGAGCGAAAAATAATGTTATAAAAATTTATGGTCGACTAATGCTAGAATTAATAGACTAGTATTAGATGTTTGGCTGCTCATTAAATTCGGATCAACTATTAGCTAATTAAATTCCTATAGTATGAGCTGGCATCTATCGATATTATCATGCAAACAAGCTGCAGGTGGTGCAAGATACTGCAGACACTTGTATGTGGGTTGGGGTTGGGTTTACAATGACACCATTACATGAACAGGGTTGAACAGAGTTTGCAAAGATCACGACTTACTCCATAAATAGGGTTTGCTTCTTCCATAAACATGGTTTGCAAGGATCGCACAAGATACACCTCAGGCCTCACCAAGCCATATCACCGAAAAGGTTCATAGTCAGAGAAGCAGGGGATCCTTCGCAGAACATGGTCGCTCAGGTGATCAGAATAATCACGGGAACTTTCCGTTCGAACTTAGATCAGAAGAAGCAAATTCTCAATCTCAGGTTTTAGCTGAAAATTAATGATGCAGGGTTTCTATATAGAGAGAATGTGAACAGTTTATATTCCTGTATATTTATATCAAATTAGGCATAGTTACTTTTCCATGTTAGATAACATGAATTGATTTAACTGTACTTCATATGTTAAATTGTAAGTTCTCTGAATTTGGATTCTATTGTAGGAAAATACTTCTAGAGGTTGTTGAGAAAGTGGGTATAACAGGCACAAAAAAATGGCTTGATGATCCAAATAACGGACTAAAAGAGGTAAATTTTAGATTCGATGATCATATGACATGATTTTGGAGTTGTTTCAGCCAGAACATGTCATTTCGTTACCTTTTTATTTAATTTTTGATATCAGTTTGTTCCTAACTATAGGCATTCTCTGACTTCAAGTTTTTCTATGGATTTCCTAGATTAATGAAGAGCTTCAGAAGTATGCACGTAATGTGATGGGAGTCCCAGATTTTCTGGTTTGTAATAAGATTCACTGGTTATTCTGTAGTATATGGAAGATGTTATTCTATAGTTCAAAGACATATTGCTAAAGTTATTGTTATCCATTGCAGATTAATGGGAAGTATAAATTACATGGTGCTCAACCATCAGAAACATTCCTGAAAGCTTTTCAAGTAGTAGCTACGAATGATAAGGCTAATTAAACATTGTAATTGTCATTTATGCCTTTATTTTCATTATCATTGCATTGTTTCTATACTCACAAATTGTTCTATAGATTTAAAGAGTAGTTTATCTATGCATTTACTTGTTGGGACTCCTTTTTCTGATAGTAGCAGAGAGAACTCACAGTTTGTGATCTAGCTACATTGCAAGACAAATTAGGAAATTTGTATTGTATTTTTTTAATTGCTACTCTTGTGTATAATTATTGTGTGATGGTCCACAAATGCTTCAAGTGGCTAGTGAAAATCTGTATTGGACATGTATATAGAATAAACTAATAGCTTCTTTTAAAAAATCTCTTCTGGCTTGCATTTATTTATCTAAAATGGAATGAAAAAAATTCATCATCTGCTTCATTTATAGTTAAATGAAAAATTGTTGAGAACAGAGGGGAAATGAGCTGTAAAGGAACATGTGTGGCTTTACTTATGCATGTCAATGTCCAGAGGCAAGGATGTTTTATTTACCTTCTGGATATTACGAGGCTATGTTTGAGTAGTATTACAAGTTGTATTAATTGCATTATATTTAATTATATCATTTTCTTATTGAAGGAGGTATGCATGCAGCATCACATCAGGAGGATATTCTGTCCTTAAGCATAGAACACCTTCCCGAAACTATTACCTGTAGAGAACCCGTTTTGTGATATCCTGGAACTACTAGAGACATGACCACAGCTCGGGCTTCCCCTCGCACTAACGGCTTTATCGCATGCGTTAGTAGCTTGGTAACCCGCTTTTAGCTATCAATCTGTAACCCCCTCTCTATATTTCTCTGCGACCCAGATACGCTGCTTCTTCAACGAGTTGGCTATCAGTGGAACCATATATCCATATATAATATACCCATACATCAAGCTAGTTGATCCCTATTACTTCATCATCCTCCTATTGCAAATGGTGGAACAACAAGATCTCGATCTCAAACTGGAAGATACGCATAGCAAGGTGACTATGAATCTAGTTTCTCAACTGGTGCCTCCATCATTGCCCACGCCTTTGCTCATCATGTTGGTGTTTAGAGTGTTAGTATGAATCTTTCGTTGTAAAAGATCACTTTAGCTATGCATAACAAATAGCCCTAACATCGGTTATGGCTGCAAAATACCTTTAAGATTGCTGCACAAATTCAGATCTAAGCACAAAAGATATTAAGCAGATAAAATATAACATAGCTACATAGATCCAATGAACAAGACAAGAAGAATGTATATGAAAGAATTTTGTATTATATTAAAGAATGGGGCACCTGAGAGGAAAACAAGAAAGGTGTCTTCCGGTTCTCCTCAGTGGGATGGGTTCTTGAAAGTTCCCAGTGTTTCAGATCTAGAATTTCTCTCTCTTATGGGTGTAGAAAAACAAACATAGAACTCAATGGGAGTTCACAAAGCAAAATGGAAAATGGTGACCAAGAGTAGATCCAGAGTGATCTAATGCAATGAAGGTGACTCATGAATGGGGAAAATCCCCCTATTTATAACAAAATATTGGGGCGGTCTATAACTCGATGCATGAATAAAATATTATTAATCGAATTCTAGAAGCACCCTTTAGGAATATTTTATTATATTTGTTGGAGGGAAAAGGGTTCTTGACTTGGGTCAATTCCTTTATTTATAAATAATAAATAAATAAATGGTTTATTTATTATTTTAGGGAAGTGATGGGAATATAATTAAATAAATAATGGTTTATTTAATTATTTATGGATGATTTAGTCAAATTTAACTAAGAATATTATATAAATAATGATTTAAATAACTTATTCTTAGGGAATAATTAAATAAATAAGGATTTATTTAATTAAGTTATTTATTTTGGGTTAAATATGACCAGGAAATATAAACGAATGAGTTATTTTATATGGTGAAAGCAATTTTACTTAGGGTAAAATTGGTCTTACATGTTGTACTTGGGTTCATCTAATAATAATAGGGTAGATGACCAAAAAATGGTGTAATAGATTTCCCCCCAACGTACGAGTGTTAGGAGAAAATCGTATGACCGAAGTACGTTGTAAGAACTCAATCACTAGATATGGAGAGGGAAGTGAGAGAGAGAAATGTAGGGTTGTCTGATGTGCTAAAGGACTAGACCCTGAGGAGATGAGACTTACAGGAGCAACAAGTCTCTAGTTTATGAAGTGGTACCTATGCTAAAGGCGGTGGGGGAGGCATACCTATGCCCGCCGAGACAAAGTACAAAGAATAAGGCGCCCGGAAAACCACAGAATGCAATAAGTACAAAGAGTAAGGCGCCCGAAAAACCAAGGAACATAATAATGAAGCATGTGCTGGCCGAAACATGAGCTATATAAATTAGAGGATGAATCTCACATACATGTGATGCCTGGAATAATCGTCAGGACTTATATAGTAATATGGGAGTACATGAGATACAAATATAACCAAATGCCCCCTACACATGGGGAAGGGCTCTCAAAATCTGACAGAGACATGTGAATCGAAAATGGCGCTGCAAGCGGTTGAAGCCGATATCATCAAACGAGAGGAGCTGCATCAAGGGCGGGAATGAAGACATCCGGGCATGTGGGGGGGTACCTGCAGGGCCACCCCCTCATGAGGTTTGAGACATCTCACACATGCCCGGGAATCACCAATAGCTGCTACGGCATCACTGGATCACCGAGTATACGTATCGCGAACATGCTGAAAAGGGGCTGGATCCAAGGTACCCAGACAAAGACTAATGATGATGTTGAAATGATGAAAGGTCCAAAGGGGACCCGAAAATCATGAGTATGAAATGGTATCTCATGACGGAAATCGACACAGAAAAGAATAAAGATGGAGGCTAAGTGGTGCCCCAAGGAAAAGTGTTGTAAGTGAGGAAATCCGATTTGAAAAAGGAGGAAAGGAAGACTTCGTGGACAACATGTGTCCTGGTGAAGTAGTGACTGATGAAAACAAACATATGCTGGCTATCTACAATAATGTAAAACATACATTTCGAGCGGGAAATGCTAAGGGTAATATCTCTTGAGATAGAGTGCATTGCGAGGATTAGGAAGGGGGTGGCCTTCAAAGTCCTCTAAAAGATATGCTCCCTTCCCAAGATCTTTACTGATGATGTAAGGACCTAGCCATAATGAGTCGAATTTCCCATGACCGAGGGTATCGTGGGCCAAGTCATAGACTAGAACAAGGTCACCTTCATGAAAGGTGCGAGGATGCACTTTTCGGTCATACTGAGCTTTGGTGCGCTTTTTGGCCGCTTCAAGAGTTTGTAATGCAACACGACGATCCTCAGAAGCGCGCTCAAGCATGATAAGTCATTTTTCTAGAGGTTGGGTATCAGGGAGAAGTTCGACAGCCACATGAAGGGAAGGGATTTCACATTCGATTGGTAAGATTGCCTCCTCGCCAAAGACAAGGTGGAAAGGAGTGAAACCAGTGGCGGTTTTAACAGAAGTATGATAAGCCCACAAAGCAGGGAAGAGCATGAGATGCCAATTGGTTTTGTGTTTATTCACCGTTCGTTGAAGCATGGTTTTAAGAATTTTTTTGACCGCTTCAACTTGGCCATTACCTTGGGGGTAATAGGAAGATGAATATTGGTGTTCAAAACCCAATAAGGAGGAGAGCTCATGCCAAATCTGATCTTTGAAATGTCGACCATGGTTCGAGACTAATTGTTTTGGAACGCCGAATCGAGCAATGACATGGTTAAATAAAAAGAGGGCTGCAGTGGTTGCCGTATTGTTGAACGTAGGCATAGCTTCGGCCCATTTGGTGAAGTAGTCAACCGCCACGATGATATATTTGTGGTTACCAGCAAATGGAGGTTGAAATTCCATAAATTCGATGGCCCATTTACAAAATGGACCAGCTGTGATGACAGGATGGAAAGGAGAGGGAGGAGCTCGCGCCTTGGGGGTGAAATGTTGGCAATTGGAACAGTGTTTGACTACTTCAATGCAATCACTGAAGAGAGAAGGCCAAAAATACCCAGCACGCATGATTTTTTGGGCAGTGGCAAGGCCAGAGAGATGGCCACCACAAGCGCCACTATGACAGGCATTTAGGAATTGCTCGGCTTCAGCGTGGGTGAGGCAACGACGAAGGACAGTATCTATGCCGCGACAATAAAGGTCATCGCCGATTAGAAGGTAGCGAGAGGCTTGGTGTCGGATACGTCGTCGAGCATCATGATCAAGGTGAAGGGAAAACTTTTGGGTTCACAAGTAAGTAAGGATGTCACCGTACCAAGGGTCGTTGGTGGTGATGGCAAAAAAATCTACATCGGGAAGAGCGTCATTAATTGGAGTATCTTGCGTCTAGGTAGGTAAATCAGAAATGAGTTCAGCTAGGACTAAACCTTTCTTACTTTTTGGGGTGACAAATTCAAGGTCGGATTCTTGGAGAATAATGACCCAACGGGCGTACTTCCCATTGAGGATGCGGCGACTCAATAGGAAAGCCATGGGGTTGGAATCAGTCACAACCTTGGTGGAACGCATGAGGATACAATGACGCAATTTTTGGACCGAGAACACGACAGCTAGTGCTAATTTTTCTTCATGCAAGTAGGACACAGGTGGATCGGCAAGGTTCTTACTGACATAATAGATCACATGTTCGACACCATTATCATCCTCCTGGATAAGGACACCAGCAACCGAATATGTGGAAGCAGAGATGTATAGGATGAAATCTCGGTCAAAGTTAGGGGGACGGATCAAGGGAGCGGATGTGAGAGCATGCTTGAGGGCATCCAAAGACTCTTGAGCGTATGTATCCCAGAAAAAAGGGGTGTGAGAGCGAAGAATTCTAAGGAAGCCGTGTGCAGTAGTGGCATAGTCAGGAACGAATCGGCGAAGAAAATTAGCTTTGCCTTGGAGACTTTGTAGCTGGCATAAGGTATGAGGCAGAGGAAGTTCAAGGATGGCTTGAACCTTCAAAGGGTCAAAAGTTATCCCATATTTAGACACGATGAAGCCAAGGAGACGACCGGCGGGAACACAGAAGACACATTTCAAAGGGTTAAGGTGAATGTTATACTTGCGGCATCGGAGAAAAATGGTATGTAGGTCATGAAGGTGTTGCGCCCGATGTTTAGAACGTGCGGTAAGGTCGTCTAAATAGGCAAGGATAATATGGGCTAAGTCATGGAAGCAATAAGACATGGTGCATTGAAAGGTGGTGCCGGCATTTTTAAGGCCAAATGGCGTGACTCGGTATGTGAAAGTGCCCCACGGACTAATGAACACGGTTTTAAGTTGATCGGCACAACGGATAACAATTTGGTTGTATCCGGAGAAGCCATCCATAAAGGAGAGAATCTCGTGCCCCGCACACTCATCGATGATTTGGTCAATAAATGGTGTGGGGAAGTTGTCTTTGGGACAAGCTTTGTTCAGATCGCGAAATTCGGTGCAAACACGAAGGGTGCCTTGTTTTTTGAGGACGGGAACTGGGTTAGACACCCAAGTGGTATATTCAATGGGGTAAATGAAACCAGCCTGCCGGAGCTTTTCAATTTCAGCTTTGATGGCTTCACGTCTAGAAGGATGGATGGGTCTCAACTTTTGACGAATTGGAATGGCATCAGGCCATGTGTTGATGTGATGTTTGACAATGGCAAGATCGAGTCCGAGCATTTCTGTGTATGACCAGGCGAAAACATCATGGAATTATTTCAAGAGTTTCGTGTAGGCTTCAATTTCTTCCGGAGTGCATTGGGCGCCCATGGTGATATGTTTTTCAATACCTGGCTTGATAGAAATGTTGATTTTGATGGTGGGAGAGATATTAGCCATATTTCCTTCTTCGAAAGCATCAGGTGCAGGGATGGGGTTTTTGAACCAATCGACTTTATCAGGGATGAAGTCTTTGGATTCGAGGGCATATTGGTCATGGGATTGATGTGGGAGGAAATATGCACGATGGTACATATCGTCCCATGGAAAATCAGGGTTGGTCATGGCTTCCATGATGTCTTCATCCGACTAGAATATGGGAAGAGAGGATGGAAGAGGTTGACCTGAGGAGGTAGAGGGATGAGACTCTTGATTGTGATGGGAAGGGCTCATAGGTACGATGTGATGTGAGGTGACAGAGTGAGCAGTTGAATGATCGGGTGAAGCATTGGGGGAAGGTACTAAGGGGTTGGTATCCGAGAATCGCGGTGATGAGGAAAGGTAGGAAATGATTGCTGAAGTCTCGGTCATTTCAGTATCAGGAGGAGGAATGGTAATCGTGGTAGATAGGTGGTCTTGTGTGAGGGAAGAAGGATTATGGGCGAGGGCGGCTTCGAATTGGCGGTATGTGGCTAAAGAGGCACGATACTTGTCAAGGTGGTGGCAAAGGTGGGTATAGTGGCCATGGAAATTGCACAAATAACAAGGGTGATTGGTGCACAAATGCTTAAGTTTAGGGGTAGAATCTGGTATGGTGACATGGATTGCTAGGATGTCTGATTCTGGAAACGTTTCATTAACCATGGTCTTGAGAGGTGGTAATTCAGGGCAGGTATGAGTGGCATGACCAACAACATCACACAGAGCACAATGTATGGGATGCTTGGGGGGCCGAGGAGGGGCAGGGTTGGGTGGGGTAGTTTTTTCCCTTGGTGCCCCCCTGCGAACTTCTCCATTTTTACTCGAAGCGGTTGTAACAGGAGGCGGTGCTTGTTGAGGTGACTGAGGTACCAGCGTAGCAAGAGAAGTCGTAGGGATTGGTTGAACCGGGGTCAAAGTAATATATGGTTTAGGTTGACTGGGCGGAGTGGTGGCTGGAGGGTCAAGGTACCAGACGGGTATACCCAAGGTCAAGTTGGGGAGGTATAGGGTGGCCAAGGTAGGGACCGAATAAGCTCCAGGAGGGGGAGTGAGGAAAGGGATCTGACCAACATGGAAATGGCCAGGAGGAATGGTGCCAAGGGGGTGGATTTCAGGTGGAATTGACCCACGAGGAGTGGCGGTGGAAGAAGATTCAGAAGGAAGAAGGGTGGCTAATGGGGGCGAAGGGCTAGGAGCTGGTTGAGGTTGAGGTTGCTGACTAGCCAAAGTGGGCTCTGTAAGGTTAGCCCAAGATGATTGCATCATGAAAACGTTCGCCAAGTTAGGATAAGAGATGGAAGGGGAGTCGAAAAAGGTGCCAAGCAAGGAGGAGTCTTTGTAGACGCCGGGGGAAACACTGGTCAAAGAATCAACAATTTGCTTGTTGGTGACAGTAGAGATGGTGGACTCAGGGGAAGTCTAATATTTTGGTTCATGGTAAGTCAACTGGTCAATGGTGACAATCTTGCCATTATGAGGGAAAAACATCTTGCGGTAGACTGCGGACGGGACGACTGACATGGCATAGTTGTAACCATGCCCCAAAAGGATGTTGTAGTCAAGAGGGGCATCGATAACTTCAACGTCGACACAAGCAATCTTGCCGGAAAGGGTGATAGGACAGTTACAAAATAGGCCAATGGGCTGGGAGGCATGGCCATCCCATGCACGAAGGGTGATGGTGGAAGGGGCTAGTTCAGGGGATCCGAGTTGTTTCCAAACCGAAGCGGACATTACGCAGGTAGATGCCCCCTCATCAATAATACACCGAGAAACATTGGCGTTTCAGATTTTGACTGGGATTTGGAAAGCAACTGAAGGAGGAAGAGGGGGATGGTCTGACTGACAGGCGTCGAAAAAAATCAGTTGGTCATCAGCAGGATCTACAGCGCCCATGGCAGATAGTAGAGCCCTCTTTTGAGAAGGACATGACTGGAGGAGTTCCAGTGTTGAAATGGCAGCAGGAGATTGGGCTAGATCATCTACTATGTTGTAGGAATGGGCAGCCCGACCAGAGGTAGCATTTCGGCGTAATGGTCCCTTAGGAGTCTTGGGATGAATCTCAGCTTTGGGCAGAGGGAGTTGCAAGCGACCATTGGGTGTCGATAGAGGTTCCGTAGGACCTGACGATGGAGACTCGGAGACAGACGGAACAAGAGGTGTGGAATACTGACGGGACCGAGTTTGAAGGTTGAGGTCGACGGTGAGAGGTGGGTTAGAGGCCATCATAAGAATCTGGTAATCAGAGGAACCTGAAGGGGAAGGTTGAGTGGTTACCGGGGCATGAGGTGGTTGAGTGGCCATGAATCCTTGTTGAGGGAAAGGATCAGTAAACACAGTGGGTTGAGAAGTAGCTAGGGTGGAAGGGATAGGAGGGGACGAGTACTTTCCTCGTATGGTGGCCTGAGAATCCCACATCTATCGCATTTGTGGTAATAAAGGACAATCATGAGTGTAGTGACCATAAACACCGCAACAAGAACAGGGCTTATGGGCGCAAAGCGGCTTGTCCAGTTTAGGCTGAGGGCCCTGTGGCTGATTGGCAATGGTAGAGTCAATACGGGAAGGAGTGGATCCACGATTACCAGAAGCGGATTGATTTCCTCATCTCCTTCGTTGAGAGGGAGGAAAATTAGGTGCCCCCTGCTGTGCAAATACTTTCCCTGGAGGAGGTAGTAAGTGCGGTTGTGGGGGTGGAGAAGGCAAGGGAGTGGGAGGTCCAAATGCTTGAGGAGCTGGGACACCAGGTTGCGGATATGGATAAGGAGTATGGTGGGCAGCATTAAGATAAGCAGGAGGGTGGGAAAAAGGAGGAGGCATGCCGTAGCCTAAATATATGCTACCTGGAGGGGAAAAAACACCGGAGGGGCTGGCCCCTGGAGGAAAACTATGCCCCGGAAGAGGTTGGGCAGAGGTATGTGATAAGGCTCCAACGATACCGTCAGCAGAGTGAGATGCCCCCGAGGCTGTAGGACCATCGGGTTTGGGAAGGTCAGGGAGGACGGTATAAACATAACCAGATTGGGCATAGATAAGGTCATACTTCAAGGCTATTTGGAGGGCGGCTTCTTCGGTTTGAGGAAAATGGGATGCGACATCTTTGCCAATGGGAGGTAAGAGAGAGCGAAGGAACCAGTCCATATAAACCCGATCTTCAAAGGGGGGAGCGCGGCACAAGCTTCGTCTTCACCGCCATTCCTGGACATGAGTAGAAACGCAAGTCGAAGAGTATTGATGGAAAGAGGTTAAAAGCTCGGTACCAATGTCGTATCGGAGGGGCAGCTGGAAATAAGATAAAAATGCTTGGGCAATGGTCACAAAAGTGGTATGGGTGGAGGTGGCCTGTTCAATGTACCATTTATAAGTGTCGCCTGTAAGTGTGCGTTGGAACAATCTAAGACGAATGGAGTCGTCGGTAATGGAATTGGAGGAACACCACATATGGAAGGATCGAATATGGTTGGAGGGATCTTCACTAGCAAGGCCTTCGAACTTGGGAATGTCAGAGGGGAGCTTGGTTGGCATAGCAGGCCAACTAACATCGTGGCAGATAGGATCATTAATCAGCTGATTGAAGTCAGGGAGACTAAGGCCAGCCATATAAGGGAGCAATGGGTCAGTCGAGGTAGGTACCGAGGTGGTTCCACTGGAAACAGACCCAGCAGTAGTACTGGGGTTACTGCTGGTGGTAGGCCCTGAGGTAGACATGGGAAAGTGACAGGGGGAGAACCAGGAGTAGGGGGAGAACCCGAACAATCAGAGGAAGAGTCGGAGTGTGGACTCGGGGAAATACTTACTCGATGACGATGGGAAGGAGGAAGTCGACCAAGCGGAAACTGAGGGTGAAGGCCAAGAAGTCTCCAGGAGAGGCGCCTTGGGGGCGCAATGATGACAGGAAGAAGAGAAACTGACAAGGGCAGGGGGGGAAAAATCAAGTGAGTTCAAGGCCAGAGAGGTGCAGTGACAATTGATTGTAAAGTCTTTTCCAGGCAGTGTTAACCAGGCGCTTATTCGCTTAGGGTCAGTGTGTGGCGTGCGTTAATTTTAATTGTTTAAACCCAGATGTTTTGAGAGTAAAAGAAAAAGTGTGCTGCGTAATGGAAAAGTAATCTGCAGTAAATAAGACTGAAAGAACAGAAAATTAACAACTAATGATGCAGCAATCTAACCCAAAAAGGCGGGTCTCTCAAAAGTAGTCTACAAGAGGGAGAAAACTAGGCAAAGCACGCTAAAAAGATGCCAATATATCGAAGGTCCAGAGGGATTGGGATCTAAAGGGTAAATCTGCTGAAAAGTGGTGCAGAGAACAGAAAAGAGGCAGAGGCAAGGTTGCTGCTAAAAAGGAGGAGATCAACTAAATATAGAAGATACAAGGTAGTGGCCTCAGAAATGAACCCAAACAAAATGATATGAGGTGGTTTTGAGAGGGAGAAGAGTTGATCTAAAGGGATCTGAAAAGGAGGTATCAGATTGGAGAAAAAGAGGGTTGAAACTCTGGAAATTCAGACTTCTGAAACAGTAAAGACTCGTCCAAAAAAAGTGGAGGGTACTAGAGCCCTAAGGGGCAAGATTCCCTCTTAGTTGAGTGCAGCAGATCAGAAACAGGTCCAAACGGGTAGAGATAGAGGCTGGAAAACCCTGATAGAAGCTTCAGACAAACCCAGAAAAAGTGCTAAAAAATTTGCAGAAAAAGTGTACGTCATAGGTTCTGACCTGTTTTCAGTCCAGGTCGCAGGTTTGGGGCATAAAAGTGTGTCCTGAGGCTCAGGTCGCACTTTTTGGGCCGATAAGTGCGACTTGCAGATCCGGCTCTCTCGGCGGCAGATTTCAGAAAAATTTGTCGTCTCAGCTGCGACTGATGTCTGTCACCTGCGCAATAAGGCCAGAAACACACAAAAGTTAAAAATTTGACTGTTTAAGGGTTTTAGGGGTGAAAATCACCATAAAAATAGGAAAAAAAAAATGGAAGAGAAACCCTAGTGTCTGAAACAACTGGATATGCAGGAATAGATAAAACGACAGTGGTCGCAAAAGAAAACTCGTGTGGAGTCGCCAATTGTTAGTATGAATCTTTCTTCGTAAAAGATCATTTTAGCTACGCATAAAAAATAGCCCTAACATTGATTATGGCTGCAAAATACCTTTAAGATTGCTGCACAAATTCAGATCTAAGCACAAAAGATATTAAGCAGATAAAATATAACATAGCTCCATAGATCCAAGACAAGAAGAATGTATATGAAAGAATTTTGTATTATATTAAAGAATGGAGCACCTGAGAGGAAAACAAGAAAGGTGTCTTCCGGTTCTCCTCAGTGGGATGGGTTCTTGAAAGTCCTCAGTGTTTTAGATCTAGCATTTCTCTCTCTTATGGGTGTAGAAAAACAAACATAGAACTCAATGGGAGTTCACAAAGAAAAATGGAAAATGGTGACCAAGAGTAGATCCAGAGTGATCTAATGCAATGAAGGTGACTAATGAATGGGGAAAATCCCCCTATTTATAACAAAATATTGGGGCGGTCTAGAACTCGGTGCATGAATAAAATATTATTAATCGAATTCTAGAAGCACCCTTTAGGAATATTTTATTATATTTGTTGGAGGGAAAAGGGTTCTTGACTTGGGTCAATTCCTTTAATTATAAATAATAAATAAATAAATGGTTTATTTATCATCTTAGGGAAGTGATGGGAATATAATTAAATAAATAATGGTTTATTTAATTATTTATGGATGATTTAGTCAAATTTAACTAAGAATATTATTTAAATAATGATTTAAATAACTTATTCTTAGGGAATAATTAAATAAATAAGGATTTATTTAATTAAGTTCCTTATTTTGGGTTAAATATGACCAAGAAATATAAACGAATGAGTTATTTTATATGGTGAAAGCAATTTTACTTAGGGTAAAATTGGTCTTACATGGTGTACTTGGGTTCATCTAATAATAATAGGTTAGATGACCAAAAAATGGTGTAACATAGAGGTCAGGTCCCTATTGCTCATTATGTAGAACCATCAAGCCCGCCTCTTGGGTGGGCGAGTTAATAGCGGAGCAATAGGAGTTTTCCCTTCATTTCTGTAAGAAATCATTCCAAGGAACTACCTTCTAGCTCATGCTTTGAGGAAATAATGAATCATCCCAAGAAACTACCTTCTAGCTCAAGCTTTGAGGAAATAATGAATCATCCCAAGAAACTACCTTCTAGCTCACGCTTTGAGGAAATAAGTAGCGTAGGAAGGCCCTGAGGCATGCATGAGGAAATAAGAAGCACAGGAAGGGCATGAGGCGTGCACAATGGCTAGATGAATAACTCACTAGGCTTAAGGTAAGTACGTGTCCTCATCCAACATAGATTCATTCATGCATTTTGGACTCTGTGACCTCACTATACATGCATTGCTTTATGGAAAGAGAGAGGCACCAAACTATATAGCAAGCAGAATGAGCAACAAGTGGGTTGAATGAAAGATCAATGTCTTTACCAAAGCGTTTTCTATTTTTATTTGTCTTGTTTAATTTTTTTTTTATAATTTAATTATTATTCAAGTTTGTAAAAAAAATACTTTGTTGATTAAAACATAAATTTATGCTTTTCTAATAATGTTCGTGATGGGTCATCTGCAAATAGCTTAGCTTCCTTGTAAATATCTATAGGATTTAAAGCAATTTTCATTATGTTCTTTTCTAAATATTGATGCGAGCTCTCTCTGGTAAATTTTTGATGGGATCAGCTACATCAAAATTTGTCTAGTCTATGTTTGTTAGCCGGTCTATAAATGTTAGCTAGGACGACTTCTTGTAATTCATAAAACAAGGTTGAAATTCTCAACGATTAATGAACTATTCATATTCAAATTGAATGTGATAAATCTCATAGAGATATAAATTTATTTTAGAAGTATATAAGTAACATAAAATTGCACAAACGAAAATTTTGGAAGTCATTTTGACATCAAGATATTAGGTTGGATTCACTTTAGTACTCGTGAGCAATTTCACACTTGGTCATTATCTTCATCATCTCACGTGGATTCACCTGCAGGCTATGATAAAAATTGATGTCTAGATACTCCAGATTTTTGAGCTCTCCAATTTTAGAGCACAATGATTTTAACTTTGTACATATGTTAAAATACAAAAACTTGTGGCAGTAGAGATTATCAATTCCTTCACTAACTTCTTCAATTCAATTTGAATACAAATTGAGAAATGCAAGCTGTGTCAGTTCCCACAATGTTCCTGGCAATTATTCTATTTGTGTGGAAGATAACTCCATCACCCTCAATGAAGTGAGGTTACATAAAAATGATTCTGTAACCTTTGTCAATCCCAGTTCTTAGTGAGGATTAGACTCACTAATTCTGGACATTTGAGTTCCCTTGTGGGAAAATATCTAATATCATTGTCATACAGTGAAATTCTTTTGCAATCCTTGTTAATATTGGTCTTTGGGAATTGTTGAAGCATTTGACCTGCCCTTAACAAACAATTCTCGTAGCTCTCTCCAATATAGATTACCATGTCCCTCACAACATCGTGACTTCTTAATTGAAATATTTTACAACGGGTACAGAGATCTACCTTGAACAAACAGGGATCTTCAAACAGCTTGATACAAATTGCTTCCCTCAGGGCAGGGACTCACTGCCCCGCAGCTTCCCTTGTTTTAAAAAGCTAAGACGTTTTAAAACAATTTTGTGAATTATTTTAAATAATAAGTTTGTGAAGCCAATGACTATCATTTTAGGTATTTTTAAAATAAATAGAAAAAAACAACTTGCTTTATAGTTAAAATATTGGTTATAATAGTAAATATATTTCATTTTCTTAATCATTTATTATCAAATATTTATAGTAAAAAAATATAAGTGATCGCTATCTATAACATAGTGTTATGTAAATATTAAATTTCAAAAATAAATATTTAAAATAATTATATTTTTTTTATAAAATTTATTTAATTCAAAAAATACTCAATATATATATATATATATATATATATATATATAATGCATAAAATAATTTCACATATACGTTTACTTTTTAATAAAAATTAAAAAAAAAAAAATATTTGTATTTTTTACAAACAAAATGTTTAATAAATTATTATTATTTAATAATTTTTTAGATAAACTAATCATATTTTTAGTTTATATACTATATTTTCAGAAATGCTTAAATTTATTAAAGTAAATTCATCTCATTTAAAATTTATTATCTGAAAATATTAAATATTTAATGTATAATTTTAATAGAATTTTATTTATATTTTCTAAATATAAAATATTGTTTTATAAATTATTTTCTTACTCCCCCTTATGTGTTTTTGATGAAGTTAAACCATATTTATGGGTGGTGGCGGTGGTGAAGAACCTTCACTAATACTTATATGGCCTATTGTACCTTAGGAAGGTAAGAAATTAATTACAACTATTTAACATTTTAGTTCTATACCAAAAAGGAAGTGAGGGAAGTGTTCTCACATCATCATAGTTTTGTTCAGTTAAAAGTTCAAGTTGGTGCTTTGAGAAATATTTTGAAGATTAGATAGAATGTGAGTATAAGATGGGAAATTTGAGAGAAAGTGTTTTTCATCTTCAACCATTTTTCGATCACACAAGTGACAAACTCTTTCATCCCATGAAATTTTGAGAATTTATTAGTGCCAAAGTTAACTATGACACTCATTATAATTATTTCTTATCTTGAAATTGCTCATTTCTTGTTAACAGTAGTTAAGACAAGAATATAGCTTTGGTTTTTCACATTGGGGTTGATCATATCCTTATCATATCTTAGTTTTTTTTTCCCTCTATTTCTTTATTTCCTTAAATTTATAAGTGATAATATTTCTAATATTATCTCAATTCTACAAGATGATCATATCCTTTATTCCTTAATAATATAGTCAAGATTGGGCATCCTTATTCAATCCTTGTTTGAGCCGATGGTGGGAGTTTTCGCTAGATCTAGAAGAAATTTTAAGAAACCTCTTGGAATCCATGTTCTATAACATATTCTTATAAATAATCTCCTTAGTCATAGACATAATTTTAATGGGGAAATAATTTCTTTAATCATAATTTTAATGTAGGGAGTATTTCCTTTAAAATACAACTTGTTTTGGATATATTCAATATCCCTATGCAACTCCCTAGATGTACTGTAGCATGAAACCTCACATCCATAAAAAATATTAGGACTCGAAAGAATCTTAAATAGGATATTTATATAAATCCTGGATCCAAAGATATGGTGAATTATTATTGTTTTCAAGCCCACAGTAATATTTTCAACCTACATTTATCTTTTTCTCAATGCTATGATTCTAATTGATCTTATGATGGATGCAGATTCCTAGATATTTTTAAGAAGGAGCTTCAAATATTTTTTGTCAGAAATGAAAGGATCATGGGTAATCGTTTAGGATTTAGTTATCGTGGCTTTATTTATATTGGTATTAGTATTCGTTCTCATATTGGAGCATAAATATTTGAGGATTGTGAGTTTCTTGCAAATATTGTAATGAATCATTTCGAAACGAGAAATATCGTTATCACAAGGGTAAAGTGTTATCACCATACAAGTCAATGTGGGGCCAAGACAACTTGAATCTTCCAAAATATCTTCTAGCTTATCAACGTATATGCCCAAAAGGGTGGGGGATAAGGGACACCCTTCCTTAGCTCTGATATCACATTCAATTTCCTTCGAACAACCCTCAATGGTCCTAAGATTGGAAATAAAATTCTCGTATATCCTTGTGAAAATATTCATCAACTCGAGAGGAACCCTTATCTCTTATTGCTTCTTCCACAAATTTGTTCTAGGAATACTGTAAAAATATTTTTGAAAGTAAACAAAAAAACATAAGAGATCAATTTTATTATTGTGGAATTCCTCTACATTTATCCTGATAGTAACAACATGGTCCATGGTTGAGTGGCATCTCCTAAATCCAAATTGGCATATAGCTCTTCTACCATTGTTTTCAAGCGAAACACTAATCTTCTTTTCTAAAATATGCCCATGCAACTTGGTTAAAATTTGGTTAAACATAATGGTCCTACAATTCAATGGAATGATTTTAGCTTCACTATTAAATATGGTATAATAATGCACCACATCTAAGCATTAGAGAATCATTGCTTCACTTTGAAATTAAAGATCATATGTATGTGTGGTATGAGGATAGTTTCTATCATTTTAAAAGTTTCATCTTGGTATCCTTCAGTGTCCTTACCTTTTTCATTTGTGAACTACTAAATATCAAATTCAATGTATTCCAATAAAAATAGATAGTCCTATATAGGGGTATTCAAAATTGTATTAGTCACATCAGTGAATTCATAGAGGTTTTAAAGGTAAATATTTAGTTTCGTCAAGGCAATAAAATGATTTTATTTAGTCTTACGAGTCATAATTTTTCTCCAAAACTTTCTAGTATAAAAATTAGAAAGTTGTAGTAACTACTTTTTCTTTATACATATATCATACATTTTCTTTCTTTTAATAGGATATTTCTACACATTTAGCTTATCATGTTTCAAGGTCGCATTAGGAGCATCCCTAATCACTTTTCCAACAAGTTTACTATCATTATCATTCCAAGGGTTGGTAGTTCTATTATACCTTTTATATGATACCTTAGTAGAGAAATTTCTAATGGTAGTGGAGAGAGTTCTAGTAAAATTATGATAGATGTTAACAATGATATTATTATAAGTTAGTAAGTATAATTTCATATTTAAATCCTTTAAGAAGAGATCCATTTTACTCTTTTAAAAAATTAGGTGGATTTGACTCATAATTCTCATGCATGTGCTTGTTTTGCATGGAAACCTCAGAGTTAAGGTTAAATGTCTATGATTACTGTCAAGATCATGGTCATTTAAGAGGCAAAACTTTACAGTTTAGTTTGAAATAGGGATATAAAATATCACATAATCCATGAAACTACCTCCAAGAACATGAATACAAATCATTTAGTTGGAGTTTTTCCACTTGACTACACAATTATAAATTATAAAATATTGAGGACTATAAAATTTGACTAATTTGATACCAAATAAAATCTCGATTAGACCTTAAATGTCTTTTTTTGAATCTACTAGCTATGTCAAGGTCGTAATCTAGAAAAACAGGATTGGGGTTTGAATCATTACTTAAAAGAATAACTTGACTAGTTATGGTTCTAGAATTAATTATTCCTAACATGAGGATGTTGTTTTTATTACTTAGACTCTAAATATCCTACTCCAATGTATTATAAGGGAAATACTTATCTAGCTTATTTTTGTTATAAAAGGTATATTTGATAGGTGTGAAATAATAAAGTGTGATATAAATCCTTTTAGCGTTAATGTTTAAGATTTTAATACAAATGTACAGATTTTAATACAAAGGTGGTCTATCTTATGTAGACATGTTTGAGGAAAGAAATTATTTTCTATGTAAGAGGTTATTTCTCCCATTTCTTTGTGAGAGTATTGTCTAAAATTAACATAAAATGAATCTATCTATATGAGAAACCTTAGACTGATCATGCTCTCATGTTTCAACTAAAAAGATAATATTAATTTCACTTGGGATCCACCTTAACATAGGGCCTTTACACCATCGAAGGCCACAACAATTTCGAAAGGGGACCTAGAGTGTTCCAAATTCTTATTTATTACTCTCTTTTTAGTCTCTATTTCTTAAAATCGTTCTCCTATTCTAATGATTGTCCAGTTGCATTCCTTTTTTACTTCATTTACCTTTCGAATCTCCTTCCTTAATTCATCCCGGTCTATTGGGATAAGGTCCCAATTTATAAATATTCTTGTCCCTTTTAGGCTTGGAGATTTATTGAATATGCATAATTTATGGCATTTACAACATACCTAACATGTATTAGTCTATCATTATACTTAATTATATTTCCTAGTTCATCTTTTATTTTATGAGATAAGTTGTTTCAATTTATGAGGTGTTGTTTAGTTTTTCTTTAACTATTTGTAGCATGTCCTCATCTTTTCTTTTATGAGATAAGTTGTTTCAATTTATGACTTGTTGTTTAGTTTTTCTTTTACTATTTCTAACATGTCCTCGTATTATGCTAATATTAAAAGTTTTTTTATTATACTCATAATTGAGCTCAATTTAGCTTGTTCATTTCCTCTTTTAGCTCTTTAATCTTGTCTTTCAAAATACAGTTTTCTTAACTATTAATTGTATCTACTTTTAGATTTCATTTATCATATTTTTCATTATTTTTAGTTTAATTTGGAACTGGATATTTTTTTTTAATATTTTATTTTTGTTATCAAGTATTATAACTAATTTTATTTTAAGTTTTATAACCCCATTTTTCTACTGAATTCAAATGATTATAATAATTTTCTAAAATAACTTTGTTAGACTTTTTCTAAAATAACTTTGTTAGACTTCCCCTTGCTAAATTAGAACTTTGAAATATGTAGTGAAATAAAAATAATAATAATTTAAAAATAAAAATATCAATTAAGAAAGAACAAAAGCACTTGGCTTATGAATGGTTGATCATTAAAGATGCACAGATTTACGGATGATGGATCCATGAAAAATCCATGACAATGTACTATAAACGAATAGTAGAAAAAAACCACCATAGAATAGTAAGAACGTCAACCCTAGAGTATTATCAGAATCCACATAAAATTTTAAAAAAAATATATATATATATATTATGAGCATCCATAACAAAGTGAAAAATATCCACCAGAAGATATTACAAACATCCACCATAAAATAAAATAAAAAACATTTCTACCACAAAATATTACCAGCATCCACCATATTCCCTTTAATATTTTTTCCTTTCGACAAAGTTAAAGTACATTTTATTTTACTTTTTTAAAGAAAACGAAAGAAGATTAATGTTATATTTATTTTTATGTTTTTCAAAAAGTTATTTACTACATCATTGATTTACAGTTGTCCCGACAAAGGTCCGGGTCCATCCTTTGAATTTTGGGCAATAATTAGGAAGTCGATCTCAACGTCAAGCCCTACGACCAGTAACACCATGCCTTTATCATCACGGTATAACACGAAGTTTATGAATCGACTAATCAGCCCACTGGAAATTGTGTATTCATGACCGCTTTGATTAATCCATGTTATGGACCAGAGTCCAGATTCAGAGAAGCGAACCACACACTAAATAATTGCCAGGCTCGTACTCAAACATCAATGGACGTTTGTTTGTACAGTGGATTTGGATGATCACAAACAGAAAAGAATTCTCTAATTTTATACTCATCAGTAATTTTTACCTATTTAGATGACTAAATGATTATCCCAAGATTTCTAAAAACAAAGTTCATAGACATTGTGAGTTCTAGAAATCTCACTGCCTTCATTATCCTTAAGATAATTTTGCACTATTTTCGTCATCTCATTCTATCTAGCTTTGCCTACTATTCTCAGAATACCCATTAAGAGTCCATGTCACCATTTTATCTATATTTTGTCACCTTTGACCCAAATCCCCTCTTTTTATTTCACCTAAAAACCCCACTGCTACCTAAGCTCACCAATCAATTAGCTTGTTGTGTCCACCAAACTACTCCTAAACACTGATAGTCTCAAACTATCTCTGTAGACTCTTTAATAAATCAAGTACATTGGGTTTCAGGTCTTCAATACATTAGTTTATCATGAACTCTGTCTCACACTTGATAAATCCCAGGTTCTAGGCTTCAGTGCAAAAGCCAAGTCCCGGAAAGCCTCCACAAGGCCACCTAGAGTTTCACAAAGTCATAGGGTGGATTTGGTGCCCTACAAACTCTGTTTTTCCTAGATAAAGAAACTGCATTCAAAGAAGGAAAGGACTGGTGATCTTGTCTTAAACTCATCAAAGAGATCATTCAAAAGGTTTTTGGCCTGGAGCACAAGTTTTGTAGGGGGTCAGCTGCCCCTTGCTTACATTTTTGCAAAAGATTCAAAAGGCTATCAACCTTGCAAGAGGTAAAGTAATGAGAGGCACCATCACTAGAAAACCACTCACAACCAAGAAGAAAGCAGCAAGGTATGGGTTTGATGGGAGTCAGGGTTTATTATTGTTTTGATCAAGAAATAAAGCAATACCAGGGTTACAAAGGAAAATGACACCTCAACCCCTTCAAATGATCATTGAAGACTTTTTAGACATAAGTAATGAGTTTGATAAGTTTTTCTTTGAGAACTTAGAAGACAACACTGTTTGATTTTTCTAAGCATCCCCAAAAACTCAGAAGTTTGGGAAGATGAACAAAGATGGTCAAATAGTGACAAAGAAGCCTCCTTCATCACAGCAGATGGTTTCAAAGGTTTTCAAACTACCTTTTAGGGTTTGGCAGACAAGCACTAACTCCACTTCATCAAAAGGTAAAATCAAAGGTTTTAAAGAAGATCAAGAAGGGCATACATGAAAATCAATACTCCACTACACCAAAGGTATAAAAATGATGAAGAGTATCAACAAAAAGAGGGAAGAAATGTGAGTTCAAGGGTATTTTTTCTGAAGAATAGTTAGAGGCATATTTCAAGTGGCCTGAGAAACATATATACCCCTGGTTTACAACAGAGTAGTGGAACTCCCAACAAGGGCATCTTTATCAAATGACTATTCTGCAAAATATAGATGAACATGAATGGCCCTTTACGGGACTGTCAAAAGTGTTTTCTTACAACAAAATTGATAAGGTCAAGGCAAGAAATGATTCAAATTAAGGTGGAACATCTCAAAAGACCAGACTATTGTTTATTCTTACTGCTAGGTTATTTCTCCCACCAAGAGGTTTTTTTTTCATTACTTAAAGATGAAAACATGGCAGAATATCAGTCACATGGAGATATTGCAAAAATGATAAGTTTGTTGTGTATAGGTGTTAAAAGTCATAAAAAAGGTTCACTTTTCAAATATAGGTGAGAGGTATAGTCTTGGCTTCTTTAGCAAGGTTGTCAAATTGAAAAGAAACTTAAGAAACCTCCAACGGTAAAAAGAACAATGTTTTAATCAAACTGCCCACCTACATGACCAAAGAGCTAAAGGAATACAGTGAGCAAAATAAAAAGGGAACAAACCTTATAAAGTGTGTTTTGCCTTTAATTTTTTATCTCAGAGTATAAAACAACTCCAGCAAAGCATCTCCCATTCACCATTTGGATATTTGCAGAAGGAGTGAGGGCTTTTTTGAATTTTCTGACAGAGTCCTTGGGAAATTTTTTCCAGGTGCTGCGCTCCTGTAGCGTCTCCCTGTGCTATTTTCCATTCGGCGCTGTGTTCCTGTCCGGAGGCGCTACGTGCCTATAGAAAACTCTGCGTCTAGCTTGTGAACAAAAACCCGTTCAGGGCCACCCGACATGACGGTGCTGCACTCCTGCCACAGCGTGCAACTTTTGCTTGAGTCTTCGTTCAGGAGGTGACTAGAGCTGTGTGCAGAGGCTGTGTTGTGCTCCTGGCACAGCGTGCAGCCTTTTCCCAAGTCTTCATTTAGGCGGTGACCCGAGCTGCGTGCAGAGGCTGTGCTGCGCTCCTGCCACAGCGTGAAGCCTGTTGCCCGAACCTACGTTCAGGAGGTGACTCGAGCTACCGAATTGACGTTCAGGAGCTGCGTGCAGAGGCTATGCTGTGCTCCTGCCACAGCGTGCAACCTTTGCCCGAGTCTTCGTTCAGGAGGTGACCCGAGCTACGTGCAAAGGCTATGCTCCACTCCTGCCACATCGTGCAGCCTGTTGCCCGAATCTTCGTTCAGGAGGTGACCCGAGCTGCCCAGGCACATTTTTGAGCTATTTTTTTCTGCTGTGGAGGCATTTAGAGAGGTATTTTGAACCTTTCCTTCATGTTCATGTTTTTCTAAAGATAAGGTCACAAAGAAAACTGAAAGTTGGTTTAGTGAAGGCGTTTAAATCCTAAAGAAACACTTGGCCTACACACTGTTGATGCCTTGATCTAATTAGAAACCTCACCATCTCATTCACCATTGTCACATCATTCTAGAAGCAGTGCCAATCCTCTTTAAAGATTTTGAGGCATGGGTAAAAAAAAAAAATTTGAAGAAGAGAATGTTGACATTGATGAGGCAAGTTAAAGGCCTAAAAAGCAGCAAAGGAAGGGAGGGATGCCAAATAGGTTTGAACCTATAAGCACTGAAGAGATGATAACCTCCCCTACTATTTTGTCCTACTTTCAAGAAATGGGATGCTATGAATTCTGTAAAAAAGTACAAAAGATCCATAGTCACCCTCAATTGACCAAGCTCTTTTCCCTAAACCTTCATAATCATCAAGTACACCTAGTCGGGGTAAAATTTGAGTTGACCGCCTATGCCATCTCTAAGGCCAATGGAATACCTTGCATAGGAGAAAGGTGGTTCAAACTAAAGCATTTGAACCTAAGCCACTATCGTCCATTCTTGAAACCAAGTTTTCAAGCTCATTGCAAAACCATGTTCCCCTTCTCTCATCTATTGGAAATATATGTTCTCCTAATTAAGATCATTATGAAATACTTCACCTGCAAGGGTAGGTTCTCCAGAGTCTATTCCTACCACATAAGACTCCTCATGCACTTCACCAAAACCAAGCTGCTACATATGCCCTACTACCTTTGGAAAATTATTTAGAAAATGTCTTCCATCATGCAAAAGAGGCCTGCATCCCAACAAATGTCAAGCCTTTTTCATCATTCCCTCATCTGTGATTGTCTCACACCAACTAGAACAACAAGGCATCCCTTGGGAGGTTTTCATCGCCCATGATGATTTCACAACTTGACAGCCCATCCCTCTGCAAATTCTGCCATCATCATCTCAAGATCCTCCTCACACACCCCCATTACCCTCCACTGACCTTGGTTCATCTTCTTCGCATGAATCATTTCCTCAAATAGACCTTCCTCATTCACCTTCCCTTAGGAAATCGGAAAATGAAGAAAGCAGTGAAGGAGAGGAAGATGGCCAAGAAGAAAGCAGTGAGGAAGAGGATGATGAAAATGAAGAAAGTAGTGAAGAAAAGGAAGACAATGACCAAGATGGAAAGGGCAACCAAGAAGCAGAGTTTGAAAGTGATTTCAATGAGAAAAAAAATGAAGATCATAAGCCAAGCAATGAATATTATGAACAGGACAGTGAAGAAGAAACCGGCCTAGAAAACTCACCTAGTGAAGAAGAAAATGATCATCACAGTAAGGGAAAGGCTTATGAGAATGCCCAAGACAGTGACCCTACCAAGAGTGCAAATAGTGATATGAAGGCTGAGTTAGACAGTGAATACAATGGGTCAAAAGATGAAGAGGAAAGTCACAGAAATGAAGATATACCCAAAAATGATGAAGACACCTCTAGCATCGAAAAAACAGAGGATGATAGTCCTAAAGGTCTTAACGGTAATGATGGGATAAGAGATAATGAGAATTCTTATCAAAAGCGCAGTCAAGGGCAAGGTGAAAAGGATGCACCCACTGAAATCATCCATAACGAAAAAAGCAGTCCTAAAGTCACTTATGATCAAGGGTTGCAAGTGGAACTTGTTTTACCTTTCCCCATTACCTATCAAAGAGGAGTGAGGCATGTATTTGCTGCCTCCAAAGGGCAAGGGGCCATGCCATCCTCCTCAACTCAAATGATTGATAAAGGTAAAGAACAAGTAAAAGAGGAAGAAGATAATCATGAAGAGGAGAGAGAATTTGAGCTCATTCACATAGACAGTGAGGAAAATGAAACAAGAATTGCAAACTCTCTCCTACAAGACAGGAATGCACAGATCAGGGATTTGGAGGCTGAATTAGAAAGAGCTAAGGATGTCATTCATTTCTTACAAATGCAGAACAAACAAACAAGTGGCCAGCAAGCCATCTATGAAGCAAGGGCGCTCAAATACCGGAAAGAGGCTCAAAGAGCACAGGTAAAGTTGGAGGAGTACATGGGCGCCTATGAGGAAAGTGAGGATGAGGAGGGTCAGTCTAGAAGGAAGCCTAGAACTATGGGTCTAAGAAAGGCTTTGGCATGAAAAAGGGAGAAAGAATCAGCCCAAGCGCAACAATTTCCCCTCACTGAACTCCTTGCCATGGAAATTGAGCATAACAGGGAATCATGGCTTGAAAGGGCCAACAGACATCTTGAGACCAAATTGGAGAAGGCCAACGAAGATTTGAACTTGCAAAGAAGAATGACTAAGCACTATAAACGAAGAAACCACTTTGTGAGGAAAAAACTCAAAACTACCCAAAATGAGGGCCTAGCACCAAAAGATGAAAAATATCAAGCTAGGCTTAGTATTTTGGCCCAATCTTCTCTATAGGTCTCCAAGGACCCATGAGGCTCCTACCTACCAATTTTGTGAGAAATTAAACAACTTTTTGTTTTTTTCAAATTTTGAGGCTAGGAGTGCTGTGCTTTTTTCCAAGGCATCATCTAGAGGATTGGTTTACATTTTTTGACTCCCCATCATTAGAGGAGTATTCTCACCAATTTTCAGCTCAATTGGAGTTGTTTTGACCCCCCAAAAGGGTAAAAAACACTCAATTTTTCACCTTTTTGCCCACTTTTTTGAGCATGTGCTGCACTCCTAGAAGTCTTGGAATTTTCACTTTTTGGGAAACTTTCAGAGGTCATATTGAAGAAATAAAGGTATATTTGGAAATTAGACTTCAATGGCTTTCCAATGAGCCATCACGGAGCCTTTTCTGACATCAGGAAGGCCTCCAAAACACTGCTACAAAAAACTTATTTTTGTGCTGCGCTCCTGGCATAATTTCAGTTTTTTACATAGTGTACTGCACTCCTGTAGATGACTGGGTAGAATGTGAATTTGGAAAGTTTTCATATGCTTGTTAGGGCCTAAAAGTCAATTTAATTGCTATTTTTGGCCGGAAAAGATATTTGTTAGATATTTTTGTGCCTTGGGCCTTGCAAGGCCTCAAGGACAACTTAAGATATTTCTTGTTGGCCAATAGGATTCTAGATAATCTGTTTGGTTTTCCTCTTCCTTTCTTGTTATATAGGGCATGAGGATTCATTGTAAACGGTTGGGAACTTGATGTGTTAAGAGCAATATATGGTTTTTGAAAGTTGAAGAACAATTTAGTGTTGTGGAGCTTGTGGATGGATTGCCTTGATTGATGGTGATGAAGGCTTGCTTGCAGGATCCCTGAGTTTAGTTAATGGTGATGTATCTCTCATATGTTCATGTTTTTTCCTTGTTTTCCATATGTCCATATTTCTATTTTTCAATAGCTCAGAAAAGTATAGGATGAGAAATGTTTCTTGAGGCACCCCAGCCCTCCTGTTAGCTATTGTTTTCATGTTTTCTTCTGCTTGGTTAGCGTAAAGAATTCTTCATTACTCCTTAGGCCCACCTAAGCTTTTCTATTTCATTTTTGGATTAATATGCTAGTTTATAAACATGATTCATGGTAAGCCCGGCTTGTTTAATGCTATCTAAACTCTGCCTTGAAATCTCTGTTTGATGTATTGATTGATAGGTTAATTCAAAGAGGTCTTGTTTCGATCTTGCCCTTTGAATATGGCTATCAGTTTGCTTCAAAGTTCTTTATAGTTTAATGAATGATGTTTAAGTGTTCCCTCTTCATATATTGATGTTATTTTTCTCTTATATGTTTTCAAATCTTGAAAGTATAATCATTGAAGTTAGATAAGTTGTCTTACTTCATTTGCTCCACTGGATTGTATATCTTGAATGTTTATTTGTTTAAAAGTATTGTCATTGAGAAAATGGTGTGCCCTATCCCATGATTAGTATCTTTTGCTTAC
Source organism: Pinus albicaulis (assembly GCA_034641835.2). NCBI lineage: Eukaryota > Viridiplantae > Streptophyta > Pinopsida > Pinales > Pinaceae > Pinus > Pinus albicaulis. Next base: position 7,820,375 of record CM076572.1, read on the forward strand.
CAGTATTTAATACCTCTCTGTTCATAGGTATTTGACAAAGGATTCTTAACTGCCCTTTGCCCTACCTTGGTTCCCAAACTTAATGTCCATTTAACCTCACACATAAACATAAAGATCCATTGACTACAGTGGATTTTCCCTATGATGTACCCCGATTCACTATCGAGATATCAATAATTTCATAGACTCCATTTCCCAATTGATTTGATAACCTCTCACTCCACCTATACTACTTAGTCATCTTACCCCAACCAAAAAAAACAACAAACCCACACTTAACAACTAGCTTAAAATCAGTCATCCAAAGCGAACAAGTTCGCATCCTCTGCATAATAGAGAGAGCCCTCTCTGAGTCCAGGAAGGCTAGGTCCTAGGACTCCAAAGACTGGTCTAATGTTACCTTGTCATTTGGTTTACCCATCTGCCAAATCATGGGAAACTAATATAATGGCGATCATGGTGGGACCTTCCGAGTATATAATTTCCTGAACACCTTTTAAGACTCTTTAGACTCTCAAGTTTGACTGATAATATCTGGTGGTTCATCTGCCACTGCATCACCACACTAACATAATGGAGATCACAGTGGGACTGAGTACATAGTAGCCTAAAAACTCTTATAAACTCTTTTAACCCTCAGTTAAACTTTGAAATCTCGTGATTTGTAAATCACCTCATCACTTTCACCAATACAATGGTGATCATGATGCAACCTTTGATGTCAGTGACAAACTAAGTATCCCTTAGGACTTCAGAAACCTTCATCAAATCATAGAAAACTTAACTGATAGTCTAAGAGTAGAATCTATCTTTTTCACCATCGTAGCAAAATGATGACTCAGCTATAGGACACTCTTACAAACCTCAGAGATGCATATAAAAACTTAGAAAACCCCAAAACATTCCTAGATTGGATTCTTGTCAGTATTGGTGGTGGACCATATACACATATCTTCAAAACAACTAAAAATATCCACCTGGAGACTCCACTAGCTTCTAGTAGGCCTTCCAAATTTACTAGTGTCGCTAGACCCCTATAGGATTGTGCTGAATCAACCCTAAAAGTTCAGAATCCTAGTCACACACTATGTGAGCTTAGCAAACATAAAAGAGGTAAAATTTTCAAAAAAGTTTGAAAATTTTTAGCCTCTCTAAATTTTGAGTTTAAAATCTGGCTTTGCGAAGAATCAATACCAGATCTCATTCGGACCCAAACCCTCCTACTATAGTTGATGACCCAGAAAGGATTTTGTGGAAAACTTCTGAAACTGGAAACTTAGCTACTAATAGGACCATTCATAAAGCAAGCTCTGTGCCCAAACATCTTACAGCCTTGCAAGATCCCCAGTTTGACTTGCACCATACTAGAAACCTTTTCAGAACCAAGTCACAAAGTAGAATCGACCATACCAATCTTGAGCCCATAGACTTGCAGCAGAGTCCTAGCGGTGAACTTTCTCCTTCCACACCACCTAATTTTCAACTTCTCCACAACTTTGGCTTCTTTCACCCCAAGTCTACTCAGAATTAGTTTACTGGTCCGAGTACTTTCGCCACACCCATTTACACCTCCACTGTGAAAACCACTCCATCTCATATCACAAATCCTCCGCTTGTAAATCCACCATTAGCGCCTATCATGGTAGCATGGTATGCACCCCTTTTGTTACCACAACCATTGGTAACTTTGCCAAATGATTACCAATCCAGAATCCCACACTTCACTGGGGTTGAATCCACCACTGCCCAACAACATGTAGATAGAATGAATGATGCTTTTGACTACATGGAGTTAGAAGAGGAAACCATGTAAATGAGGATTTTTTCCCAAAGCATATGAGGAGAAGATAATAAATGGTTCAAAAGCCTAACTCCCAAAATCATACATGATCTCCCTTCCCTTTACCAAACTTTCATAAACAAATGAGAAATCAAGAAAAACCCTCTTCAGATCCTCTCGGAATATAGCAATCCTAAAAGAAACACGGGGGAAAGTGTCTAAGACTATTGCACTAGGTTCAATAGTATTTACAACGCACTACCGCCAAACATGAAACCCCCATTAGGCCTAGCCTTAGCTAAATTCCCAGAAGGTTTTGACCCCAACATGGCCTATCAATTGAGAGAAAGAGAGCCCCTAACTTTAGAAGACATGCAAAAGGGAGCTATAAGTGTAGAGGCCAACTTAATTGAAAAAGGAGCTAGGCTAAGATCATAAAAAAGGGTAACCTACAAAGATGACACCATGCCCTCCACCTCCTCATCCGATTCCAAGATGGACAACCTTCTTAGGACCATCGAAAGAATGATGGAGAGAATAAACATAAATGAAAGAACACCCGCTAGGGACAACCAACCAAATCCCCAAAACAGAAACTAGAATCAGAAATTTAGAAGAGACCCGCCCCAAAACATACCAAGGGAAAATGATCAACAAATCAGGCCACCCTTCCAAGATAACTATGTTGACGAAGGGGAGAGAGATATTGAACAACCAGATGAAAATCATCTAAACTTAATAGGCTCTGATAGTGAGGGTGATTTTTTTCTCACAGAAGAAGAACAAGGTTTTTTCTCCTCAAACCAAGATGAAACAAGCTATGAAGATTCTCAAGACCATGAATTGGGATTAGAAAATTCCATAATGGAAGTCCATAGGAAATATGATCTTAGGAGTAAGAAAAACCAAGACAACTCCAGGAAAAACAACTCAGACACTACTATTAAGAAAACTCTCGAAAACATTCTTAAAAGAAAAGCAAACAATAACAACACCATGGCTAAGAAAACTGATACTAACAAGGATAAAACTAGCCAACCAAGTGTTGACACAAGCTGTCCTAGCACCTCTGCTAGTGGCCCTAAGAAAACTCTACTGACCAAAGCCCCGAATCAAAATCAAAAAATTAAAAATGTGGAAAAATTTATGGCTGATAAAACTGATGTAAATATGTCCAAAACTCAAGTACCTTTGCGTTTTGAAGGAGAGATCGCTAAAATAAAAATCACCATCCCTCTCACTGAACTGGTAGCTCAGGATATGTACCGCTCCCAAGTTCTGAAATTTCTAAACATAGGAAATGATACCAATACTCTCAATTTGACAAATGACAAACCAGAGCTGTTGCTTGGACTCGAAGTTGATGGAAAATACCAAGAAGAAGCCATTCCCCCATTATGTGTTAGCCTAAACATACACGACAAAATTCTGCATAATTCCATGCTAGACTCTGGTGCCTCTCACAACCTCATGCCAACGGTAGTTATGGGAAGATTAAGCCTAGAAATAACCAGACCCTACAAAGATCTGTATTCCTTCAATTCAAGCAGGGTTAAGTGTTTGGGCCTAATCAAGGATTTATGTGTCAATCTGACACAAATCCCTGCTAATAGCCTGGTCATGGACATAGTAGTGGCTGACATTCCCCCCAAATATGGCATGATTTTGTCCCGATATTGGGGAGCCAAGCTTCTGGGGAACCTCCAACTTGACATGTCTTATGCTACCATCCCAATTTTTAACCAAACAAGGAGACTCTACCGGGAATCTCACATGAAGTATATGGTAAGTAACCTAGACAGACCCAACAACACCCCTATCTATTCCATTCATTCAGACCTGGACTCATTCATCTTGTATAATGAAAATGACCTTGATGAACAAGTGAATAAAGATCATGAAGATCTAGGCACACAACAACAATCAGATCAATCCCTCTATGATGAGTTCGGCAGTCAAAACTATCATGACCTTGAAACACCACAAGATAATAAAAATAAACTTGATTTTCTGCAAATTGAAAATAAAATGTCAGAAATAAAAACCAGTTTAGAACAGGAAACAGATTGCTCAAAGGAAGGAAAAACCACAAAAACACAACTTCCTCCTTTTACTAATCTAGAAAAAATGAAATACCCTCACAAAACACAAATATTTGGGAATATGGAACAAGATAGTCTTATGTTTTTACCTTACCTAGATACTTCATCATCCAAGAGTTTTTCCCTTTTAGAAAAATTTTAAATTCCCACAAATATTGCTACAGATCCCAAAGAAATCTTTGCTAAAGCTAATATAGAGGAAGATATCATGGGTAAACTTAAGAAGCCTGAAATAATTAAGTTGTCTAAAATTTTATCACTACACACAAAACAAAGAAATACAAGACTGTGCAAAAAAATTCAGAATGCTTATATGTGTGTAGGAAGGCTAGTCTAAAACCTTGTAACACAGCCATTGTTCTAAAAAGCCCTCCTTTCAAAAAGCATCATGAAGATTTTGAGCAGCTGAGTTCACTTAGAAAGAAGGCAAAAGGACATAGGCTTTGTATATACTTTAGGTACCAGGATCAACCCTTCTAGAAGAATGAGTACATTTTTACCAAAAAAAAGCATACTTTACAAAGGGTAGGGTTTTCTAACCGAATCTCATTGCATGGTAGTTTTTCAGGTTACCATCAGATGATACCACTTCAGATCAATCAGCTCAAAGATTTTTTCAAATTTCCTTGGGACAGTTGCATGCTTAAACAAATACTTCCTAGGCTAGAAAGTGCTGGAGATACCTTTCGAAAAACTATGCCTTCAGTTTTAAATTTCTCTACTATGGTGTACATGGATGACTTCGTCATTCGTTTTAAATATGATAAAGAATACCTTGCCTACTTAAAGGAGATCTTTGACACAAACAGATTTGAGAAGCAAACGTCAAAGAAGAAGCAGCAAGGGGATCATGGGTTTTCTGAAAACTCTTGGAATAATCCTTATACCATGTTGTCAAATAGAGGTAACTATGTTTTCTATTTACAAGAGCTAAATGGACAAAAGATGTTAGCATATCCTTTTGCAGACAAGATGCTCAAACACCATTGCTATCAAAATCCTTAGCTATAGCTTTTCACTCATTGTACATACCATTGTTTGAAGAAAAGGCCACGAAGAGAAAAACACAAAAACATAGGAAAAATTGGAAAAGAGGGCAGAATCAAAAAATAAGGTATAACCCCATACCCCAAAAATAGTAATACTGAAAGTGTGCAAGCCTAAATGCCACTACTGGTGCAAAAAGAATGTTTTGTTCAACTATCTAGCCTAATCATGACTGAACATGTTTTAAATTTATTGTTGATAAGTTAGTGAAAAGAATGCTGGTCAAATCATTGAAGCTTGACTTGTCGAAGAAAATAGATTAGGAAAGAAAGATACTGGTTCCACATGCTCAAAACAGAACCAAGGAGAAAAATAGGGATGAATAGCAAACTATGTATCCTAGCCTTGATTTTTCTAAGTCTTATTTTGTACAAAAATAACATTTTGTGTGCATCTTGTTTTTATGCCACAAACCCATGACAAATCAGATTGGCTAATCCTGATTTAGTTATGTTTTCAATTTCATGTTTTTAGCTTAGCGAATGAAGTCTGACATACTGCTTAATCTTGACAGTCAAATAGACTAGGTAAAGAATAAGGAGTTCGTTAGCCTAATCTGAGCTCCCGGAAGAAAAACGTGTAGAAGTAGATAGTTGTTTACTTTTAAAAATAAAAGGATGTCAAGGTTGCTAGTCTGAATGCACCCAAGGAAGAGAAAATTTTAGGAAAGTAGGTTGGGTAGGTAGAAGTGAATTTGATCTAATCATGCTTTCAGATTATCAAAATCACTACTTTAGGAAATTAGCAACTAAATAAAGGTAAAAATATGCCCAATGGATGAGGCACTGGTCTTCATAAACCAAGATATCTGAAATTTTGGACACCTCCTGAAAAGGAGCTACCCTCCCCAAGTGGAGCCACTGTTAGTCATCAGTAATTTTTACCTGTTTAGATGACTAAATTATTATCCCAATATTTCTAGAAAAAAATTTCATAGACATTGTGAGTTCTAGAAATATCACTGCCTTCATTATCCTTAAGATAATTTTGTGCTATTTTCATCATTTAATCCTATCTAGCTTTGCTGACCAGTCTCAGAATACCCATTAAGAGCCCATGTCACCCATTTTATCTATATCTTGTCACCTTTGACCCAATTCCCCTATTTTTGTTTCACCTAGAAACTCCACTGCTACCTAAGCTCACCAATCAATCAACTTGTTGTGTCCACCAAACTAATCCTAAACAATGATAGCCACAAACTATCTCTGTAAACTCTTTAATAAATCAAGTACATTGGGTTTTATGTCTTCAATACATTAGTTTATTATGAACTCTGTCTCACACTTGATAAATCCCAGGTTCCAAGTTTAAGTCCAAAAGCCAAGTCCCAGAAAGCCTCCACTAGGCCACATAGAGTTTCACAAAGTCATAGGGTGGATTTGGTGCCGTACAAACTCTGTTTTTTCCTATATGAGGAAACTACATTCAAAGAAGGAAAGGACTGGTGATATTGTCTTAAACTCATCAAAGAGATCATTCAAAAGGTATTTGGCCTAGAGCACAAGTTTTGTAGGTGGACAACTGCCCCTTGCTTACATTTCTGCAAAAGATTCAAAAGGCTATCAACCTAGCAAGAGGTAAAGTAATGAGAGGCACCATCACCAGAAAACCACTCACAACCAAGAAGAAACCAACAAGGTATGTGTTTGATGGGAATTAGGGTTTATGATTGTTTTGATCAAGAAATAAAGCAATACCAGGGTTACAAAGGAAAATGACACCTCAACCCCTTCAAATGATCATTGAAGACTTTTTAGACATAAGTAATGAGTTTGATAAGTTTTTCTTTGAGAACTTAGAAGAAAACACTGTTTTCTTTTTCTAAGCATCCCCAAAAACTCAGAAGTTTGGGAAGATGGACAAAGATGGTCAAATAGTGACAAATAAGCCTCCTTCATCATAGAAGATGGTTTCAAAGGGTTTTCAAACTACCTTCTAGGGTTTGGCAGACAAGCACTAACTCCACTTCATCAAAAGGTAAAATCAAAGGTTTTAAAGAAGATCAATAAGGGTAGACATGAAAATCAATACTCCACTACACCAAAGGTATAAAAATGATGAAGAGTATTAGCAAAAAGAGGCAAGAAATGTCAGTTCAAGGGTATTTTTTTTTGAAGAACAGTTAGAGGAATATTTCAAGTGGCCTGAGAAACAAATATACCCCTGGTTTACAACAGAGCAGTGGAACTCCCAACAAGGGCCTCCATATCAAATGACTATTCTGGAAAAGATAGATGAACATGAATGGCACTTTACAAGACTGTCAAAAGTGTTTTCTTACAACAAATTTGATAAGGTCAAGGAAAGCAATGATTCAAATGAAGGTGGCACATCTCAAAAGACCAAACTGCAATTTATACTTACTGTTAGGGTATTTATCCCAACAAGAGGTTTTTTCTTCATTACTTAAAGATGAAAACATGGCAGAATATCAATCATAGGGAGAAATTTCAAAAATAATAAGTTTGTTGTGTATAGGTGTTAAAAGCCATAAAACAGGTTCATTTCTCAAATATAGGTGAGAGGTATAGTCTTGGCTTCTTCAGCAAGGTTATCAAATTAAAAATAAACTTAAGAAACCTCCAGCGGTAAAAAGAACAATGTTTTAATCAAACTTCCCACCTATAGGACCAAAGAGCCAAAGGAAGACAGTGAGAAAAATAAAAAGGGAAAAAACCTTATAAAGTGGGTTTTGCCTTTAATTTTTTATCAAAGAGTATAAAACAGCTCCAGCAAAGCATCTCTCATTAACCATTTGGATATTTGTAGAAGGAGTGAGGGTTTTTTCGAATTTTCTGACGGAGTCCTTGGGCAATTTTTCTGGGCGCTGCGCTCCTGAGCAACTGCGTTGTGCTCTTGTAGCGTCTCCCTGTGCTATTTTCCATTCGGTGATGCGTTCCTATTCGGAGGCGCTACGCACCTGTAGGATACTCCACGTGAAGCCTCTAAACGAAAACTCGTTCAGGGCCACCCGACATCACGGTTTTGCGCTCCTACCATGTCATTCAATTTTTGCCCGAGTCTTTGTCCAGGAGGTGACATGAGTTGCATGAAGAGGCTGTGCTGCGCTCCTACCACAGCGTGCAGCCTTTGCCTGAGTCTTCGTTCAGGAGGTGACCCGAGCTGTGTGTAGAGGTTGTGCTGTGCTCCTGCCATAGCGTGAAGCCTGTTGCCCAAACCTACATTCAGGAGGTGACCCAAGCTACCAAATTCGCGTTCAGGAACTGCGTGTAGAGGCTGTGCTGCGTTCCTGTCACAGTGTGCATCCTTTTCCCGAGTCTTCATTCAGGAGGTGACCCGAGCTACGTGCAGAGGCTATGCTCCGCTCCTGCCACATCGTGCATCCTGTTGCCCGAATCTTCATTCAAGAGGTGACCCGAGCTGCCTAGGCACGTTTTTGAGCTAGTTTTTTCTGCTGTGGAGGCATTTAGAGAGGTATTTTGAACCTTTCCTTCATGTTCATGTTTTTCTAAAGATAAGGTCACAAAGAAAATTAAAAGTTGGTTTAGTGAAGGTAGTGAAATCCTAGAGAAACACTTGGCCTAGACACTACTTATGCCTTGATCTAATTAGAAACCTCACCATCTCATTCACCATTGCCACATCATTCTAAAAGCAGTGCCAACCCTCTTTAAATATTTTGAGGCAAGGGTAAAAAAAAAATGTCTGAAGAAGAGAATGTTGACATTAATGAGGCAAGTCAAAGACCTAAAAAGCAATAAAGGAAGGGAGGGATGCCAAATAGGTTTGAACATATAAGCATTGAAGAGCTGATAACCTCCCCTACTATTTTTTCCTGTTTTCAAGAATTGGGATGCTATGAATTCTGTAAAAAAGTACAAAAGATCCAGAATCACCCTCAATTGACCAAGCTCTTTGCCCTAAAACTTCATAATCATCAAGTACACCTAGCCGGGGTAAAATTTGAGTTGACCGCCTATGCCATCTCTAGGGCCACTGGAATTCCTTGCATAGGAGAAAGGTGGTTCAAACAAAAGCATCTAGACCTAAGCCACTATCGCCCATTCTTGAAACCAAGTTGTCAAGCTGATTTCAAAACCATGTTCCCCTTCTCTCATCTATTGGACATATATGTTCTCCTAATGAAGATCATTATGAAATAATTCACCTACGAGGTTAGGTTCTCCAAAGTTTATTCCTACCACATAAGACTCCTCATGCACTTCACCAAAACCAAGCTGCTACATATGCCCTACTACCTTTGCAAAAGTATTGAGAAAATGTCTTCCATCATGCAAAAGAGGCCTCCATCCCAACAAATTTCAAGCATTTTCATTATTCCCTCATCAAAGTGGTTGTCTCACACCAACTAGAACAACAAGGCATCCCCTAGGAGGTTTTCATCGCCCATGATGATTTCACAACTCCACAGCCCATCCCTCTGCAAAGTATACCATCATCATCTCAATATGCTCCTCACACACCTCAATTACTCTCCACTGACCTTGGTTCATCTTCTTCACATGAATCATTTCCTCAAATAGACATTCCTCATTCACCTTCCCCTAAGAAATCAAAAAATTAAGAAAGCAGTGAAGGAGAGGAAGATGGCCAAAAAGAAAGCAGTGAGGAAGAGGATGATGAAAATGAAGAAAGTAGTGAAGAAAAGTAAGAGAGTGACCAAGATGGAAAGGGCAGCCAAGAAGTAGAGTTTGAAAGTGATTTCAATGAGAAAAAAAATGAAGATCATGGGCCAAGCAATGAATATGATGAACAGGACAATGAAGAAGAAACCAGCCTAGAAAACTCACCAAGTGAAGAAGAAAATGACCATCATAGTAAGGGAAAGGCTGGTGAGAATGCCCAAGACAGTGACCCTACCAAGAGTGCAAACAATGATACAAAGGCTGAGTTAGACAGTGAATACAGTGGGTCAAAAGATGAAGAAGAGGACAATCATAGAAATGAAGATATACCCAACAATGATGAAGACACCTCTAGCATTGAAAAAATAGAGGATGACAGTCCTAAAGGTCTTAATAGTAATGATGGCATAAGAGATAATGAGAATTCTTATCAAAAGGGCAGTCAAGGGCAAGGTGAAAAGGGTGTACCCACAAAAATCATCCATAAGGAAAAACACAGTCCTAAAGTCACTTATGATCAAGGTTTGCAAGTGGAACTTGTTTTACCTTTCCCCATTACCTATCAAAGAGGAGTGAGGCATGTGTTTGCTGCCTCCAAAGGGCAAGGGGCCATGCCATCCTCCTCAGCTCAAATGATTGACAAAGGTAAAGAACAAGTAAAAGAGGAAGAAGACAATCATGAAGAGGAGAGAGAATTTGAGCTCATTCACATAGACAGTGATGAGGAAAATGAAACAAGAATTGAAAACTCCATCCTACAAGATAGGAATGCATAGATAAGGGATTTAGAGGCTGATTTAGAAAGATCTAAGGATGTTATTCATTTCTTACAAATGCAGAACAAACAAATGAATGGCCAGCAGGGCATCTATGAAGCAAGGGAGCTCAAATACCAGAAAGAGGCTCAAAGAGCACAAGTAAAGTTGGAGAAGTACATGGGCGCCTATGAAGAAAGTGAGGATGAGGAGGGTCAGTCTAGAAGGAGGCCTAGAACTATGGGTCTAAGAAAGGTTTTGGCACGAGAAAGGGAGAAAGAATCAGCCAAAGCGCAATAATTTCCCCTCACTGAACTCCTTGCCATGGAAATTGAACATAACAGGGAATCATGGCTTGAAAGGGCCAACATACATCTTGAGACCAAACTAGAGAAGGCCGACAGAGATTTGAACTTGCAAAGAAGAATGACTGAGCACTATAAATGAAGAAACCACTTTTCAAGGAAAAAACTCAAAAATACCCAAAATGAGGGCCCATCACCAAAAGATGAAAAATATAAAGCTAGGCTTAGTATTTTGGCCCAAACTTCTGTATAGGTCTCCAAGGACACATGAGGCTCCTACCTACCAATTTTGAGAGAAATTAAAAAACTTTTTGTTTTTTGCAAATTTTGAGGCTAGGAGCACAGCACACCCTGTGTTGTGCCTTTTCCCAGGGCATCTTCAGGAGGAGAGGTTTACATTTTTGGATTCCCCATAATTAGAGGAGTATGCTCACCAATTTTCATCTCAATTGGGGTTGATTTGACCCCCCAAAAGGGTAAAAAACACTCAATTTTTCACCTTTCTGTCGGACCACTTTTCTGAGAATGTGTTGTGCTTCTAGAAGTCTTGGAATTTTCACTTTTTGAGAAACATGAAGAGGTCAGATTTAAGAAATAAAGGTATATCTAGAAATTAGACTTCAATGGCTTTCCAAGGAGCTATCACAGAGCCTTTTCTGACATTGGGAAGGCCTCCAAAACATTGCTGCAAAAAGGTCTATTTATGTGCTGCGCTCCTGGCATAATTTCAATTTTTGACATAGTGTGCTGTGCTCCTGTAGATGACTGGGAAGAATGTGCATTTGGAAAGTTTTCATATGCTTGTCTGGGCCTAAAATTCAATTTAATTGTTATTTTTGGTCGGAAAAGATATTTGTTAGATATTTTTGTGCCTTGGGCCTTGCAAAGCCTCAATGACAACTTAGGATATTTCTTGTTGGCCAATAGGCTTCTAGATACTATTTTTAGTTTTCCTCTTCCTTGATTGTTATATAAGGCATAAGGATTCATTGTAAATGTTTGAGAGCTTGATGTGTTAAGAGAAATACATGGTATTTTAAAGTTGAAGAACAATTTAGTGTTGTGGAGCTTGTGGATGGATTGCCTTGATTGATGGTGATGAAGGCTTGCTTCAAGATCCCTGAATTTAGTTAATGGTGATGTATCTTTCATTTGTTCATGTTTTTTTCTTGTTTTCCATATGTCCATATTTCTATTTTTCAATAGCTCATAAAAGTATAGGATGAGAAATGTTGCTTGAGGCACCTCAGTCCTCCTGTTAGCTATTGTTTTCATGTTTTATTCTAATGGGTTAGCTTAAAGAATTCTTCATTGCTCCTTAGGCCCACCTAAGCTTGTCTATTTCATTGTTGGATTAATATTCTAGTTTATAAAAAGGATTCATGATAAGTGCTGCTTGTTTAATGTTATCTAAACTCTGTCTTGAAATCTCTCTTTTATGTACTGATTGATAGGTTAAGTCAAAGAGGTCTTGTTTTGATCTTGCCCTTTGAATATGCTTATAATTTTGCTTCAAAGTTCTTTATAGTTTAATGAATGATGTTTAGGCATTCCCTCTTCATTTATTGATGCTATTGGTCTCTTATATGTTTTCAAATCTTGAAAGTAGAATCATTGAAGTTAGATAAGTTGTCTTATTTCATTTGCTCCACTAGATTGTATATCTTGAATGTTTATTTGTCTAAAAGTATTGTCATTGAGAAAATGGTGTACCCTATCTCATGATTAGTATCTTTTGCTTATCAGTATTTAAGACCTCTCTATTCATAGGTATTTGACAAAGGATTCTTAACTGCCCTTTTCCCTACCTTGGTTCCCAAACTTAATGTTCATTTCACCTCACACATAAACTTAAAGATCCATTGACTACACTAGATTTTCCCTATGATGTACCCCGATTCACTATCGAGATATCAATAATTTCATAGACTCCATTGCCCAATTGATTTGATAACCTCTCACTCCACCTATACTACTTAGTCATATTACCCCAACCAAAACAAACAACAAACCTACACTTAACAACTAGCCTAAAATCAATCATCCAAAGCGAACAAGTTCACATCCTTCGCATAATAGAGAGATCCCTCTCTGAGTCTAGGAAGGCTAGGTCCTAGGACTCCAAATACTGGTTTGATGTTACCCTATCATTTGGTTTACCAATCTTCCAAATCACGGGACACTAACATAATTCGTAGCCCACCTTTTTGAGAAAAGGGAGAAATCAGAAGGACAAGCCATGGAAAATATTTCATGGAGATCTAACATCTTCGTCTTCTCTTTTGTACTGCTTTTGTGTTTGGGCTACTCTCATTTTGCGTTTTCTGTACATATATATGTTGCCTTAGCTATTGTATCAATCCCAAGTTGTAGGCTGTTTACGGTCTAAAACCCTATCCGGTGGTGAAGATTCAAGATTTTCAAATAACATTGTTCCAATACCTAGGATTGCACCTATAAGAAACTTGGCATTACGAAAATGTAAAGTCATCACACACAAGGGACTGTGTATACCTTAATTTTGCAATGCACCCTCAGTACAATAACACAAGATAGTTAAAAATCCTCAGGCGCTGAGGGGTAAAGGAGTTTTGAATAGGCAGAAGATTCAAACACACAATAACACAAGTATTTCACACATGAAACACACGAGCTGCGACTCTTCAATTAATCTTCAATCACTCTAAATCACAATGAATACAATGAACCCAGTGAAGGGTATTTAACATAAATTGACATGCACACACTCTCACATAACTTAACTTGATCAAATCTCAATTAAATCGCTCTCTAACTCACTCACTAAATATATCTATCACTCAACTCAACTAACTCAATTAACTGATTGTCTAACAGTGCATGTGGGAGGTAATTACATATTTTGACACTCCCCCTTAATTACAACCGCTAAACTAAAACATAACTCATGACAAATCAAACACGTCTTCTGGTTTATGTCTCATCTAGGCTTACAACACCCAAGTTTCTTTTGTGAAACTCAAACAAATCTACTGCTAATGGATTTGTAAATATATTAGCCAATTGATCACTTGATTTACAAGGCTTCAAGAGAACTTCTCCATTGCTCACAAGTTCTCGAATAAAGTGATATCTAGTATCAATATGCTTGCTCTTTTGATGAAACACACTATTCTTGGATAGTGCAATCGGTGATGTGTTGTCACAGTATATCAGTGTTGATCCTTGTTGTTTCTACTTGAGTCCATCCAATACTCTTCTTAACCATACTGCTTGAAATGCTGCTGAAGTCACTGTTACATATTCTGCTTCTGCTGATGATAGTGTCACAATAGGCTGCTTCTTAGATGCCCATGCTATCACTCCTGAACCAAGATGAAACACATAACTAGACGTGCTCTTCCGATCATCCAATCTTCTTGCAAAATCACTATCTGTGAATCCAATCAAATATTTATTTTCTGTACTTGCATACATTATGCCATAATCTCTAGTTCCTACTATGTATCTCAAAATTTTTTTTCCAACACTCCAATGTGTGTCTTTTGGAGTCTCCATAAATATGGAAATCAAACTGACTCCTTGCATAATATCTGGTCTTGTAGTTGTGAGATACATGAGGCTTCCAACCAATCTTTTGAATAGAGTTGGATTGACATCTGCTCCTTCATTATCCATGCTTAACTTTGTACCTGTTGCAACTGGTGTAGGTACAACTTTGAAATTATCCATCCTGAATCTTTTCAACAAATCTCTGGCATATTTATTTTGGAAAATAAAAATTCTTTTTTCAGATTTCTCAACTTCAATGCCAAGAAAATATTTCATGAGACCAAGATTTGTCATCTCAAATTATTTCATCATGGCTACTTTAAATTCATCCAACTCAAGATCACCTGTAAAAATCATATCATCAACATATAGGAAAACAATAAAAATCTGTCCATGATCATTTACCTTTGTGTATAAGGTAGGTTCAATGATGCTTTTGCAAAATCCATTCTTAATCATGTAACTTTCGATTCTGTTATACCATGCTTTAGGTGCTTGCTTCAGTCCATAGAGTGTTTTCTTCAATATGTAAACTTTATCTTCTTTACCTTCAACTTCATAACTTGGAGGTTTCTGCACATAAATTTCTTCTTCTAGAATTCCATTCAAGAAGGTTGATTTGACATGCATCTGATATAATTTTCACTTTTTATGAGCTGTTGTTATTAGAACTACTCTTACAGTATCCAATCTGGCTAATGGAGAAAATGTTTCCCCAAATTCTATTCCTGGTTGCTGCGAGAATCCTTTTGCTACAAGTCTTGCTTTAAATCTTTCAATCTCACCTTTCTCATTCACCTTTGTCTTGTACACCCACTTCACACCAATGAGATTTTTATCGTTTGGTAAATCAACCAAATCCCATGTACCATTATTTTCAATTGAATTCATCTCTTCAACCATGTCTTGCACTTAATTTTCATCTCTGATTGCTTCTTCAAACGAAGAAGGTTGGAATGCAAACTATACAAAATTTGAACTAACATCCAAATCATCATAAATATCTTTCAGACTTCTCATTTTTTTCTTACCATTGCTTGATTCATTACCTTATTCATTGCTTGGAGAATTCTGGTCTGTGGATTTTCTTGAAGATCCATGCTGCTCTAAAAGTCTTAGAGTCCTTGCTGGTGTGACATTGTTTGGTGTATGCTCTCTTGATTCTTGTTGCTTCTTTTCTGCTACATCATCTTCTTCCATCAATGGTTCTTGTGCATCGGTTGGTGTGTCTACAGTCCCATTCCATGACTCTTGTTCTTTGAACACAAAATCTCTACTAATGATTGTCTTCTTGGTGACAGGGTTATACAATTTGTAAGATTTTGACTGCTCACTATAACCAGTAAATATGCATTTTTCACTTTGATCATCTAATTTGCCTCTTATTTTCTTAGGCACATGTGCATAGGCTAGACATCCAAAAAATCTGAAATGAGATACACTGCATGACATATTCGACCATGCTTCTTCTTTTACTTTGTTCATCACACTCTTTGTAGGAGATATTTTTATCACATAAACAGCACATGCAACTACTTCTTCCCTATAATCATTAGAAAAGTTTCTTGCTTTCAACATGCTCCTTGACATGTTCATGATTGTTCAGTTCTTTCTCTCTACTAGACCATTCTGCTACGGTGTGTATCTGGTTGTAAACTGTCTTCTGATTGCATGTTGTTTGCAGTACTCATGGAATGCCTTCGAATCATATTCTCCACCACGATTTGATCTCAATACCTTCATCTGTCGATCACTTTGGTTCTCCACTACGGCTTTGAACTCTTTGAGCTTTGCAAAATTTTCAAACTTCTGCTTCAAGAAGTAAACCCGAGTTTTCCTGCTATAGTGATCAATAAAAGCAAGGAAGTAACAACTTACACCAATTGAATGTGTCATCATAGGTCCACACAAGTCGATATTCACCAACTCAAGTGGTTTCTTTTCTCTGTGTGAAACTCCTTTCGGAGAACTTTCATGGTGTTGCTTTGCCAATATGCAACACTCACAAGTGCTAGTAGGTTCTTTGATGGGAGGTAAAACTCTGACCGTCTATTTTTGCTGAAACAATCGTAAACCGGAAAAATGCAAGTTTCCAAATCGAAAGTGCCATAACCAGTAATAATTAGAACATGCACTTGCAAAAGAACTAACCTGATCATTGTAGTTCATAATTAGAGGAAAGATTTTGTTCCTCGTCATCTGCACCTTTGCTATCAGCTGCTTGCTTGGGGATTTGTCATAAATAACACATTGTTGCCCTTAAAAGATAACTTTGTATCCTTTCTGTGTCAATTGACCAACACTTATCAAATTTTGTTTGAGTCCAGGGACATAATATACCTCTGATATGGTCTTTGGCTCCCCTTGCTTGGTCACAATGTTGACCACTCCTTTGCCATCTACATCCATAGTCTTGTTAGTCCCCATTTTTACCTCTGTTTTCATAGATTCATCCAAATTTGAAACCAAATTCTTGTTTCCTATCATGTGGTTACTGCAACCACTATCTAATATCCAGACCTTATCAGACGGTTCATGCATGGTGTTGCATGCTAGAAAGATGGAGTTAGTATTCTTTGTACTAACATTAGCTCTCTGATTTCCTTGATCAGCTATCTTCTCCCTACAATCACGAGTATGATGACCAAATTTATTGCAATATTAACATTTCACCTTTGATTTGTCAAACCTTTGATTATTGTGAAAGCTTCTACTGCTGCTGCTTCCACTTTGATGCTCATGCTCTTCTCGGCCATCTCTCTAACCACCATAGCTTTCGCCTCGTCCTCTGCCTCTCGATCGACCTCTGCCTCGACCTCTTCAAATATAAACTTGACTTTTGAAGATAGTTTATAAAGTGGAATCATTATTTCTGTCTATCCTTGCCTCATGCGATAGAAGGGATCCCATCAACTCATCAACTATCAGTGTTGCCAAATCCTTGGCTTCTTCTATGGCTGCTACCACAACATCAAACTTGGTAGACAAAGATCTAAGAACCTTCTCGATCACTATTCGATATTTAATATATTCACCACAGATTTTTCACTGATTGAAGATAGACATGACCTGATTCATGAAAAAATCGATGTCCTCTGTCTCCTTCATCTACAGACTTTCAAAATCTCTCCCAGTATTATGTAATTTAATAATATTGACTTTGGCCATACCTTGATAGCCTGTCGCCAAAATTTCCTATGCTTTCTTTGCTGAAGAAGTTATTATTATCTTCTGGAATGCTGGTTGGTCCACTTCCTAGTGGATAAGAAGAAATTCTTGTGCATTCTTCCTCTTGTCTTTCTTCCATTGTTCTCTATATGCATTTTTGAGGGCTCGTTCTTTTGAATCGTTCTGAGGTTCTACAAACCCAAACTTGACATGATCCCATACATCATGTGCTTTTAGCATAGTCTCAATTTTAATAGCCCACACATCATAATCTTTCCCAATGAAAGAAGGAAGTTGTGGCTGAAAACACTATGTGGTCATCTTGCTTCAAAAAACAATCTTCTCTGATAAAAAAAACCTTCGATTTTTTTTTTTTTAATGAAGACTTTACAAAGCTCCTTAAATAACCTTAAAACCTAGGTTTAAAAAAAAATTCCTTTGTTTATTTTGATAAAAGTTTATAAAAAACTTTATAAAAAACCCCTTGACTATTTTTTATATATAAAGAATCTTTATATAAAAAAAACTTTATATAAAAAAAATCTTTAAAAAAAAACTTATGAATAAAGCCCTTGCATTCGAGCTTATATAAGACTTTCTAATAAATCAAAGAGCATCATCCACGTATTGTATTTTCTTTATTTCCCAAAAACCAAACAAGCCACCCACGTGACTTGGAATTAAATAACGTATGTACCTTTTCAAAAGGCTCACGGTCACGTGACTTTCGTCGGCTTTTTGTCTTACTCTGATTCCGCATGTGATCAATCTAGAAAACCACGGAATAAACTAGTTTTTCAATCAAACGTAAGTTCAATGAAATCTCCGTAGGTTTTCAAAGGAGAAGTTGTGGACCTCTGCTTTCGCTACACTGAAAATGGGTGGACATCCACGTTTGCAAAATTTAAAAAAAAAAAATTGTTCGCCTTCTGCTCTTGGCTTTTTTTCCTCTAGCTCTGCTCGGCCACAGAGCTTCTGATCCTTCCTCAGCGCCGATACCAATTTTTTGGTTAGGCAGAAGATTCAAACACACAATAACACAAGTATTTCACATATGAAACACACGAGCTGCGACTCTTCTATTAACCTTCAATCACTCTAAATCACAATGAATACAATGAACTCGATGAAGGGTATTTAACCTAAATTTACATGTACACACTCTCACATAACTTAACTTGATCAAATCTCAATTAACTCACTCTTTAAGTCACTTACTAAATATATCTATCACTCAACTCAACTAACTCACTTAACTGATTGTTTAACAATGCATGCGAGAGGTAATTACATATTTTAATAGGCAGATGCTTAATGAGATTGGCAGATGTTCCAATTAGCCAAGCCATTGCATTGCATCACTATTATTAGATTTTTTTAATGTTTTTATCATTGAAAAGGATTAAAATACTTTATTCAAAACTTCCCTAACATGTAACTGTAACGGTAAATTTGATATATTTTATAATACGCGAGGCTTTTTTTATGCATTTATTTGAATTCTGTGTTAACAAGTATCTCGTATAATTGTACATAGTTGTGTGGAAAGGTCATAGGTTTCTTCCAAGATCAAGGACTATAAACTATGTTCAACTATGAGTTCTGTTATTTATTTAAAAAAAACTAAATTGTTATGTTATTGGAGATTTTTGGTATATTTTTCAGTTTATTTGATTTAGAATTTGACTAAGTATTTGAAATTAGATATTTTAGTTGTGAACTCTCCACAATTTTAGTGTTTTCTAGATTTTTTGAGTTCTAAATCAATATATGTAATAAAAAATCTAGTTTAAACAATAAAAATTAAAAAAAAAACTCCAAAACCTGTAATAATTAGACAACCTCATTATATTGATCATATATTAAATAATAATACTATCTATATATTATTATATAATTATGATTATTATTTATGTAATATTAATTAAAAAAATATATATTATTTAAATATAGTTGTTAAAACAAAAGTATTATATTTTTATTATTATTATCATTTTAATCTTTTAGTTGTAAGTGTAGTGGTGTTATAAATTATTATGTAAATTATAAAATACAAATTTAAATTTGCTATAAATCAAATTAGTTAAAAAAAATTAAAAATAAAATTTTGTTAAAAATTAGAATTAAGGCCTAAATCTCCCTCCACCAACTCCTTCTCTCTGTTCACCCCTCTGGATTGTTTCTATCTGGTCTCCTTCTCATCTTGTTTTCCTCTTTCAGTCATCCTTCATAAGCCCCCCCTTCCTTTTGACCTTTGATATTGAATTCTAAGTGGTCTCTTAAATATTCCCTTTCATTAACCTTAATCATTTCACCTAATTATTAAATAGATCTAGTAAGCTCCTTATTAGTATTAATTGACCAATATTAGTTGTAACAGGTGACTATTACCAATTAATATTATAATTAAAACTAATAATCATTCATAACTAATTAATAAGTGAATATTACCAATTAATATTATAATTAATACTAATAATCATTCATAACCATTATAATATAATTTAACTATTATTCATATATATAGGGCTATTTATTAATTCAATATAATTTACATTAGTTATAAATATTAAATAATATTAAACTACCCTCGTAAAATTATTTCATAAAATTAAGTTTATATTTATAGAATTTTGGCTTCTGTGATCCATCATAAAAATTCTTCATAATTAAGTTTATATATTAATTTATTTTATCTACCATCCTTAACACTAAAATAAATCCTAACATATACATTTTAATCAAAATTAAATTCTATTAGAATTTTAACATTAATATTAAAATTATAAAATTATCATCCATATAAATAAGATTATAATGGTTTCAATCATAAACTTACAATAATCATAAATATTAATTAATATTAAAAGCCCCATTTAATACAATCATGAATTTTATAAAATTGCATTAAATAATACTCTTTCTTAATCATAATAAATTTAATTCGAATATTTTTAATAATTAAATAAAATATAAAATAAAATTAGTAACATATTTAATGATAAAATTAAAATAAAATGATTTTATTATTTTATTATATTTGTTTGCGTATTTTTCGTTGTAAGCCATATCTTTCTCTTTTTCCATTCCTCGTGCTCATGATTGTATTTATCTCTTTCATCTATTTGTCTTTTTGATAGATTTTAGTCCTGATGATGAGTCTTGGTTAGACTGGAAAGGTTGACATAAAAATAGATACTGTGGAGATTCCGAATCCTCTTCTTCAAAATAAAATTAATTTTAAATATTAAATTTTCTAAATAATTATTAATTTTTAATGTAAAAAAGTTTTATTCAAAAATTTATGCAATTAACCTAAATTGAATAAATTTGAAAAATAAAAAATAGTCAATCCAAATATTTAAATTTTCAAATAAAAATTAATATAAAATTTATGATAAGAATATTATAAAAATAAATATAAGAATATTATGAAAATAGATAAAGTAAAGTAAGTAAACTAATGTTTTTAATATTAAAACAAACTCAGTTGCTAACCAACAAATCCGGCCCAGCAGGAAGTGTTACTTGCTGAGTAGTAAGTAGAGTTAATTGTGTGTTGTTAACTGAATAAGAGTTCCTCAATTGAGCTTGCCAACCATAATAAGATAATTTAGTTTTTAGTTTTTTTATTTATTTTTCACATGCTTTAGTGTAAGTTGTGTCCAACCAACTTTTCATTTTATGTTACATGGAAAGGAAAGTGTAACAAATTTGGCAGATTTTTGTTTAAGATTTCGAATACTCTGCTCTAAGATGGTTCCACAGGATTATTCAGTTGTCCTCATACCAACAAGGTCGTTCTGTATTTCTCGTGAGGTGAGAGGATCAAATAGCTTGTATTTTTTTTTTTTTAAATATAACTATTTTTTTTATTATTAAGAGAATATATTTATAATAATACATAAATTTTAATTTGTTATAAATTTTTTTCATAAATATCATTTTTTTATTAATATATTGAGAAAAGTAGTTATATTATTTTTAATAATTAAATATATTATTTTATATATTTTACATAAATATATAATTTCCTAACTAATTATAAATATGGAATAATTATATAATAGTTTAAAATTGTGTATAAGTTTATAACCATCTATAATATTTGAAAATAGATGATGAGTGTCATGTAAAAATATTGGCAAACATAATTTCAATATGAAAATAATACTAGCATAACTATATTTACATTAGTAAATGTGGTTGATATAGACATAAAATTATGATTATTAATATAAATTAATATTACTACTAATAATTAGTATTTTTAATAGTTAAAATTATTAATAATTAATATTAATATTAATTAATTCATTAAATATTTTAATTCGTTAAATAATGGATTCATTCACAATTAATTAATAAATAATAATAACAATTGAAAAATTATTATTATTATTTATTAATAATGTTTAATAAATATAATTATTATTTGTATTTATCAATAATATTTTATAAATGTTTTATTAATAATAAATAATAATGAATAATATTTTTTATTAATAATCTTTTATAAACTAATAATTTATATTAATTATTATTAAATAATTAAATTCATGGATTTATATTTAACTCAAGGACTAATATTAAAAATCTTATAAAGAATATTATACACTACGAATATGAATCCTTAGATTAATAAACCTAAGCGATTGATGTTATAAATCCAAGGAAATAATATTAAACCCAAGGGATCAATATTATGAACTCAAGGTATATAAACCCTAAGTTAAATATTATAAACCCTAAAACAATCATGGTTGACCATGATTGATTCTCAAATTGATACAATCTTTTTCACAATGTGACTTTGGACCATGGTTGACGATGGTTTATTTTCATATGGAGACAATCTTTATAACAATGTGACGTTGGACCATGGTTGATTTTCATATTAGGAAAATATTTATCACAATGTGACGCTTGACTGAGGTTGATCATGTTTATAAACTCAATAAATTTATATTAAACCTAAATATTAATATTATAAACCATATGAATAATAGATACCCAAGGGATTGATATTATAAACCCAAGGGATAAATATTATAAACTCAAGGTATATAAACTCTAAGATAAATATTATAGACACTAAGATAAATATGATTGACCATGTTTAATTTTCATATTGAGACAATGTTGGTCACAATGTGACGTTGGACCATGGTCTATCATGCTTAATCATGATTTATTTTCAAATCGAGAGAATCGTTGTCACAATGCGACATTGGACCATGGTTGACCATGACTGATTCTCATATTGAGACAATATTTGTTACAATGCGACGTTGGACCATTTTTTACCATGAGTGATATTATAAACCCAAGGGAATAATAAACCCAAGGGATAAAAATTACAAACCTGGGATATATAAACCATAAGATAAATATTCTAAACCCTAAAATAAAAATGGTTTACCATGGTTGATTTCCATATTCAGACAATCCTTATGACAATGTGGCATTGGACGATGGTTGACCATGCAACACAGTGATTGATTTTCATATCAAGATTTTTTTTTTTCATTGAGATGTTGAACCATGGTTTACCATGGTTCATTTTCATATTGAGACAATCTTAGTCACAATGCGATAGTTGATCATGGTTAACAATGATTGAACATGGTTGTCTATTATTGACCATGGTTGACCATGATTCATATTATAAACCCAAGGGAATAATAAACCCTGCCGGTTAATACTAAAATCCCAAGGGATTATGAACCCAACGGAATAATATTAAACCTAAGGGAAAAATATTAGGAATCCAAGGTATATAAACCCTAATACAAATATTATAAACACTAAAATAAACATCGTTGGAAATGGTTGATTATGGTTGATTTTCATATTGAGACAATCCATGTCACAACATGAAGTTTGACCATAGTTAACCATGCTTAACCATCGTTGGTTTTCATATCAACACAACTTTTGTGACAATGTGACGTTGGACCACGGTTGACCATGGATAAACATGTTTTATTTTATAAAACATGGTTGACCATGATTGACCATAGTTGACGATGATTATCATATTGAGGCAATCTTTGTCAATGTGACATAAATTATAAACCAACGGTATCTAAACCCTACGATAAATATTATAAACCCTAAAATAAACATGGTTGACCATGGTTGACCATGATTTATTTTCATGTTGAGACAATCTTTGTTACAATGTGATGCTGGACCTTGGTTGACCATGCTTGATCATGATTGATTTTCATATCGAGAAATCTGTTGCAATGTGATCTTCGACTGTGGTTGACCATGGTTGATTTTCATATTGAGATAATCATTGTCACAGTGCAACATTCGACCATGGTTGACTATGGTTGGTCATGATTGACCATGATAGGTATTATAAACCTAAGGTAATAATAAATCAAATGGATTGGTATTATAAACCCAAGGTAATAATAAATTAATGGGATTAATACTAGAACCCCAAGGGATTATGAACCTAAGGGAGTATATTAAAAGCAAGAGAATACTGTTTTTAAATGAAGGTATATAAACCCTAAGATAAATATCATAAACACTAAAATAAACATGGTTGACAATGGTTGACCATGATTGGCATTATAAACACAAGGGTTAAAAATTATAAAAGCAAGGTATATACGCCCTAAGATAAATATTATAAACCCTAAAATAAACATGGTTGACCATGGTTTATTTCTCTATTGAGACAATCCTTATCATAATACGATGTTGGACCATGGTTGACCATGATTGATTTTCATATCAAGAAAATATTTTTCAGAACATGATTTGGGGCCATGGTTGACCATGGTTGATTTTCATATTGAGACAATCATAGCCACAATGCGACATTCGATCACGGTTGGCCATGGTTGGCTATGATTGACCATGGTTCACCATGATTGATATTATAAACCCAAGGGAATAATAAACCAAAGGCATTGATATTTTAAACCAAATAGATTAATACTAAAACCCAAAGGGATCAATACTAAAACCCAAAGGGACTATGAACCCAAGGGAATAATATTATACCAAGGGGACAAATATTCTAAACCCAAAGTATACAAACCCCAAGATAAATAATATTAACACTAAAATAAACATCGTTGGAAATTGTTGACCATGGTTGATTTTCATATTGAGATAATCCTTATCACAATGTGATGTTTCACCATGGTTGACCATTCTTAACCATGGTTGATTTTCATATCAACACAAACTTTGTGACAATGTATTATGTGACCTTCGACCATAGTTGACCATGATTGATCACGGGTGACCATGTTTAATTTTATAAAACATGGTTGACCATGGTTGACCAAGGTTGACCATGATTTACCATGGTTGATGATGATTACTAAGACAAATATTATAAAAACTAAAATAAATATGGTTGACCATGGTTGATTTTCATATTGAGACAATCCTTTTCACAATGTGACATTCGACCATGGTTGACCATGGTTGACCTTTTTTTGAGAAAATTATTGATTTTTGTATTTAGATAATCTTTGTCACAATACAACATTGGACCATGGTTGACCATGATTAACCATGGTTTACCACCGTTTATTTTATAAAACATAGTTGACCATGGTTGAATAATATTTAACCACGGGACTAATATCATAAACCCAAGGTATATAAACCTTAAGATAAATATGATAAACACTAGAATAAACATGGTTCACAATGGCTGACTATGGTTGATTTTCATATCGAGGAAATCCTTGTAACAATGTGACATTGGGCCATGGTTAATCATGAATTATTTTCAAATCGAAAAAATATTTTTCACAATGTGACATTGGACCATGGTTGACCATGGTTGATTCTCATATTAAGACAATACTTGTCAAAATGCGACATTGGACCATGGTTGACTATGATCGATATTATATACCAAAGGGAGTAATAAACCCTAGGGATTAATATTAAAATCCGAAGGTATATAAACCCTAAGATAAATATTATAAACCCTAAAATAAAATAAACATGGTTGACATGGTTGGCAATGATTGATTCTATAAACCCAAGAGAATAATAAATCATAGGGATAAATACTAAAAACCCAAGGGACTTGTTGTGGTAAAACACACCCCCCCCCCCTTTTTTATTTGTTCACTTCAAATAATGGGGACCCTTTCTATAAATTTTTTGGCTAAACACCTTTTAGGATTTTTATTAAGTTGATTATCCTACGATTTTGTTATTTTTTCATTTTTTAGACTTTCGTTCTTGATTTCTTTGTTGAAATCGATTTTTGGCAAGCTTCCCATTGATACTTGTTTCGCCTCATTTGGGCAACTGGTTTGTAAATGGCACTCCTTTGAAGTCTAATCATTTATGTCGTCTCGGTTAAAAATGCATAAAATGTATAATATTCAATTTTTGTAATTAAATTAGTTCAATAATGCATTTGTTTTAAATATTACCCCCTAGTTAGTTATTACTAACATTTTTCATTTTTTTTACTTATACAGCCAAATCATGAAGCAATGGGATTTTAGTAATTTACTCCAATATTTCAAATAAATTACTAATCTCGAAAAATCAAAATGTCAAAGTGGTTGTAGTTTATTTATATTTTTATTTTTATAGTGGCTGTAGTTTAGATAATTTCATAACTTAAAAACTTTATTAAAAACAAAATATATATATATAATTAAAAAAAATAGAATTTTATTATATCGCATCGGGGATTTCTTATCACAACCTCTTTTAAAAAAAAAACCCTGATGACCTCCATTCTCCGATCACCAATATGCAATGGCTAAAGAGTCAAAAGGCTTCAAGCATTTAACCATAATTTTTATAACACTCATGTTTTATTTGTTTCAAGCTAACACTCATACGAATGAGTGGAGTGAAATAGTATGTAGTATTAAGTTTAATATTCAATAATAAAAAAAATTTATAACGTGATCGCTACATCGCATCGTAGATTTCAATCGAAAAATTGTTACCGAACCCCAATAATTCCATTTTCATGATCTTCCGATTGCAAGAGGTCAAAAGATATCAAACCAAAGTCTTTAAAACCTTGTAATTCGATTTTTTTGAAAATTCATTCACGTAGGAATGAATATGGTAGGATAGTTTTAGTTTAATATTAAAATAGTTATTTAATATTTAATATTAAATTTTAAATTAATTAAATTAATATATAAAATTTAATCAATTTAATTAAATTAAAATTAAATTATTATTTAGATTAATATTAATTAGTTTATAAATAGTTAATTATATTAGTTAGTTAAAGTAATATTAATTAATAAATAGTTTATTAAATAATTAGTTTAGTTTATAATTAACAATTAAATTAGAATTAATTATTAGATAATTAGAGTCTAATTTAGGATTAGATTTTTTTAATTAAAATTTTGATTTTTAGTCCAGCAACAAAATTTCCAGAATTATGCTAGATTTGATTCATCAACTTTGAAGGCTCATAGATTGAGTTTGACTTGGCCAAATGAGGCCCATGACGGCTCATTGGAAAGAGAAAATCAAGGAGAACATTTCTGAGGAGGTTTCACTAACAGATTTAGTCATTTATTGGGTCTAAAAATAGGGAGAATATCAAGCTCCGAATTTCTAAAACAAAATCAATTTTCTGAGTTTATTTTCTTCATTTTCATTTGCCAAAGCCTCTTCCAAAGTGCAGATTCATTCATCAATAATATATTTGGCTAATTAAATCATCACAAAAAGTAATAGAAAGCTTGGATTTCCTTTTTAATTATTTATTTAATTGTATTTGATTGGATTTGTTTTAAACGACATTTTGATTTTATTTTTTACATCTTAATTTATTTTAATTTCTTTTTGCAGGAAAACAGTAGAAGAGATATGAAGAAAATGATCTCAATCAATGAGAATGCTCTAGCAATTAAAGATTGGAGTTTTGAGCAAATAAAATTAGATTGGGCAGAGTTTTCTTCAACAAAATTTCCTCTCAAAATATCTTTGGAAATATTATAAATGACGGATTGCAGAATATAATGAGGAAGGGGGGCTCTCCTCTGCAATTTTGGACTTTTGGAAGCACTTCTGCAATAGGAATTTAGAGTTATAGGAGGGGATTCTCTACGGTGATTCAATTTGTGCTTATGCATTTCTGTTTTGCACAAAGAAAGTGATTGTAAAGATTGAAAGAGGGTTTTTGGCCTTGTTTTATTGCTTAGCATTATTGCATGCAGTAAGATCATAGGTCTGAAATTCTCAAGGACTGCGTATTTTGTAAACAAAGCTTTGGCATTATTTAAATGAATTTCCATTCATGTGTATTATTACCAGAATGCTGAATTTTTTATTTTTGTTCAAGTTTTGTAATTGATTTCGATTTTTATTCTAAATAGTATCTCTTATTGATATCTAACACTATTGTTGGTTCAATTTTGATATGTTATTGAAGCTTTATAGGAGCTATCTCCAAAAGGCAGAATGAAATTGAATCTATAATGAATTCATTGAAGTATATATGAGATAAATGATAACTATTTATCATTTAATCGCAAATGTATTTTTCTTTTTATTCCATTAATTAATATGAACTATTTCTTTTAGTTAATGGAAATCACATGGTGAATTCGCTCATAAACTAGTCTTTCCCCCTGTTTTATTTCATTTTCTCTCAGATTAGGAGAGGGCTATCCCATTCTAGTTCAAGATAGGATTAAGATTAGTTTCTTTTTCTTGCATTATAGAATAATTTTGCATTTAGATTAAGTTCTACATTATTATAAGTCTTCTTCTCGAAGAGGCAAAATATTAGTTGTGGTTTGGCTGAACCCAAATCAGCTTAAGGGTCATTCTCTTGCCCGATTAGCAAGAAGAAGTGATCTGATATCCCTGTCTATTGGTAGTTAAAGATACATTTTAAACCAATAGCAATAGGGAAAAGGTAACTAGACCTAGTTAAACCAGTCGGAGCCACTACTCCAAATGGAAAATGAGTTCCGTTAAGGTCCAGACCGGGTGGTTATCCCCCAATTTTGTTGCAACGATTTTTGAGGCTTCAACAGGACTATAAACCTAAGTGAATAATATTATGTAACATCCCCTGGTGATGTAAATGATTTTACAGAGTTTGATTTTACATTGGATTAGTTGACTTGAACTTGAAGTTAATTAGACAGTAGAATTGATTTTATAATATATATATATATATATATATATATATATATGTTGTGTGTGTGTGTGTGTGTCTTTTATAAAGATAAGTTATGAAAATAATGGAAAAGGTTCCAATGAGTAGTCTTCAGTCCCAAGTAGATGGAAAATAGTTACTCACCTCTTCTTGAAAGAGAAAAAAGGGAATTATCTTGGGGAGGGGGAAGGGAGGAGGGGGAAGGGTAGAGGAAAAAGGTCACCTTACAAAGGATACTGCTCACGAAGGTATAAGAAGAAAATTGATAGAAATCCTTGAGTTCAATGATACCAGTGGGATTCTCGGGTTAGTGTTTTGGACTGGATTTACAACCTTGAAGTCCAATAACTAGTTTTTTATACCATACTTGGAGGGAAGAGGCTCGAGGGAGCGTCTAGATGTAATTTCCAGACTGTACGGTCAGGAGGAGGAACCTCTCCATAATTTTCTTGGCTTGTCTAGTATAAGATAAGTATGCCTATATTAGTGGTATTTCTCAATAAATTTCTTAGGAAGAAGATGTTTATTACAGAACACAGAAAGGAAAGGAAGGAAATGACAGTCATTTCTCACTAAATTTCTTAGGGAAAATATGTTTGTTACATAACGTGGAAAAGGAAGGAAGGAAATTTATTGGAAGGTTTTTTGGAATATTATTACTTAATGTTAGTCAATTTTATTGTAAATGATTATTATTGGATAATGATCCTAGAGGATCGTATAGGTCCAAGTACAGGTGGCTTAAGTACAAAGGCTCAACAATAAAAGTGTCAGAAATATGGCAAAATCAGTGTCGAGTTGAAGATCTCGTCTTTGTGTTCCAACAGCACAAACGACACTCAATTCTGAGTCCATATGAAGGATTTAGAAGCAGTCAAATTTTAAGGGTTGACTTGGTGATGTGGTAGCTTAAGGAGGTGACAAATTTGAAGAAACCTGACCACCATATTTTGGCCAAATCTAGCCAGATTCCGGGTGAAATTGTGGGAAAGTTAAATTTGACTCCTTGGGTCAAATTATAGAAATTTTCAAAAGATCAGGTTGGTTTTTAAAATAAAATATATATATATATATTAAAAATGGTAGGGTGGGCCATAACCCCTGCCCTACCTAATGGATATAACAAAATATTATTACAATGGGTGGTCCAACGGCTATGACCCCACCACCCATCGCATATATGTATTGTAACAAACATTGCGGGAAGGGCGTGGGCTGTTAACACTGCTGCCCCATCCCATACCACCCACACTCCATGTGATATGATGGTGGTAGCAGGAGTTAAGGGATGGGCCCACCGCACCCCCCCCTCCCCTTTTCTCATTAAAAAAATATGGCACGGGTTATTTAAAATAGTTTTTGCGTTATTACAGAGGGGGTGGGGTTTGACCAGCCAACCCCCTCCCTCACACTCGGATCTGAAACTAACTCACCAACGATGGACTTGGTGAAGTCTGCCCACACTCAGTATTTAAACCATTCATTTTAGAGGTGCCCCCAGGCAAGCTAGGAGCGGCAGGGAGCACGAGACAGAGTGGAACCTTGAGTGTTTTGCAGGAGGGGGTGGAACCATGAACTGAGCCCATTTCCAGAGGGGATAGATTTTTCTGGAGTCAGAATCAGACAAAATTTATATTGATTCTGCACCTCTCGGCGCCACGAATCCAACGGTGTTGTCCATTTCTTCATCCAAGTTCTCCAATTTTCAAGAAATTTTAGTTGTGGAGGTATAAGGGTGTAATTTCACATTAATGTTTGTATTATCATTTTATTTTCCACTTAATGAAAGAGGGCCTCCCCACTGATTGATAAGGTCTCAGAGACGTAGTCCCTCCTAGATGAATTCTGATATCAATTCCTTATCTTCTTTGCATGATTTTATGTGATTTCTCTTCTCATGTTAATGCCTTTTAACTTTCATGGTTAAGATGCAATTTTTACATGAAATTCTTTAATACTTCTCAAAGGAAAATATTTTGGATCAAATGGTATCAAAGTAGGTCTTTGTAGATGTGAATTTCATGTTTGTATACTAAGTAGAAATATGCTACGAAGAGGCAAAGGGACACTAAATTATTTTGATCTCAAAGTGGGGTGTTCACATCGAAGAAGAAACATGGATGACGATGTTCGAAATGAGGAGGAGCTAAATTTCCACAAGAAATTCTACACCATGGTAGATTGGGTCGAGAGGTTGTTCTCTAGACATGAGAAACTAGAGAAAGCAGAGGAGAATGCTTCAAAGGGACAATGTTTAGTGCATGGATATAATGGAGGAGATCCACCTCCTTCTCCTCCCGCAAGTGAAATTTCTTCCTCCTCTTCTCACCATGATCATAGGAATTCAGGAAATGCATCTAATAAACCTTTCTTTAAGTTATATGTCAAATTTGATCTTGCTGTGTATAATGGTGAAAGTAATGTAGAGAATCTTAACAACTGGATTAGGCAGATTGAACTCTACTACTTGATTCAGTAGATCGTGGAGGACGAGGAAAATATCCAGTTGGCTTCTCTTCTACTGAATGGAGCCACTCTCATCTAGTGGGAGAGAAAAATGAAAGGCAACAATAATTTTGGTAACCTTCTTTCGTCATGGTCAAATTTTATTGCTGCACTAAAAGATAAATTCTACCCCTTGGGTTATAAGAAAAAATCCTTAATAGAGAGGAAGTACCTAAGCCAAGGCAAAGGCCAAAACGTGAAAATATTTACCGAGGAATTTAGAAAACAAACACTAAGTTTGGGCATTTCATTAGATTCACCTGAAGTTGTAACTAAGTATATTGGGTCATTACATAGTTACATTAGACATTCATTATTAATGTTTGAACCTACTACTATTGGCTCGGCCAATGTAAAGGCCATTCATCTTGAAAACAAGGGTATACATGATAAATATGATCATATAAAGAAACCACCTTTCAAACCTTGAAATGGAAAATTCAAGGGGAAAGGGAAGGGAAAGGAAAATAAGACGACATCAACAAAGAAAGATGAAGGAAAAAAGCTTTATTGCACACACTGCAAAAAGGAAGGTCATGACGAAGATAATTGTTGGAAGTTGTACCTGGGAAAGAAGCCAAAGAGATATGGTGGAAAGGGTAAGCAAAAGATGGTAGCAACCACACAACAAGACCTTAGATCTGACTCTGGTGATGAGGCATTGATCACAACAGTAGGCACAAAAGGTACTCTTTCTCTTCATGTTAATTCTGAATCACATGGAAGCACTAGTTCAACAGATGAGCCTCTTCCTAATGAATGAAAGATAATTGAGTTGTTTCATATTAGAAGTGTCGTAAATCATACAAAAGTAGAAACTCTATTTGATTCAGGCTCTCAAGCAAATTTAATCTCAGAATCCTTGGTTAAAAATTTAGGCTTGGAAGTTAAGCCTCATTTGAAACCTTATCTGCTTGGATGGATACATGACAAAGTAAAACTAAATGTAACCAATGTAAGGTTAAATTTGTAATTTCTTCTAAAATAGTGGATGAAGTAGACCTGGATGTCATACCATTAGATATATGTGGTATTGTGTTAGGGAGTCCCTATCTTTATGAAAGGAAATCAGTTTTATTTTGACATGAAAATAAATACCAAATCACAAAAGATGGGGTAGATTATATTGTAAGAGCTCATCAAACCAAGGTCAGTGCCAGTCTTGTAAGTGCAGGAGATATGGAGAGATTGGTGAATTCCAGCAAGGGGTGTTTTCTCATGGTTGTGAGAGAAAAATATGAAGAAACATATGATCCTTTCTGAGGATGTGATCCAGCTCCTAAAAAGGAATTATGTGAATTTATTTCTAACTATGATGATTTTTTCCAAGAACCCAGAGGATTTCCTCCAAAACGAGAAATCCAACATGAGATCCATTTGCAGCATGATGCTCCATTGCCAAACATTGGTATCTATAGGATGCCATCTATCGAGATGAAGGAGATAAATAAGCAGGTACAGAAATTATTGAACCAAGGAGTCGTCCAGCCAAGTACTTACCCATGTGGCTCGTTGATCATGTTAGTGCTTAAGAAAGATGGCACATGGAGGATGTGTGTGGATTATCGGGTGCTAAACAAAATCACAGTGAAAAATAGATACCCTCTCCCTCGCATTGATGATTTGTTAGATCAATTAAATAATTCTATCTATTTCACCAAATTCGATTTTCGTAGTGGTTATCACCAGGTCAGAATTGCAGAGCAAGACGTGTGGAAAACTACCTTCAAGACCAAAGAGGGGTTGTTTGAATGGATGGTGATGCCATTTGGAATGTGAAACACTCCAGCCACATTCATGAGGGTCATGAATAATATTTTTAGTCCTTTCATTGATGAATTTGTCCTTGTATATTTATATGATATTCTTGTCTTTGGTAGAACTTGGGATGAACATGTATGCCATGTAAAGGAAGTGCTTGATGTGTTAAAAAAGGAAGAACTGTATGTAAAATTGTCAAAGTGTGAGTTTGGGAAAACCTCTTTGGTTTACCTAGGTCATATTGTCGGTAATGGTCAATTAAAAATAGACCCCTCCAAATTTGAGGTGATTGTAAAATGGCCTAAGCCTACTAATGTAACAAAGGTCCGTAGCTTTCTAGGTGCAATACAGTACTAGAGGAGATTCATTTCCAACTTCTCCTTTATTGAATCACCCTTACATGCACTGATAAGTATAAAACAAGCCTTTTAGTGGGGAGGAAAGTAGCAGAAGTCCTTTGAAAAACAAAAAGAGAAAATCAACACTGCATCAGTCTTGGCTTTACCCAATCTCCAACAGCTTTTTGAGATCGAAACCAATGCCAGTGGGTACGCCATGGGGTTTGTATTGTTGCAAAAAAAAAATCCAATATGTTACCATTCAAAGAATTTCTCCCAAGATGTCATCAATTACTGCACTTATGACAAAGTGTGAAAAAGTGGAAACACTACCTGATGGGCAAGGAAACCATCATCCATATGGATCACTAGCCCTTGAAATACCTTAAGTCACCTACCAAGCTACCACAGGCTCATCATTTCAGGTGGATGGGTTTTCTACAACAGTTTCGCCTGGTAATAAAGTATAAGAAGGGCACTAGCAACAAAGTAGAAGATATGCTCTCTCGCCTTACTATTAATACTTCTATTATTTTGCATAATGCTTCGTTTTCTTTTAAAATATATGCTGAACAAGACACTAAAAATGATGACTTTAAAGCAATATATGCAAAACTAACTCATTGATCATAGGTGGAAAACTATCATTTGCAGGGGAAGATGTTGTATCACCTTGGAAAATTGTGCATAACCACAGTAGAAAGGGTACATGTAATTGGAGAGGCACATACCTCTACTATGTCAGGTCACTTTGGTGTCGAAAAAACCTTGTCATTTACAAATGTTCTTCTTTGGGCCTCATATGAAAAAAATTGTAACCTGATTTTAAAGGGATGTGTGATGTGTTCTATTTCAAAGCCCTCTAACAGAAAACTCGGGCTCTACACACCACTCCCTATTCCTGGTTGTCCATGGGAAAGTGTGTCGATGGAATTTTTAGGAGGTTTTCCTATGTATAGAAAGGGTCACGACTATTTGTATGTTGTTGTAGACCACTTTAGAAAAATGTGCATATTAATGCCTTGTAAAAAGCAGGTCACTACGTAGCAGACCACTTATCTTCTCTTTCAGTGTTTTTGGGTCCACTTTGATTTTCCCACATCGATTGTGTCAGATCAAGAGTCTCACTTCCTTGGAGAGTTTTGGACCAGCTTGTGGCGTATGATGGACACCAATTTGAAGAGAAGTATGACATTCCATCCACAAACCGATGGACAGACATAGGTCTTCAACGATACTGTGGTACACTTGTTGCGGGGCTATTGCAAAAAACATCCCAAGTTGTGGGATGAGAATCTTCCATATGTGCATCATGCCTACAACCAAGCAGTGCATTCTTCTATTCAATTCTCACCATTTGAGACATGTTTTGGTTACATACCAAAGGACCCTTTTGACATGATATATGGAAGGGATGAAGATTCCAATGGTTCTAATGATAGGAAAAAAGCACAACAGTTCATCCAACGGATACAAACAGTTCACCAAGCAGTGCAAGAGCAGTTGTAAAAGAGTCAGGCTCGATATAAGGCCTGACATGATAAACACTCATTCGACCATCAATTTCAAGTTGGTGACAAGGTGTGATTCCATATCAGAAAGGATCGAAAGAAGGGGGAAGGGAATAAATTGCAACCAATCCGGTATGGTCAACTTACCATATTGTAGAAGATTGGGAATAACACTTTCTGCCTCGATTTGCCTGTATACATGCAGATCTACTCGGTCATGAATGTCTAAAATCTGAAACTTTATGAATCACCATTGATTATGGACACCGAGGAGGTAGGATCGGTGCCTACAGTGGATTATTTTGCACCAGAGTATCTTGATGAATTTCCATAATACATCATTCTCGATCGAAGAACCAGGACTTCACAATGGGGAGATGTGGAATATCTCTATATTGGTTTGAAGAGATGTACACAAGTAAAGATAAATGGCTTGAAAAGGAGAAGGTGAGGGAGAAATTCCCTCACTTTCCTGTTGATTGATAAGGATTTTTGGGGTCCAAACGCTCTTTAGTGGGGAGGAATGATCCAGGAGGATGGTACAGGTCCAATTACAAGTGGCTTAAGTACAAAGGCTCAAAAATAAAAGTGTCAGAAATGTGGAAAACTTAGTGTCAAGTTGAATATCTCATCTTTATGATTCCAACGACATAGACGACACTCAATTCTGAGTTTGTATGAAGGAGTTAGAAGTAGTCAAATTTTAAGGGTTGACTTGGTGATGTGGCAACTTGAGGAAGTGAACAAT
Source organism: Pinus albicaulis (assembly GCA_034641835.2). Classification (NCBI taxonomy): domain Eukaryota; kingdom Viridiplantae; phylum Streptophyta; class Pinopsida; order Pinales; family Pinaceae; genus Pinus; species Pinus albicaulis. The sequence goes on from CM076572.1 coordinate 7,855,682, forward strand.
TTGTAGAAACCTAGCCACCAAGTTCGGGCCAAATCTGGATGGATTCCAAACGAAATTGTGGGAAACTTAAATTGACTCCTTCGGTCAAATTCTAGAAATTTTAAAAAGATCAGGTTGGTTTTAAAAATAAAAAATTATATATTAAAAAAGGTAGGGCGGGCCATGACCCCCGCCCCACCCAACGGATACAAAAAAATATTATTAAAATGGGTGGGCCAACGACCATGACCCTGCTGCCCACTGCATATATGTATTGCAACAAACATTGCGGGTGGGGCACAGGTTGTCAACCCCGCCACCCCATCCCATACCACCCACACTCCATGTGATACGATGGTGCTGGCAGGAGTTAAGGGGCAGGCCGCCCAATATGGTCCCAGCCCCCCCGTACTTTCCTCATTAAAAAAATATGTTGTGGGTTATTTAAAACAATTTTCGCCTTATTACGGAGGGGGCAGGGTTTGACCACCTGACCCCCTCCCTCACACTCAAATTTGAAACCAACTCACCAAAGGCAGACTTGGCGAAGTCCTCCAACACTCAGATATTTAAACCATTCATTTCATAAGTGCTCCCAGGCAAACCAAGAGCGACACAGAGTACGAGATACGGTGGAACCTTGAGCACTTGGTAGGAGGGGGGCGGAACCATGAACTGAGCCCACTTCTAGAGGGGCCAGATTTTTCTGAGGTCAGAATCAAGCAAATTTTATATGGTTTATGCACCTCTCAGCGCCACGAATCCAACGGTGTTGTCCATTTCTTCATCAGAGGTCTCGAATTTTCAGGCACTTTCAGATATGGAGGTATAAGGGTGTAATTTTGCATTAATGCTTGTACTTTCATTTTATTTTCCACTTAATGAAAGAGGGCCTCCCTAATGATTGAGTAGGGCCCGAGGATGTAGTCCCTCCTGGATGAACTCCAATATCAATTCCTTGTCTTCTTGGCATTATTTTATGTGCTTCTCTCTTCTCATTTTCATGCCTTTTAAGTTTCATGGTTAAGATGCAATTTTTACATGTAATTCTTTAATACATCTCAAAGAAAAAAAATTTGGATCAGATAACTAGGGAAATACTTTCCCGTGTGATGAATGTCATTGAGGAAATATCGAAAAGTAAATTTGTTAAGCACTTAATAAATTCCATGTAGGAATAAAAATTATTATTTAGGAGAAGCCAATCGTATGACTATGTACTAATATAATCTACTAAAAAGAACACTTCCTTGGGGAAAAATATGAGGTTTTACATTCTTACTTGTTGGCTAATCAGGGAATAGTAAATTAGGTGCACTTAATCTAAGTCACAGACAACCCATCACCTACTATTGTTTTAACAGAATCCCTGTGAAGCCTCCAACAAGCACTTGGTAACATAATTCAAACAAGTGAAATATAACCAAAGAACACAAAATTGATGCATGTAACTAATAGATGTAAACCCATAAAATATATGATTAAAAGACAATTGCTAAACTACTACGAGTACTATTACAGAATCAGTTAATTCCAAGTAAACCCTAGGGGTTTCATTCTGGAATAGTCCAAGATTCAGGAAAAAAAATTAACTTGCACAGCATGGGATGAAGATATGGACATACTAGTGTATAACAACCTCTCAATCATGTGTATTATAATTTAAAAGAAAATAACTAGAACTGAAACAGAGTCATCTTAAAACTTGCAATAATTTCAAGGAAAGTTTAGCTCAATTTACATAGCAATGTTGGCATGTCGTTATCAGTAAATGCTGCAGAATAAAAATTAGGTTTTTTTTTCGAACCTATTTACCTAATAGTTTCACACGTTTAAACCAATAAGCTTACAATACATCAAAATTATGGATAACATAAAGTTCAACCATCTATTTGACTAGAATGGGTAACCCTTAAATGTTACATTTTAGACCCTAAGTGTAGAACTACAAAGAATAAAATTACCTATCAATTCTTGACAGAGATGATCTAATTATAATGTTTATGTTAGAAGGAGGAACTATTAATAACATGTAGGTATAGCTGTGTACATTTCCGAGGATCGAACATGGGTCCACTCTTAGAGATACACCTACAATCACAAACAACAATAACAATTCGATTATAAATTCCACAATTCAAATCTCCCTAAAAAGAGTTATGCCTCTATGGGTATAAGTGAAAAAATACATGTGATTGTGTAAGGGAGGGTCGACATCGCTAAGAGAGAACTTATTTTTGTGAATGAAGTCGGGAACTACAAGAAAAACAAATCTGAGAATTGTACATTTAACCTTGTGCAACAAATCAAAAGTGTCATCATAACACCAAGAATAAACGATACTGGAATTTTTTTTGTTCCTAAACGACACTAGGCTAATTTGACCATTCCCTTACCTATAGTATCAGGTATATGGATTGATATGACACCTACAAACAATAAGGTTGTTATGTTAGACGAAAATCCAACAATAGCTAAGCAAGAAATTTTGTAGGAAAAAGAAATGGAAACATGAGAGTTACTTATCACTTAAATCTTTAAGCTTGAGAAGTTTCAAACCATGTAACCTGTCAAAGGCATCCAAAGGTGACTTTTCTAACTCATTTAAGGTGGAAGGATGACAAGTAAGAATGATAAAATGAATGGAAGGAAGGATAGGGGCTTCACAAACCTCTTCCTTTGCATGAGTGACGTATCACAGTTATGTTTTTACAGAGCCAAACCATCTCTCACGATGGAACCCGAATGACAAAAGGAAAGTCGAACAAAACTTGGTGGTTACCATAAATCACCAAAAAACCTTAGGCATCGTCGAATGAGAGCAGAGAGATCAAGGGTGAGAAATATGCAAAGTATCTTTCGCTTGTGGTGGTAGAACGTTCTCGATGTCGGATAGTTGGTGCCCACCATGATGCTCTGCCACAAAAGTGCTGACCACATCCATGTAAATAGAGTTCAAAGCGATCGATCTAGGGTTATAAAGTGGTTATATGATTCATAACTTAGGAAAACACCCTCATTAATTTGAACTATATAAATGTGATAACTCATATGTAATACAACATATATATGTATATAACATGTAATAACCCATTTAATATATGTGATCAGATATTAAGCGATTAATGTAAATTTATTCAATGGTTATGTTCCAAGGTATGGTTCACATGGTAATTAAGTTTTATGTTTAATTTTTTTTATTTTTTTTGGGGGCCGGGGGGAGTAAGACCTATTACAAGTGGTATCAGAGCACATTTACTACATTGTGGCTTATTATGGGCAACCAAATAACAAATTTATTGATCTATTCACAGAAAAGAGTGGGAAGGATAGGTTGTATGAGAAGAGGAGCGGGAAATACTCAACCATTTAAGGATTGTATAAAGGAGAAGGGCTTATGCCCAATCCAAAAATGTGGGTCGAACTGGAAGGCGGGTGTCAACATCCCGTTGTTGTACTGATGGATACTGTTCAACAATTGAGAGCTGAGATGGCTAATTTTAGGGCAAAAAATGAGAGGTTGATGTGGGATCAAGAAAATTTTATGAATAGCCTTTCTAATTGCAAGAACCATCAAATTTATATACCAAAATATGGTAATGAGGACAGAGGTGAGAAGAAAGGACATGTAAATGAGCATATGTTTGATAAAATCCATATAGAGCAATCAGAAAAAGAGGAAGAATTAGAAAATTTGTCTGACCATCTTAAAAATAAGACACAAAAGGTAGAATTAAAAGGGCAATTCAGGAAAATTAAACCCCAAACTTATGATGGAGAGATGGAATAAGGCATGGATTCATGGCTAATCAATATGAATAAATTTTTCTAGATAAATGAATACGATGAAAACCTGAAATCAAGACTAGACATATATCAATAACAGGGGAAGGCCACATTATGGTGGGAGAAATTCAAAGTTGTACATGGAATTGAGGAGCAAGAAGTGACTTGGGGGGGATTCTAAAATAAGTTTAAAGCATGATATTTTATGGAACGGTTTTATGATTATAAGGAAAAATAATTTCATGAACTTCGTTTGGGAAAGTTGTCTATGGACGATTTTATGACTAAATTCACTTCCTTACTAAGGTATGTGCCTTATATACGAGAAGAAAAGGCTAAAGTGTAGCACTTCATGATCAATTTTCCTACAATCATGAAAGAATGCCTATAATTGAAAATCATAGGACCATGGATGAAGCCATAAAAAAAGAACAGATCTGTTATCAAAAAATGAAGCAGAAAAGGGAAGGTAATAAGGGTTGGTCACGTAGAAAGGGGCATAAACGTTTTTTGAATTTCAAGACTGGAAAACCTGGAAATGTTAGAAGTTTAATGAAGAACCTGCATAACAAGAGCCCTGGAAAAGGGAAACAAAAATTTCCACCATCAAATGAAGTCAAACACATTGAACCCTCCAGTAAACCAGAGGGTATCCAGTTTCAGAATCCTCCATTGAAATATTGGGGGTGTGGGGAACCTCATTACTACAAACAGTGTCCACATTGCACAAGAATGGATTATGCTTCCAATGTCCAATAGGCCTCTATAGTCGGAGAGGTAGATATAAGCATACCCAAAATCAATACTACCTTGAACAACCATCAAGCAGAATACCAGACTACTATGATTGAGCTTGAAGGTAAATTGTTGAACCATGTTGTTTTAATTATAATAGACCCGGGAGTTAATTTAAGCTACATTAGCACAAAAATTACTGAATTATGTCAATTACAAACTTATAAATTCACCAACCCTTGGTCATTAAAGTTTTCTACTGGAGAGAAAAGTAGAGTATGCCCTAAAGTGGATAGCTACCTATAATATTCCTAAATTAGCTATGAGCTAATTGGAATATTCAATTTTCATTCATTTCCTTGTTTAAAGAATAAGAGGGCAACGGAGGTCCATAATTCTCGTTAATAATGAATAAATCAATGCCAAATGTGAAAGAGACAAATCTTGGCAGCTTAATTAAAGCACCCTTGGTGTGAATGGGGCTGGATCACTTTGACTGGGTCAACCTTGACCAAATCAACAACGCTATCATGGAGGAGTGGCCATTAATGAGGGACAACGCAACTTTAGATGGAGATGCTTTGTGTGAATGTAGTGATCTTTTTGGATGGGGCTTAGGGTTTGCAAGCTCATATACTATTTAAGGAAGAGGATGGAAGCCATATGGAGGTTGTTGATGTATATTATATTTCTGAATATATGGTATGTTTAGACATATATCTTTATCTTACTGTTTAGCTGAGATAGAGTGTTGTTTAGTGCAGCATTTTCCTGATCAGGAATCCCACCTCTTCCATTGAGGAGTTCTTGGAGGAGTCTTGCACTACATTTTCCACTTTTAGGCTGAAGGCTAAGCTTCTTCTTTCAACTACAACACAGATCTTGTTAAGGGTTTGGTTGTTTCTGCAGGTTGTAGCTAGTGGTAATTAGATCTCTAGATCTAGGCCATCTCATTGCTTATTTGTAGGTTTTAACCCTGAATAGAAATTATCTACACACGAATCTTATAACAGAAAATAAACAATAGTGAGATCATAAAACATAAAATAGATAAACACAGAGATTTTCCCCTGGATCCCAAATCGGGACGACCAGCTTGATTTTTCATTATATTCATTTTAGTGTTACAACACATATATATACATTCCGAAGCATACATAAACCCCAATCCATTAACCCTGGATTAGAACATAACCGTAGTTCCCTTGACCGGATCTACAAAAATACCAGGGGCTGAAAACCATCGTACCCCACTACCATGTGCAACACCATGCACAAAACCATGGACGCGGACTACCCACTGGAAATTAAGGACCAAAAATTTTCCTCGGGGCGCTGCCCTGTGACCCCCCCGTTCCGCCCAGCGCAAAGGGGGGGCTATCACCCCCCCTCTTACCCCCCCGCGCATGCTTAGTCATGGAAAGAATATAACACATACCCAACATTATTTTCAGTGGAGGAGGCTTTCTTTCCATTGGGAGGACAATATTGAAGGCCATTGAGCTTATTTTATGATCTTGGCATCAGCCCAACCATATTTTGATCCCTACAGCACAATTTAATTCTAGATCTGTGTTATTTCTGTATGAGGAGTTGCAGAGTGGTTTGGCACACCATTTGGAGAGCTGATTTTCAAGTGATTAGTCGTGGAAATAATATAACACATACCCAAGATTCTCCCACTTGTTGTTTTCTTTCCACAGGGGGCCACAGGAGAGCTTAGTCATTGGCCCAATTCTTCTTTGTTGTTTCTCTACACCTGAGGCTACAGTGCTCCCTGAACTTGTCAATGCCATCACAGCATTCTTCCAAGTGTCCACACTAGCAACAGGTTTTTTTTAGCCTCAACCATATCTCTAACAAAGTGATATTGAACATAAATGTGCTTTGTCTTTGAATGATAAGCAGGGTTCTTAGCCAAGAAAATTGCACTTTGGCTATCACAGTCTATCCTTATAGCTTGCTGTACCAACCCCATACTTTAACACAATCTCTGCAACCAAACTGCTTCCTTGCTTGCATGAGTGGCTGCTATGTATTCTGCCTCTGTAGTTGAAAGAGCCACTACAGACTGTCTTTTACTCATCCAACTGACTGCGCCTCCAAATAGGCTAAACATATACCCACTTGTAGATCTTCTTTGGTCCAGATCTCCAGCCCAGTCTGCATCAACAAAACCACGAATGTCCAACATTCTTTCCAATCCTGGTCTTCCCTGGTAGCATAAGCCATAATCACTAGTGCCACGTAAATATCTGAAAACCCGCTTCACTACTGTCCAATGCTCCTTCCCTGGGTTTGACATAAACCTGCTCAATACTCCCACTGCATGTGCAATGTCTGGTCTAGTACAGACCATTGCATACATCAGGCTACCCACTGCACTTGCATATGGAACACGAGACATATACTCCTCTTCTTCTTGTGTCTTGGGACACTATTCAGCAGACAGCTTTACACCTACAGGAATAGGAACATTCACCAGTTTACTATCCTGCATATTGAACCTCTGCAATATAGTCTCGACATACTTCCTCTGGTTTAACCAGAGCTTCCTCTTTGCTGATCTCTCTTAATTTCCATGCCCAAAATATAGTTTGCAGCACCAAGATCCTTCATGTCGAATTTGGAGAACAGTTGGGTCTTCAAATCTTGGATAATTTCTTTGTAATTTCCAATCAACAACATATCATCCACATACAAGACCAAATAAATAACACGGTCACCAATTAATTTAAAATAAACACAGTGATCCTCCTTGCTTCTAGGGAAGCCAAGTCCCCATATATAGGTATCAAATTTCTGATACCACATCCTTGGTGACTGTTTTAACCCATACAAAGACTTCTTCAACCTGCATACCAATTATTTCTTACCCTTCACCATAAAGCCTTCAGGTTGCTTCATGTAGATCTCCTCTTCTAGATCCCCATAAAGAAATGTTGTCTTCACATCCATCTGTTCTATCTCAAAATCAAATGCAGCAGCAACAGATAAAAGTAATCTAATAGAAGTAACCTTGGCAACAGGAGAAAAAATATCACCAAAATCAATTCCCGTCACCTGGGAATAACCTTTTGCTACCAACCGAGCTTTGTATTTCTCCACCTTGCCTTCTACATTCATCTTCTTTTTAAACACCCATTTGCTCCCGATGGGCTTCCTTCCAGCTGGCAACTCCACCAGATCCCATGCCTCATTTTTGTGCAAGGATGCCATTTCATCAATCATGGCCTCCTTCCAGAGTTTTCCATCCTCTGAATCTACTGCCTCCCTGACAGTTCTGGGATCATCATCAGTTATAGTTAAGGCAAAACCTGAACAAAAAGCAGATGGACTATACCTTTCTGGTTGCCTTCTTTCCCGAACTGATCTTCTCAAAGCTGGAGTTTGTGGCTCTTCCTCTTCTGAATCTTCTTTTGTTGTAGAGTTTGATTCATCATCCTTTAGCTCAAACTCTATCTTCTCAGGTTCCTTTGGTAGGACTTCATGTGTAACAATATATTTCACCTCTCTAAACACCACATCTTGGCTGTACACAACCTTTCTTGTTTCTGGGTTCAAAAGCTTGTAACCCTTTAAACCATCCTTATACCCAATAAAGATGCACCTTTCAGATTTATTATCCAACTTGGTCCTTTTCTCCTTTGGAACATGTACATATGCATCACATCCAAATACCCCTAGATGTGAAAGAGAGGGTTTCTTACCAGTCCATACCTCATGTGGAGTCTTATCCTCCAACGCTGATGAAGGTGATCTGTTAAGTAAGTAACATGCAGTCTCCACTACCTCTGCCAAAAATTCTTGTCCTAACCCGGTACCACTGAGCATGCTTCTTGCCTTTTCCATCAGTGTTCTGTTAATTCTTTCTACAACTCTGTTTTTCTACAGTCTGTATGGAGTATTCTTCTGCCATGCTATACCACACTTCTTACAGAACTCTTCAAATTCCTTCTTGCAGAACTCCCCACCATTATCTGTCCTCAATGCCTTTATCTTCTTCTCTGTCTGGTTTTCCACCAGCGCCTTAAATTCTTTAAATTTGTCAAAGACTTCAGATTTCTTCCTCAAGAAATATATCCATGTATTCCTTGAGAAGTAATCTATGAATGAAACATAGTACACAGACTTTCCCAGTGACGGAACTGACACAGGCCCAAACACATCACTATGCACGTGTTCACGAAGTAAAATCAGGAAACAAATTACACTTCCTTCTACCATACCTTCTATGCGGTATCCGAAGGCCCTTCTCTCCAATATGTCCAAGCCTTTGATGCCATAGCATGGTCTTTTCTCCAGAGACAGCTAGGCTTTCCGCTCCACTTTCAGGAACCATAGAACTGTTACATCCATCAATAACAGTGCTACCTTGTAGCTTGTACAGAGTTCCAGTGCAAACTCCTCGCATTAATACCAATGCTCCCCGAACCATCTTGCAGGAATATTTCTTGAACACTCTTTTTACACCTGCATCATCCATCTTGCTTACAGAAATCAGATTTTTGGCCAATGCAAGAATATGCAGAACACCAGGAAGTGTTCTAATCCTTCCACCTTGTAGCTTCATCTTGACCTCTCCACGTCCGACGATTCTGGCCTTCCTATCATCTCCTAGGAAGAAATCACCATCACATATCTCATACTCACAGAACCACTCCCTATGGGGAGTGAAGTGAAAGGATGCACCTAAGTCAATCAACCATGACTCATGATCTACATGTGTATTTGAAGAAGAAGCCAAATACACATCCCCACCTTCATCCGAGGTGGTTTTTTCCTCTACAGAAGGAGCATCATCAGATCCCTTTCCTTTCTCAGGAGATTTAGATCCACAGTCCTTTTTGTAGTGCCCTTCCTTTCCGCATTTCCAGCACACCTTTACAAACTTTCCAGGAGATTTAGATCTCCCTCTAGATTTATATCTCCCACTCGAAACCTTATTCTTTTTTTCTGTTCTGGGACCTTCCTCGTACAAATAAGGCATCTCCATTCTGACCCTCCATATTTCTCCGTCTCATTTCCTTCGACAACAAGGCTGAGATAATGTCATCAAAATTCAAGGTAGTTGTATTGCTACCTATTGCAATAACTAGACTGTCCCACGAATCTTGTAGAGAACACAACAAACTGATGCACTTATCTTCATCTGAAATTTTAATATCAATAGATGACAACTGACTTACCAGAGTATTGAAGGAGTTCAAATGCTCTGTCACCGAGTCTCCATCCTTCATCCTCAGGTTATACATATTTTTTCCGTAGGAACAAATTATTCACCAAAGACTTAGATTGGTACAAAGTCCCAAGTTTTTCCCACAAATTCTTCGTCGTAGCTTCCCCAGATACATTCAACAATATTGAATCTGAGACACACAACCGTATTTTGCTCTTAGCCTTTCGATCTAGTTTCTTCCAGTCTTCATCTGACATTACCATTGGTTTAGTACCTGGATCTACCGTGATCCACTGATCTTTATCCACCAGCAGATCCTCCATCTTGAGATTCCATAACTCAAAACTCTGACCATTAAATTTCTCGATCTCTATCTTTCTGCCGCTCGCCATCTTCTTTCACCGCAAGAATCGATCCCGCAGATCTCCCACTGAACAGGGTCTACCTCAGGCCCAAGCAAAAAACCCTTAGCAGCAAAGGCGTCCCCTTGAAGCCGAAACATCTTTGATACCAAATGTAGGTTTTAACCCTGAACATAAATTATCTACACATGAATCTTATAACAGAAAATAAAAAATAGAGAGAGTATAAAACATAAAACAGATAAACACAGAGATTTTCCCCTGGATCCCAAATCGGGACGACCAGCTTGATTTTTCATTATATTCCTTTTAGTGTTACAACACATATATATACATGCCGAAGCATACATAAACCCCAATCCATTAACCCTGGATTAGAACATAGCTGTAGTTCCCTTGATCGGATCTACAAAAAATACCAGGGGCCGAAAACCATCATACCACAAAACCATGGGCGTAGACTACCCACCGGAAGTTAAGGACCAAAAATTTTCGCCAGGGCGCTGCCCCGGACCCCGATAAGGGGGGCTATCGCCCCCCCCCCCCCCCCCGCGTGTGCTTAGTTGTGGAAATAATATAACACATACTCAACATTATTTTCAATGGAGGAGACTTTATTTCCATTGGGAGGACAATATTGAAGGCCATTGAGCTTATTTTATGATCTTGGCATCAACCCAACCATATTTTGATCCCTACAGCACAATTTACTTCCAGATCTGCATTATTTCTGTAGGAGGAGTTGCAGGGTGGTTTGGCACACCATTTGGAGAGTTGATTTTCAAGTGATGGGGATCTACCTTTCACTTTTAGGATCTATTGGAGGAGGATATTTTATTGATCATATCAGATCATACATACTTTCTAGATCTGTATTTTTAAGTAGATCTGCAGTCTTAGATCTCAGGTCTACAACTTGTACTTGGTGTTTTTCTGAAAACCCTTGAGGGGTTCTTTAGAGGAGCTTGTATAGTGCTCAGATTTGATGTAGATCTAAATTTTTAGGGACATATCAGCTCTATATCTGATGTATAATCATTTTCTGTAGAAGAGCTAATAAAATAATTCCGTAAGGGTCTTCCATCTTTTCTACATGATAGCAACACCTCTTATTGAGGGATTTTGTTCATTGGAGGCTTGTATTTCCTCTTATACATCTTATGGCCCGTTTCTTATCTACATTTTGCAGCTATAATAACATGTGAAAGGTCTCCATAGTCATCTCTTTCTTTAAAAATGACGATCTGCAATATTTTCGAACATTTTGCACTATATTCCTACTTTTCCCATTTGGGAATACTACAGTGGTATCAAAGCATAATCTTGGCACAACTTGTGCATCTTGAAAAGACAATATGCCATATGAAGAAGGAGAGCCTCTTACTGACACAGAAAATAGGTATCAAATAAGAAGACAAAAAATATTTGATTATACAAATGACAAAGAAGACAAGGGTAAAACCCAATTATCAAGAGGAATGAAAGGGAAGGAGTTCTCAAGTCTTCTTCTCCAAACTATGCATGAGCTTAAAAGAGAAATCAAGTGAATGTGAAGGGAAAGACATGAAGATCCCTTAAGAATATTTTCACATGAATAAAGCCCCAGTTCTTCATATTATGTGTGTGAGCATTTAGCCACACAATCATATCTACAACGTTGTACCATGCCTACATTCTTGGCAAGAGAAGAAGTAGAAGGAGAAACACCAAAGGAAGAGACTCTTGGTGACTATCTCCAAGAATATTAATCTCAGTCTAGAAGATTCAAGGAGCATCTAAACTTCCAAGTATTTTGTCAAATCAAAGAAGAGAGAAGACCCAATAATTACAATAGAAGAAGAGGGTGCATACATCACACTTTGGGTATATTCTTTCTACCTACTTTTGATGGGTCACCTAAGAGCACAACCAAGGCTTGGGTAAAGAAGCTAGACACATATTTTTAGTTGCATCAAGTTTTAGAAGAGGAAGCCATTAGAGTAGCAGCATTGCATATTGAAGGTAAGGATTATGCCTGGTGGTTATTTGAATCTTCTTCTTTAAGAAATTTGAATATATCTACTTATGCAAAGTTCACTAGGAGGTTAGTGAAAAGATTTGATTTGAAAAAATCTGAAACTTCCTTGGGAAAGCAAACCAAATCCAAGAAATTAGAACCTTCACATGAGTTGGAAGGATCCATGAATCCAACTCCATTTCAGAACATTGTTGAGGGGGTTAAAGATCTACCACATGTTTTGCCAAGGGCAAAGACCCCACTTCAGCAAGAACTTTATTCTCAAGAGGAAGACATGAGGATTCCTTCTTCAAGAGGAGATCAAGACAAAGGATCTCTTAATGATGAGGTATTCTCCATTGATGAGGAGGAGGAAGAGGAAAAGCTGGAAAGATCCTCCAGCGTTGTGATAGCAGGAGGAGATCTACTTCCATTTGGAGATGGAGATGAAGCAATTGCTTCAACTAGAGGAGCTCTTGCATATTTTGAAGAATTTCCAAAGGAGCTTACATATCAAGATCATGAGCAGCATGTGTCTATGTTGATAGGAAATGAGACAAAACAATGGAGGAAGTGTGTTCCAACATGGAATGAAATATTGGGAACACACACTATGATAGATCATTCCTTTATGATCAAGACTCTTGACACCAAGGAAATTTTGGGTGTACATGTGTTGACTAAATTTGAAGAAGACACCTTAGACTGTGAGATCTTGCAGGAGGTAGGAGGAATTGAGAAGGAGGGCCAGCACCAAATGATTGGGAACATATACACCTATCATTTTCAAGATATTTATGCACAGAAGCAGGAGGATGATTTTTGCAGTGAAAGAAGGGACAAATCATTCCATTCACATATACAGTCTGCTATAAGCTTTGATGTTTCATTACATGGAGGCATTCCACCAGGGAGACCCCCTGATTGGGAAATAAACAAATATTTCTCTCAACATGATGTAGCATTGATATATTTGGCTCATGAAGGAGCATTAAGGGGCCATGATATAGCATTGAGAGTCATGGGTAGACTCCAGGAGGAGGGAGACATTCTCGCAAAATTTTCGTCACCCACGCTCATTTCAGATTCTGCGTTGTGGGAGGAGAAGCAGGGAAGGATAGAAACCTTCCAACATATACCTTTGGGATGGGAGATGTCAAGGATAAGGTTAGCCATATGACATATATTCTTTATGATAGATCATCAGCGCTGTCACTATGGAAGATTGATCTATATTGGAAATCCCAGTTGTTGGTGGATTATTCAAAGGATGTTTTCACATGCATGATACTTGATGACCAGCTACATGAGGAGGGCTATTCAATCCAAGATGAATTCATCTAATATCAGGGTAGGATATTCTTATCTAGAGCCTCCAAGCTCAAGGAGAAGTTGCTACAAAGGGCACCTGAAGAAATCCTTTTCAGCCATACTTATTCTATGAAGGCTTTCAACACTACCATAGAGTACTACACTTGGGAAGGCTTTGAAGAGGAATTATATCAGAATTTTTAGAGATGCATGAACCATGTGGAGATGGGAGACATACATGACTCTATGAATGAGTTAATTTAGCCACATCTTTCCTATTTTGGAATGAGAAGAGATAGATCTATGCATCACTCCATTTGTATGAGGAGAAATTTTGGTGAAGAATATGCTTGTGTATTTCATGATTCATTTGATTATTACTTGCATTATTTAACCATGTATATGTAGGCCATAGCTCCAAGAAGGAGTATTATTCCAAATAAACTTCATGGCCAACTTTGGGCCACAAACATTTCTGAACATGGCCACTCCCTTGGAGGACAAAGGGAGATATTGTATCATTGTGGGTGCATTACAAAAGCACCAAATATATCTGACACTTTCAGCCATGGTGAGAAGACTTGGGCAGCAAGTAGGTGGTGGGGAAACAACTTACCATATCACTATCTAATGGAGTCAGGAGATATACTGCGGTGGTTCCACATGTGGGACTATGATCCACCTCCATTACTGCATTTGATTGTTTATGTATCACTGTTTTTGATCCCATATATTGATGAAGTTCTTATTATTGTTGGGGACATGATTGGAGGGATGAAACATTGGTTGGATGTGTCCATTGGGAATGAAACTTCCCACATTTATTCATGCTTCAAAGGATTTAGCATGGGACATTATATGGCTGCTACATTACATCACTTGTTTCCTTCTGAAGGGAACCATATGATTGACTTTTGTCTTTGGGAGGAGCCTCTCACATGGGAGGAGTTTTGCTATGAATTAGCACTCTGGAGGGTGATTCCCTTTGTATGGATGATAGCTTGGATATTGGAACTCCATATGGGAATAAAGGTTCCCCACATTTTTTAGTTCTATCCTTACAGTTGCTTGGGGACAAGAAACACTTGGGAGGGGAGGATTTTAATATTCCTAAATTAGCTATGAGCTAATTGGAATATTCAATTTTGTTTCATTGCCTTGTTTAAAGAATCAGAGGGAAAAGGAAGTCCATAATTCTCCTTAATAATGAATAAATCTATGCCAAATGTGAAAGAGAGAACTCTTGGTAGATTAATGAAAGCACCCTTGGTGTGAAAGGGGCTCGATCACTTTGACTAGGTCAACCTTGACCAAATCAACAACGTTGTCATGGAGGAGTGGCCATCAATGAGGGACAACACAGTTTTAGATGAAGATGCTTTTTGTGAATGTAGTGATATTTTTGGATGGGGCTTAGGGTTTGCAAGCTCATATTCTATTTAAGGAAGAGGATGGCAGCCATATGGAGGTTGTTGATGTATATTATATTTCTGAATATATGGTTTGTTTAGACATATATCTTTATTTTTTTTATAGCTAAGATAGAGTGTTGTTTAGCACAGGGTGTTCCTAATAGGTAATCCCACCTCTTCCATTGAGGAGCTCTTGGATGAGTATTGCACTACATTGTCTACTATCAGGCTTAAGGCCAAGCTTCTTCTTTCCAATACAGCGTAGATCCTGTTGAGGGTTTGGTTGTTTTTGTAGGTTGCAACAAGTGGTGATGAGATCTCTAGATCTGGGCCATCTCATTGCTTATTTTTAGTGAAGGAGGATTTATTTCCATTTGGAGGACAATATTGAAGGCCATTGAGATTATTTTCTGATCTTGGCATCAAGCTGACCATATTTTGATCCCTACAGCGCAGTTTACATCCAAATCTGTGTTATTTCTATAGGAGGAGTTGCAGGGTGGTTTGGCACACCGTTTGGAGAGCTGATTTTCAAGTGATGGGGATCTACCTTTCACTTTGAGAATCTATTGGAGGAGGATATTTTATTAAACATATTAGATCATCCACACTTTCCAGATCTATATTTTTCAGTATATCTACAGTCTTCGATCTCAGATCTACAACTTGTACTTGGTGTTTTGCTGAAAACCCTTGAGTGGTTCTTTAGAGGAGCTTTTATAGTGCTCAGATCTGATGTAGATCTAAATTTTGAGGGACATATAAGCTCTATATCTGATTTATAATCATTTTATGTAACAGAGCTAATAAAATAACGTTGTAAGGGTCTTCCAACTTTTCTACATGATTGCAGCACCTCTTATTGAGGGATTCTGTTCATTGTAGGCTTGTATTTCTTGTTATGCATCTTATGGCCCATTTCTTATGTAAATTTTGCTGCTGTAATAACATGTGAAAGGTCTTCATATTATTCTCTTTCTTTATAAATTATTATCTGCAATATTGTTCCAACATTTTGCACTATATTCCTAATTTTCCCATTTTGGAATACTACACTGCTCCATTGAAGTAGCAGGTCAAACAATTAATGTGAATATGAATATGTTTCCTCTATGATTCTATGATGTGCTAATTAGGAGGGATTGGCTAGAGGACCATTGGTATTTAGTGAATTTTAAAGATAAAACAATTACCTATCTTTCTGAAGAGAGTGTAAGACGAGAAATTCAAAGGAGAAGAAGACCCATGAAGTTGTGATCTATTACTACTTCTCAATTGGGTAGTGCATCAGAAACGAATATCAAATTTATGAGATTACGTTATTCAAAACTTTGTTGATGTGTTCCCCGAGGAAATTCCCAGATTACCCCAAAAAAGAGACATATATTTTGCTATAGAACTAATTCCTGGAGCTGCACCCATATGAAAAACCCCACATCGAATGAGTTTTCCTGAGTTGACTGAGTTAATAATACAGTTTCAAGAATTACTTGAAAAGGGTTACATACGTCGAAGTGTGTCTCCTTGGGGATCCCTTGTTTTGTTCACTAGGAAGAAGGCTTTTACCTTAAGATTATGTATTGATTACATACAACTAAACAATTTGACCGTTAAGAATAGGTACCCTTTATGAATAACTGACAACCTATTTGATCAAGTTAAAGGATCTACAATATTTTATAAGATTGGTCTATGATTAGGTTATCACCAAATAAGGGTAAGGGAGGAGGATATTCCAAACACAACCTTTTGAACTCATTATGGTCACTATGAGTTCATGGTGCTACCTTTTGGACTCACCAACTCCCCAACAAATTTCATGAGTATTATGAATCATGTATTTCACCCTTACCTTGATAAATTTGTTTTAATATTCATTGATGATATTCTTATATATTCAAGAACTATGAGGAGTGTTATCACTCTAGTAAATTCTTAAGTTGTGGGATTTGGTTTTTAGTCAAATAATACTAGAGGTAACCACAAACCTACTTCAAACTCTAGGATCTAGCCTTCATAGTGTTTAGAGAGGGCTCTCTCTTTAAATTTTAACTTTGTTTTAGTTTTGAATATTAGGCTAGTTATTAAAGTGCAGATTTGGTTTTGTTTTGTTGGATTTGGTGGGAAAATTTCACTTGGAGGGTAGATAGAGGGAAATTTACTTGTCCATTGGGCTATAGAGTCTAATTCAAGCTAACAGAACTGGGATCAAAGCCTAAAAGGCCAAATGTCTACAGGGCAAGGTAGATAACCCTTGGAAATCTTGGGAAATTTGGTTTTTGAGATGGTATGATCAGGATAAAGGGCACTTAAGGATCCTTTGATCCGGAAAAGGGAAGTAGAAGATAGAGGTAAAACAATAGAGGGAGAAATTAAGAATTCCCTGCACCGAAAATCAGAAGAAAACAATGAAATGATAACTAGTTAAAAACAGGGTGTTATTAACATGTCCTGTAGTAATACTCCTAGTTATACATTCATATTTAGAATTAAAACATAGATGTATGCATGAAACAAAAGAAGATAACAATGACAAGTTTAAGAGAGTACTTCACTCCAGATAGCTTATCACAGGGATCCTGAAGTATGATGCCAAATATGTGATCCAGTTTGCTACTCAAAATCGAAATCCAAAGCCTTCAAGTCAACAAAAGA
Organism: Pinus albicaulis; assembly: GCA_034641835.2. NCBI lineage: Eukaryota > Viridiplantae > Streptophyta > Pinopsida > Pinales > Pinaceae > Pinus > Pinus albicaulis. Next base: position 7,873,097 of record CM076572.1, read on the forward strand.
TCTATAGTAATCTCCAACAATTTTATTCCACACAAAAATACTTCCAAGAATGAAGTATTTATATAAAATGTCTTACAAAATATCCTAGATGACTTCTAGGAATAAAATTAGGAAAATTAAATCTTTTACAACAATAATAGTGACATCTTGCTCAACAAACTAGCAAGCTGTCCTATTTTATTCAAAATAAATAGAAACAACTTTAAGATAAGAAGCAGTTAGCTGCTTATGTGTCCTCTCTGCTAGCTTTTTTAGATATTTTTCAGAATCTAGTTACCTTCACTGGTACTCTTTATTGTTGATACTCTTTCTCACTGATACTCTTTAACCTTCAGTAAACTACCTTCTTGTTGTAAAAATCTATTTTGACAGTAAAAGTCAGCAAACATATTTTCTTCTTCATGAGTTTTCCTTTTCTTTCTTCATATCAAATCACTCAATGCTTGCCACTCCGCATTTTTAGTAATTCTAATATTCTTGAGTTTCCTAAAATTCTCATCATCCTCAGTGTACCTGGAAAATGTAGGTTTGATGACAAACAAATGTTTGATTTCATACCACAAATAAATTAGATCTTCAAAACTTTTTAGCAATACTTTCCATGTGGGAATGCCTTGGCATGTTGGCTTGTTCACCTGCTCTTTGGAATGTTCTCTGATCTTTTTGTCATAATCATTTTGAGGCATTAGCTTGTCATTTATCACCATCATATTAGGAAGTCCCTTTTGTGGTGAATTTAACCATGAATCTAGTGACAACAATGTTAATTCCTTCACATTTCTCCTCAAGATGCCTCATTAGATTTCTTTTGGTGGTTACTTTCCTAATTTCTAGGATTTTGGCTGTCCTGTCATTGATTTTTAACTCTTCAAGTTGCTGTTTATTTTTGCTGTTTAGGAAATTGATTAACCTAACAGCTTGTTCCGGTTTATCTGCCAATTATTCTTGTGTCTTTTGGATCTCTTCCTGAGCTGCCAATAGTAACTCTCTCTGCTCAAAAATTACTTGAATTGATGGCCAGACATCATGAATGGCTTCAATTACATTATTCCATAAGTAATTTTTAAGATATGAAATTTGATCCTTGAGAGTTAACTCTTTTTGGAGCTTCTTTACCTCTTCACTCAATCTGTGAGCATTCTGTTCATGTATTTTGGCATCTATCTAAGCTTCTTTGCTTATTTTCTCAAGATTTTAAATTATCTTACTTAATCTGTTGATTTCACTAGTCTTCAAGGACATTTCCTCCATTTCTTTTATTATTTGACTTCTCTCATCTGTAGGTGGTAACACTATTGTAGAAGATTCAGTCACTGAAGTAGTTGAAGAAGTCACTAGAACTGTAGTGGCCAGTGGCTCTTTTGGTGCAAATTTCTCTCCTAAAGTATATGGTACTGCTACTGTGATGACTGGGATAACAGTGGGAATGACTGGTTCCTTAACTATTTCTTTTTATTGGATAACTTGGTCTATTTGTACTTCCATTTCCTTGATTTGAGCTGTTAGTTGAAGTATCAAGCTCATGATTTCATCTTTCTCCTTTTGATCTTGTAAAAATTCCTTTGTTTAAGGATGCTCTCCTTGAGGAAGCTTGATCTATTTCCTCAAGGCAGTTATGTCCTCATTTTTATTTTTAACCAATGCTTCAGTTGCTTTGATGTTTGTAGGATCATATCCTACCTGTAATACTAACTCTTCTAAGGCCTTTATCCTTAGATCCTTTGCATATAGTGAAGATTTATCCATCTTCATTTGGTCCTGCATATTAGAAATGGTATTCTGAAGCCTATGAGCACTCATAGATTTTGTTTTCACTATGGAATAGAGCATCTCTGATGTTTTCCTGTGAAATTCAATCTGATCCAACTCATGGATTTTATCTATGGCTACTTCCATATCAACCTTTTTATAATCAGCCACTGTCTTTGGCACCGGTACAATGGGCTGTAAAACTGACATAATCAATTTTTGAGTTGAATAATCAAAGGCTGATAGGAATCTATTTTGATTACCTAGCTTCTGCTTTAAGAACCGAGAATATATTTCAATCTTAATTTCTTCATTTTTCAATTTGATTTGCTTGTATTTTTCCTTAATATCTAAGTCCTTCTCCTCAGCTGAATGTGAGGAAGAAGCCTCCATACTTTGTTGCCTTTCCATTATCTGTGCATCTTCAATATTCAACTGTTCTTGATTTTGATTTGGCTCACTAATGATTACAGTGGCTACATTGGTCTTTGTCTGTGTAGTGTTGGTATTCAAGGGCTGTGTTTCCTCAACATCTGTTGTCACCTTACCTTTAGCTGCTGTATCTAGTTTTGGCCTCTTATTGTAAATGATTTTAAACTTAGTTTTTGTGGTAGTCTCTGCAGTATCAGCTCCTTCTTCTATGATTATTTTAGTGGAAGTCTCTGGCTGTTTGGCAACTTCCAAAGGGTGACTAGTGTTCCTTTGGTTTACTGCCTCTGTTAAAGTATTCTCAATCCACTCAATTTGATTAGAAAATTTCTCTATATCTGGTTTTGACTCATGGATAAAGGGTGTCAATTTACATTTTACCCTTAGTTTACATAAGATCCCTTGTGGATCATAATTTCAAGGGAAGCTTTCTTCCAATTTGAATTCTAGTAATTGAGTTGTTGCTTCCTTTTCTGCTTCTCTTTGATTATGTATAAAAGGCCCAATTTGATTTTTGAGTTTAAATTGGGCCTTTTTCTTAGCTGCCATAAAATTAATTGAATCTGAATTCAAGATCTGCCTAATGTACTCTAAGGAAAATATTCTCATAGATGGATGCTTAGGTAACTTGTAGGGAAACAAGTTAGAACAAAAAACTCTGATTTCAGTGAATTCTTTATATAAATACCAATATCCTACTTTTCTTTTCTCTGATAGCTACAAGATTCTTTTCATTTCCTCACTGATTCTAGGTTGCTCTGGTTTTGTCGAGATGGTGGTCAATGGATGCATAAATAACTCTGCAAACTCTGAATAACTGAATTTTGTGCCTTCTTTTCTGAGTATGGATGTCCAAAAGACAACTGATAGAGGTTTTCCTTCTATATCCAATTTCTGAAGTGAAATTGGAAATCTCTCTAATTGGAAAAATAGAAACAAGTGGAAAAGATAGGAGGTATATCTGAATAACCCTTCCAGCTGCAAACTAGACAATTTATAGTGAATGCTATCAGCCATAAAACTAGCATAGTCAAATATAACTGAGGGTGACTGTCCTGGAGAAAATTTAGACAAGAATCCCAATATTGACTCATTAGTATGTTCATCGGTGAAATACCCGAGTATGAAGGAAATCATGGAGATAACATGCCTTGAACCTTCAGGGAACTTGGTAGTTGACTATGGAGGGTTTAATTTTGGAATTTCAACATGCAGAGGCATGAAAGTCTGGAAGATCATAAACATTTTAGGAAAGTCTAAGTTAATGTATAACTTAGTGAGGGATTCAATGGACAATGGGACTACTTGAGGGTCTGGTTGAAGCTGAAACATTTGGTTTATAGACTCTGCTATAATGGTAAACAGGACCTCTTTGTTTACAGTGACAATAGCTCTCTGTTTAGGAATGTAGTATTGGTGACATAGTCTGATAATTTCTTGACAAGAATGAGTCAGGGAAACTACATATTTGGGAAAATTGGATTCCCATATGTGAACATCTTCTTGATCATCTAAGGATTTTTCAAAACACTAGTTGTGTATATCTAACAAATTGAACTCAACTATAGGATCAGCTATTTTGTAGTCAATGTATGGTAGAGGAATATGATCAATATTAACAACTGGGGGCTGCAATGGGTTGACTACAATGGCAGTATTTCGAGTCATGACAGGAGTAGCTTTGGGAGTCTTGGAACCTTCAGATTTGTTTCCACTCTATTTTTTAAGTATTTTTATTGGCTTCTGCAAGTTTAAACTATTTGCAGAGGCAATTTTACTATAACAGAGTCTAGATTAGGCAAATTCAGCAAGATATAATGCTTCTTTGGCTTTTATGCTCAGTTAGGTCTCTCAAATGAAGTTTTGAGGTTAAAAATGGTCTAACACAGAAAACAGGGGTTTTCTGAGTCTCTTGACTGCAAATTGGGCTAAAAATCTAATAAAAAAAAGTTTTTCAGAAGATATAGGGCACCTGCAGAGGATTTCTGGCCTTTAGAGCTTGAAATTGACCCTTAATCTATGGAGAAATGATAAATTTCCTTGAAAATGGTGTGCAACAGACAACTAGGGTTCATCGGAAAAATTTTATAGGGTTTTTCCTATTTATGGGACTTTTGGGCAATTCAATTTGATTAATTTTTCAGTCTTCGGATTCTTTCTCTATTCTTAAAAGGCTTTTGAATTTGAGTTTCAGGTTTAAATCTTAGGAGAATACCTGTTTTGACACAGGTATCAGTTTTAATAGGGTTTTCTGCAGTCTTCTGGTCAAATTGATATCTTCATAGGTTAAAATGGAGCGATATAGCTCCTCTACAGTCTTTTACAGTTTTTTTTGGGCAAAGGTTTGTAAGAATTTGGTGTAAATATGGCATAAAATGGCTATTGAAGGCTTTTTTGCAGGTTTATACAGTTGGGAGGGCAAACAATGGTTTAAATGCAAAGATAATTAAATAACACGTTTACAAAGGTTTTATTAAACAGTATGCATCTGCATTGAATGCGAGGCGGGAAGCGGTTTTCGAATTGTTGAAAGGACAAAGACCAGTGGTAATCGCGTAGATTTTTAGTGGTAAATGGTTGTAGTGAAAATCCACGCGATCCAACCATAAGAAGCCATGTAGAGGGGAGGTTTCATCACAAAACTACCCATTTCACATAAATTTTACAATGGAGCGGTCGAGCATGTTAGCTGTGTGATAACACTTCTCAACCGTCGGATTAAAAGCTTTGAAGCAAACGGTGGAGATTTGTTCGGGAGCTGCGTCAAGCGGAAAGGTGGGACCGGGTTGGTTATGAAAGCAGAATGGTTATAAAAATTTATAATATGGCTAAGGTTTACATTTTTTTTAAAAATGTATGCAATGGTTAGTTTATATACAGCGGCGAGATAAAAGTTTTAAACATTATAATAATGTTTAATAAAATATACAAGTGCAGGCGGGTTAGGATTTCAACATTTAATAAAAATGTTTCGCAAATGTGCAAAATGATATGTTATATATATTATATAGTTTTTCAACCTTTTTTAATGGTTTTTAAACTATAGGGGCGGGATAAAAATAGAGATAGTTTAGACCAAAGGGCTTTATAACTTGGAATTTTTATTTGCGCACATGGGTAATAGACTTTCGTCATAAACATTATAATAGTGGGATTTTTGGGGTTTATTAGATATAATGGAATTAATAATATAGGAAAGGGTATTTTTTAGGGATTTAATAAAATATGTTAAAAGTTAATATGAGAGGGGAGTGAAAAACAAAATACACATTATCTCTAGTATAAAATAATCAAGCAGTTGCTCATCTTTATATTTCTTTGAATAATACTTAGGATAAATGTGACTTTGTGGGTTTTTATGAATGTTTATGAAGGGATAGAGTTAATTATTCTAGGGTTACAATTTTACTAAGTAAGAGTGTGTTTTTACTTAGGAAAAAGGGGTTTTAGTACATGAATGAAGGTAAATGATGATAAATGAGGATTTAACATAAGAATTCAATATTTTCAACTAATGAGTCATAGAGCCTTAGGTTTGGTCCCAATAAAAGTTAGAGAAATGCTCTGAGCTTATTTGACTGATAGCTTAGAATATTGAACACTCATGGGGGAGGGTAAATTAGTGATTCTACCGGATGATGTATTATTTACATGATTGCTCCATTGCTTTCTACCTACCCAACTTCCATTTCTAACATTTTTTCTTCATTTTGCATGTGCATTTAGGCTTGCAACCTTAAAACATTTTGTTTCAAAGCATAAAACTAATCTAAATCTACCTTATTTCATCTGAGGGCTTAGATTAAACTGTTGAGCTCCTCATTATTCTCTACCTATCTAATGATTTGTCAAGTTTAAACTATTTCACAAATTTCTATTCACTATCTAAAACATGAAATTGAAACATGAACAGTTAGGATTAAACTATTTAAATGATCATAGATTATGGCATTTATTGATACTTTCCTCATAATCATTATTTTTGCAGTAAAAAGTAAAAGTGATGGCATTTGGACTTGCTCACTTTCAGGTTTTATTCCTTTTCTTTTGGGGTATATATTTTTCTAAGTCCTTTGATCTTTCTTTTAGGACTTTTTACCCTCTTTTTGATTTTTTATTATTTTTCATCTTTTCAAAATATGGGAAAACAACTTGCAAAAAGCAAGGTATGTACATATTTACAAGACTTATCAAAGTTAATTCAAAATTTATGAACCCTATTATTATACGACCCTAACAGTGGCTCCACATGGGGATGACATTTCCTCGTGAAATATCAAGAACTCTAAGACTTAGTAGCCTTTGAAATTTGACTGTAATGATCCTGTAAATGTCTTCTGAAATATGCAACTTATTCATATTTATGATATTTACTTTTCAAAGCTTAGGGCCTTCTCTTCGGGCTTCAAATTTGCTAAGGAAACATCCAATCCAATCTAAACTTTGCAATGTATATGTACAATGATCAAAGTGAATAAAAACTAACTATTGGTTAACTCAGGTGAGTAGTAGTGCTTCAAATTATGCCATTAACTGGTTCTTCTTGCAGATCTCTTCCATCCAATTCTTTGAGAAAGAAAGCATTATTACCTCTATATCCATAAATTACATAAGGCCCTTTCCATAGAAAATCAAATTTTCCATGTTTTCCTTTGTCTTCTCTTCTGGAATCCCATTTTAACACTTTAGCTCCTATGTAAAAATCATCCTATTTAGTCTTTTTATCATAGATTTTCTTGATCTTATCCTGAATGACTTGAGATTTGACATAAAATTATTCCCTATTTTGTTGCAAGTGAATAGTTTGATTTATCCTTCTTTGGATGTCATTTGTTTCAACCTGTAATTCTTGGATAATTTTCATCACTAGTACACTTAGGGAGGAAGGAAAAATAACATACATTCCATAAACTAGTTGGTAAGGTGAAGTGCTAGTATATTTCTTAGTTGTAAGTCTATCTGCCCATAAGGCATTGACTAACTTCTTATGCCAAGTCTTTTTATTGTCTTCAAGTAATTTTTTGATGATATTTACTAGGCTTTTGTTTGAGGATTCAGCTAGGCCATTACCTTGGGGGTAATATGCAGTAGAGTGGCCTAGGGTAATATGGTATTTGTGGCAAAAGTCAATCATTTTCTTGGATTTTAATGTTGTTGCATTATCAGTGATTATATTTTGAGGGAACCCAAATCTTGAAAGGATGTTGTTTTCTAGGAAGGAAATAATGATAGTATCAGTGGATTGTCTGGAGGGTATGGCTTCAATCCACTTGGTAAAATAATCAGTGGTTGTCAAAATCCACTTATGTTGGCCTAAAGAGGGAGGGTGAATTTCACCAATGAAGTCTAAACCCCATTGTTGAAATGGCACTTCAGTTAAAATAGGTTTTGAAGGGAGGCGTAATAATTTCTTCTTAACCTCAAAAATTTTGCACTTATGACATGAAGTAACATATTTTTTGACAACAGCAAACAAGGTAGGCCAGTAAAAACCAGTTCTCAGGATCTTGTCAGCAATAGATTTCCAGTATAAATGTCCTCCATAGTCACCTGCATGAAATTCTTCAAGTATATTGTCAGCTTCTTCCTTTAGTAAACAATTTAGTAAAATCCCACTATGATCTCTCCAAAAAAGTACATTATCTAAGATACAAAATCTTACTACTTTAAGTTTTAAAAATCTAGCTTTGGTTCTTGACAATCTAGAAGGATCTTGTAAGTTTTGGAGTAAAAATATGATATTTGTGTACCAAGGTGAGTGTGAAAAGGCTTCACTGATCAATGGAGTCACCATCTCTTCCTGGTCATCTACTTGAGCAATGAAATCTATATCTAGGGCATTACAATTGGATTCAGCCATAAGTCTGGCTAATCCTTGACCTTTAATGAGCTTGGTGGGTTTTATCTCTATGTCATATTCTAGGATAGTGGCAATCCACTTACCTCTTATTCCATCAGGGCCATCCTCAGTAAGAATGTCTTTAACTACAACATTTGGGACATAGGCAATAATGTGTGAGTAGAGAATATAAACTCTGAAGTATTTAATGGCTTTAACCAAGACTAAGGCTTGTTTTTCCATAATTTTGTACTTCAAAGAGGCATCTCTAAGGGCTTTACTAAAAAAATATATGGGTTCCTCAAATCCTTGATCATTTTTCTGTAGTAAAACTGCAGCAATGGTGTGTTCTGAAGCAAATGAAAAAATCATGAAATCTTTCTTAAAATCGGGACTTATTAGGACTGGAGATTTTAGTTAAGGCTTGTTTGATAGAGTCAAATGATTGTTTAGACTCAACAGTCCATCTAAGAATTGAATATATCTTGAGCATGTTATTTAATTCTCTAATTATCTCAGCTAAATTAGATATGAATATTCTTAAAAAAATTATCTTACCTAAAAAAGCTTGTAATTCTTTGATGTTTCTTGGTGGGTTGATGTTTAGAATTGCTTCTATCCTAGCAGGATCTATCCTAATTCCTTATTTTGAGATTATATGTCCAAGTAACTTACCTTCCTCTAGTCCAAGTGGAATTTTCTTATGATTTAAGGAGATTCCATATTTCCTACACTTAATAAAAACTTGTCTCAAACGATCCAAGTGTTCATTATCTGTTCTGGAAAACATAGTAATGTCATCTAAGTAAATAACTAAGAACTCATGTATTTCCTTTGAAAAGGCTATGTAAATAGCCCTTTGAAAGGTTTCTCCTGCATTCATTAGGCCAAAGGGCATTTTTACATACTTAAAAGTGCCCCAAGGAGTGGTAAATGTTGTTTTAGCTTGGTCTTCTTCTTGAACTAGGATCTGGTTGTATCCTAAAAAACCATATAAAAATGAAATCCTTGAAGAACCTACTACCCTTTGTAATATGTGGTCCATTTTCGGTAAAGGGTAATTATCCTTTAAAGTTACTTTGTTAATATTTCTAAAGTCAACACACAATCTAATTTCTCCTGTTTTATTTCTTGTAGGAACTAGGTTTGACACCCAATCAAAATACCTGATTGGTGCAATGATCCGGGCATCATACATTCTCTTAACTTCTTTTTCAATCAAAGTTAATAGCACAAAGTTAATCCTTCTCAAATTTTGTTTAAATGGCTTTTGATCTTCTTTTATTGGAATTTTGTGTTGGATTATGTTTGTATCACAAGATTTTAAATCTTCATAACTCCAAGCAAACACATCTTGATATTCCTTTAAAATTTCAATATATTTATCATTTTATTTTTGAGGTAAAATTTTGGTTTTGACTCTGTACCAATGTTACACTCTTCTATGTCAGATCTTTCTGGCTCTATTTTTGGTTTTCTAGCTACATCATTAGAGTCAAAAAGATCTTCTAAGGGAGTTAAACCTTTAGGTAAACAATTATCCTTAAGATTTACTATATCTGATTCATCTTCAATGATTTCCTCAATCTCTACTTTCTCTAAGCTATCTATGTTAGCTTGACTAAATTTAGTGGGTTTAACAAACTTTATTTTATTTACATCTAAGTCATTCAAATCTATTTCACAATCCAAATCATGATTTAATGTACAATCTGTATCTATAATACAATTCCGAAATTCTTCTTAATTGTTCATAAACTTGTAAATCTATTCATCTTGAGAAAAAATCTGCCAATACTTAAGATTATATGGTATTATTGGCCTATGTTTGACTTCAGCAGTATATCTATGATTAGGTTGGAATGGTAAATTGCATGTAATAGCCAAATTTTCAAGACAATAAGCTTGTATATTCTACTTTCTAGGTATAACAACAAACTTACATTCCAATAAATCATTAGTTAAATCTATGACAGTGTCTCTATATATGCTTAGTCTAGGATTGTAAATAGAATAAACTCCATTTACTTGTTTTGTGATCAAATCTGAATCTCCCATGATTAAAATTCTTTTTCCTCCTGAGTTTCTAATGATTTGGAGTCCTAGGATAAGGGCTTCATACTTGGCCATATTGTTTGTACATTTGAAATTTATCCTGAAAGCATGACCTTCAAAATGATTGGTCTCCATGTTTGTTATCTAGACTCCTGCTCCTGCTCCTAACTTATTCACTAAACCACCAAAGTCTAAATGCCATTGAGATTCATGAAAAATGTTATCATTGTTTGGTTCTCTCTTTTTATCTACTAGTTCAGTTTGGATTTCATTTGTTACAGAGTTACAAAGGATGAAAGAATCAAGGTTATTTGGTGTAGAGTAAATGGGGTAATTTATATATCTTTCAGCACTACTGACCATGTACTTCATTAATGTTTCCCTATCTAACTTTTTAGGCCGGCCAAACACTGAGATAGTAGCATAAGACATGTCCAGTTGTAGAGATCCCTACAAATTTTCTCCCCATGAGCGAGAAAGAAGCATACCATATTTTGATGGGATATCAGCTACTACAATGTCCATTAATATACTCTTACCAGGGTATTGAACTAGTGTTACACACAAATCCTTAATTAAACCTAAGCATTTAACCTTACTAGAATCAAAAGAAAACAAATCTTTGTATGGCCTTGTAATTTCTAGATTCAGAGTTTCCATGTTAGCTCTTGGAATTAAGTTATGGGATGCTCCTGAATCTAGCCTTGTGTTATGTAGAATTTGATCGTGAATGGTTAAACTGATATAGAATGGAGGAACTACACCATCTGCATGTTTTCCATTTACATCTGGGCCAAAATCAACTCTGGTTGATCATCATTTAGATTTATGGAGTCTTCTCCATCATTCATGTTTAATGTTTCAGTTATGGTTGATTTGTATAAGTCATTATTTACCAATTTAGTCAAAGGAATTGGTATTCTATTTTTTGCAATTTCTGATTGTATGTTGAATGCAGGTTGAGCTTTATTGATTTGAATCATTTCTTCTTTGGTAACTGTAGTTTGTGTTGGTTTGTCTTGCTTTTCTACAATTATTTTTTCATTTTCATTTGTTTTAGGATTCTCTGTTTATGTTTCTTGTGTTTTACTACTTCTAACTTTATTTTCAGGGACTGTTTGTGAAACAGTAGATGTTCTTTCTAGTTTAGAATTTTCAGCTGATGTTTTTGAAGCAACAGTTTGAGGGTCTACTGTTTTAGGATCAACAGAAGACTTTTTGGGATCTAAATTTGTTGTTTTTACAGAGTTAGAAGCTTTAGTAGCAACATATTTTTGAGAATATTTTTCAAATTTATCAACTTCATCAGTAATGTCAAAAATTTTAGGGCCTCATGCTTTCTTAGGACTAGACATTTTTTGGGAGGAATTTAAGTTTTTCTTATTTTCCCTTGGGAGAATTTGTAGAACTTTTGTTTTAGGGGTCTCTACTGTTTTCTGATTTTGATTTTTGGAAGATTTCTTAGTAGAAGATTCATTATTTTTCTTGTTTCTAAGGTTATAATGGCTATATATTTCATTTATTGCATAATCATAACCTTTCTTGTAATCAAAGGATTCACTAGAATCTAATTTAAGTTGTTGAAGTTCAAACAATTCCTGATCTTCTTAAGTTAGGAAAATAATATTGTTGTCATCTATTCCCATTAAATTAATAATATCCTCCTCATCATCATTATTATTTTGAGAACTTTCAGCATAGTCCTCTTGGAATGGTGGCCTAATGGTTTGGTCCAGGGATGTTTCTTTTCCTTTTCTAGAATTTATATTTTTTCTAAAGTTGGGATTTCTGATCTATTGTTGGTTATCCCACTGAGGTCTTCTCTCCATATTATCTAATCTATCAATCACTCTCTCTAAATTTTTAGCTATAACATCCTTTTTGTGTCTAAATTTGCATTTTATTCTTTGATAATAACTCTTCTTTCATTTCTAAGTCTAGCTTTTCTAGTTAGGATGTTCACTTCTACACTTACTGCATCAGTTTGCATTTTTTCTAATGTATCTGCATCTATTTCCCTTAATTGGTAAGCCATATCTATGTCAAATCCATCAGGGAATTTGAGCAGAACAGAATAAGGAGTAGGTTTCAGATTTGTAGGGATAGAATTATAGATACTATTATACCTAGTGTAGTAATCTTGAACTGACTCCTTTGGAGCTCAAATTCAGACAAAATTTGGAGGGGGTTCTTTTTCTTTTCCCATTTATTAAAAAAAAAAGTAAAAAGTATAGCCAAATTAGTTACACTACCAGCAGCTAAATCTTTAAACCACTTCTTAACTGCTCCTGTGAAGGTTTGAGAAAATAGTCTCATTTGAACATCTGAATCATCAATTTCATAAATTTCAAAGAAGTTTGACATCTTAGTAAAGTGTTGTTGAGCAGAATATTGAGTAGTTCCATAAAAAAATGGTATTTTGTTTTGATAGTCTTGTGGCATATCATGAAGTTGATGTGGTAGGACAAGGGGGGCATATCTAGCAGCCATAGCTTGAAGCTTAGCTTGACTAGGCGGTAAGGTTGAACTACTTGGAGCTGTGCTGGAAATGATAGTGAATGAACTAAAGATAGTATTTGAAGTGATGGGGAATGAGGATGATGTTTTCAAAAAATCAAAAGGTGAACTAATGGATATAGTGGATCAAGTGATTGGTGGAAATAATATTCTTGGTTGTAGAGGTAGTTTAGGGATAAATGGATCTATAGATGAGCTGGTAGTAGGATTTATGAATGATGTGACAGCATAAAGAGATGAATCTCTAGCTGGAATTATTGTGGTATGTAATTGGGAAGTTGAAGGTTTGTTTGCATAAGTCAATAAATGAGCTAATTCAATAGCTTCATCAATATCCTTTAGAATAGTAACATTAATTTACTCAACTTTGGTCTGATATTCAACTTTTTTAGTTCTAGAATTTACAACAATAGGTTTCTGTTTTGCATTCAAAAATGAAAGAAAAGCAGGGTCTAAAACAATTTTTTTTTAATCATTTTCAGATTTACTTATAAATAATTAATTCTCAAATTTCAAATCAAAATCAATATCTTGAAGACTTTCTAATTCACTAGGTAATGAAATGACTCTTATCAATGAGATTTCAGACTCTACATTTTCTGTTTGTTTTTTCTTTTTACCAATTCGGTCCGGTTTATCTACTATGACAACAGCCTTAGGATCCAGGTTAGACCCGGTATAGTAGGTTTTCCTAGAAGCCAGAATTACTATTTTCAATACCCACAACCTATAAAATTAATCTTAAAGTAAAAGGATGATTTAAATTATTCCTTTAAGACTAATTTTATGACTAAGGACTGGGTATTTCCCCGTATGGTCGCCAATATGTTATCACTCCAGTAAATTCTTAAGTTGTGGGATTTTGGTTTTTAGTCAAAGAATACTAGAGGTAACCACAAACCTACTTCAAACTCTAGGATCTAGCCTTCCTAGTGTTCAGAGAGGGCTATCTCTTTAAAGTTTAACTTTGTTTTAGTTTTGAATATTAGGCTAGTTATTGAAGTGCAGATTTGGTTTTGTTTTATTGGATTTGGTGGGAAAATTTCACTTGGAGGGTAGATAGAAAGAAATCTGCTTGTCCATTGGGCTATGGAGTCTAATTCAAGCTAACAGAATAGGGATCAAAGCCTAAAAGGTCAAATGTCTGCAGGGAAAGGTAGATAACCCTTCGAAATCTTGGGAAAATTAGTTTTTGAGATGGTATGATCGGGATAAAGGGCACTTAAGGATCCTTTGATCCAAAAAAGGGAAGTAGAAGATAGAGGTCAAATGGGAGAGGGAGCAATTAAGAATTCCCTACACTGGAAATCAGAAGAAAACAATGAAATGATAACTAGTTAAAACAGGGTGCTATTAACATGTCCTGTAGTAATACTCCAAGTTATACATTTAGATTTATAATTAAAACACAGATGTATGCATGAAACAAAAGAAGATAAAAATGAAAATTTTAAGAGAGTACTTCACTCCAGATATCTTATCATAGGGATCCTGAAGTATGATGCCAAATAGGTGATCCAGTTTGCTACTCAAAATCGAAATCCAAAGCCTTCAAGTCAACAAAATATCTATAGTAATCTCCAGCAATTTTATTCCACACAAAAATACTTCCAAGAGTGAAGTATTTATATAAAATGTCTTACAAAATATCCTAGATGACTTCTAGGAATAAAATTAGGAAAATTAAATCTTTTACAACAATAATAGTGACAACTTGCTCAATAAACTAGCAAGTTGTCCTATTTTATTCAAAATAAATAGAAACAGTTTTAAGATAAGAAGCAACTGGCTGCTATGTGTCTTCTCTGCTGGCCTTTTTAGATATTTTTCATAATCTAGTTGCCTTCACTGATACTCTTTAATGTTGATACTCTTTAACCTTTAGTAAACTTCCTTCTTGCTGTAAAAATCTGTTTTGACAATAAAAATCACCAAAAATATTTTCTTCTTCATGAGTTTTCCTTTTCTTTCTTCATAGAAAATCAGTCAATGCTTGCCACTCCTCATTTTTAGGAATTATAATATTCTTGAGTTTCCTAAAATTCTCATCAACCTCAGTGTACTTGGAAAATGTAAGTTTTATGACAAACGAATGTTTAATTTCATACTGCAAATAAAATAGATCTTCAAAACATTTTAGCAATACTTTCCCTGTGGGAATACCTTGGCCTGTTGGCTTGTTCACCTTCTCTTTGGCATGTTCTCTGATCTTTTTTTCATAATCATTCTGAGGCATTAGCTTTTCATTTATCACCATCATATCAAGAAGTCCCTTTTACCTCATATTGGTGAATTTAACCATGAATCTAGTGACAACAGTGTTCATTCCTTCACATTTCTCCTCAAGCTTCCTCATTAGATTTCTTTTGGTGGTTACTTTCCTAATTTCTAGGATTGTGGCTGTCTTGTCATTGATTTTTAACTCTTAAAGTTGCTATCTATTTTTTTTGTTTAGGAAATTGATTAACCTAACAGCTTGTTCTGGTCTATCTGCCAATTCTTCTTGTGTCTTTTGGATCTCTGCCTTAGCTACCAATAGTAACTCTCTCTGCTCAAAAATTACTTGAATTGATGGCCAAACATCATGAATGGCTTCAATTGCATTATTCCATAAGTAATTTTTATTATATGATATTTTATCCTTGAGAGTTAACTCTTTTTGGAGCTTCTCTACCTCTTCACTCAATCTGTGAGCATTATGTTCATGTATTTTGGCATCTATCTGAGCTGATTTGCTTGTTTTCTAAAGATTTTAAATTATCTTAGTTAACATGTTGATTTCATTGGTCTTAAAGGACATTTCCTCTGTTTCTTTTATTAGTTGACTACTCTCATCTGTAGGTGGCAACACTGTTGTAGAAGATTCAGTCACTGAAGTAATTGAAGAAGTCATTGGCACTGTAGTGGCCAGTGGCTCTTTTGGTGCCAATTTCTCTCCTAAAGTAGATGGTATTAGTGCTGTGATGAATGGGATAATAGTGGAATGACTAGTTCCTTAACTTTTTCTTTTTCTTGGACAGCTTAGTCCATTTGTACTTCCATTTCCTTGATTTGAGCTGTTACTTGAAGTATCAAGCTCATCATTTAATCTTTATCCTTTTGATCTTGTAAAACTTCCTTTTTTTGAGGATGCTCTCCTTTAGGAAGCTTGAGATGTTTCCTCAAGGAAGCTATGTCCTCATTTTTATTTTTAACTAGTGCTTCAGCTGCTTTCATGTTTGTAGGATCATATCTTACCTGCAATACTAACTCTTCTAAGGCATTTATCCTTCGATCCTTTGCATACAGTGAAGCTTTATCCATCTTCATTTGGTCCTGCATATTAGAAATGGTATTTTGAAGCCTATGGGAACTCATAGCTTTTGTTGTCACTAGGGAATAGAGCATCTCTGATGTCTTCTTGTGAAATTCAATCTGATCCAACTCATGGATTTTATCTATGGCTACTTCCATATCACCCTTTTTATAATCAACCATTGTCTTTGGCACTGGTACAGTGGGCTATAAAACTGGCATAATCAATTTTTGAGTTGAATAATCAAAGGCTGATAGGAATCTATTTTGATTACCTGGCTTCTGCTTTAAGAACTAAGAATATATTACAGTCTTAATTTCTTCATTTTTCAATTTGATTTGCTTGTATTTTTCCTTAATATATAAGTCCTTATCCTCAGCTGAATGTGAGGAAGAAGCCTCCATACTTTGTTTCCTTTCCATTATTTGTGCATCTTCATTATTCAACTGTTCTTGATTTTGATTTGTCTCACTAATGAATACAGTGGCTACATTGGTCTCTGTTTGTGTAGTGTTGGTATTCAACGGTTGTGTTTCCTCAACATCTATTTTTACCTTGCCTTTAGCTGTTGTATCTAGTTTTGGCCTCTTATTGTAAATGATTTTAAACTTAGTTTCAGTGGTATTCTCTACAGTATAAGCTCCTTATTCTATGATTCTTTTAGTGGATGTCTCTGGCTGTTTAGCAACTTCCAAAGGGTGACTAGTATTCCTTTGGTTTACTGCCTCTGTTAAAGTATTCTCAATCCACTCAATTTGATTATAAAATTTCTCTATATCTGGCTTTGACTCATGGATAAAGGGTGTCAATTTACATTTCACCCTTAGTTTACTTAAGATGCCTTATGGATCATAATTCCAAGGGAAGCTTTCTTCAAATTTGAATTCATGTAATTGACTTGCTGCTTCCTTTTTTTCTTCTCTTTGATTACATATGAAAGGCCCAATTTGATTTTTGAGTTTAAATTGGGTCATTTTCTTAGCTGCCATAAAATTAATTGAATTTGATTTCAGGATCTGCCTAATGTACTCTAAGGCAAAGATTTTCATAGATGGATGCTTAGGTAACTTGTAGGGAAATAAGTTAGAACCAAAAACTCTAATTTCAGTGAATTATTCACATAAATGCCAATCTCCTACTTTTCTTTACTCTGATAGCTAAAAGATTCGTTTCATTTCCTCACTGATTCTAGGTTGCTCTGCTTTTGTCAAGATGGTGGTCAATGGATGCAAAAATAACTCTGAAAACTTTAAATAACTGAATTCTATGCCTTATTTTCTGAGTATGGATGTCCAGAAGACAACTGATAGAGTTTTTCCTTCTATATCCAATTTCTGAAGTGAAATTGGAAAGCTCTCTGATTGGAAAAATAGAAACAAGTGGGAAAGATAGGAGGTATATCTGAATACCCCTTCCAGCATAGTCAAATATAACTGAGGGTGATTGTCCTGGAGAAAATGTAGACAAGAATCCAAATATTGACTCATCAGTATGTTCATCGGTGAAATACCCAAGTATGAAGGAAAGCATGGAGATAACATGCCTTGAACCTTCAGGGAACTTGGTTGTTGAATATGGAGGGTTTAATTTTGGAATTTCAACATGCAGTGTTAGGTCCCTATATTAATAGTGTAGTCCCTCATTATCTTAGTGTAGCCCCCCTTATTGTTATTTTTGTACCCCTGTAACCCCAATATTTTTATTATTGTGCTCTTAAATTATTATTGTTAGGTCGGCTAGGATTACATTGTGGCCCCACTAGGATTACATTATGGCCCCATGGACTCCTATATATAGAAGGAGGTTTTGGTCATTTGTATCATCCAAGAATTGTTCATTCATGTAATGTATTAGAGGTTGGCCCCTTGAAGTGGCTTATTTTTAAGGCGTTGATATCTCTTTTCTTCTATTTTTGGAGCTGGTTTCACAGCATTTGGTATCAGAGCTTTGGGATTCCAGGGTTTTGCTGCTCCAAATAGGTCATCGTGGCATTGTCACTCTAACATTTTTTCTACGAAGGTTCAGAAGCTGAAAGTTTTAGAGTGCGAAGCTAAAAGCCAGAAGAAAATCTTCACAAAATTTCAGATCTTGGTTCGCAATATTTTCGGAGATATGATCTGTGGAAGTTAGGTCATTTTGCAGGCTCCTGAATTTAACATAAACAGGTCATCATGGCATTTTCGCTATCACATTTGTTCTACGAAGGTTCAGAATCTGAAATTTTTAGGGCACGAAGCTAAAATCCTGAAGAAACTCATCGCAAATTTTCAAAGCTTGGTTTGTAATATTTACGGAGATATGATATGTGGAAGGTAGTGCGTTTTCAAGTGGTCGCAATTACATGGAATGTAGTTTCTTTGCTATCAATTTTAGATCTGAAGGATGAAACAGTGACACGTGGCAAGTCATACAAGTTCGCTCTACTAAACCAGTCCATAATTAGGTCATTGTGGGAGATTGGACGTAAATTTGTCTTGGAGAATCCAAATAAGGTCAAACTTGTGGCATTCAAAATAGGATTTAGAGGGCTACCTCAATACCAAATTTTAGATATTTAAGGGCTGCAATCACATAGATAATCTAATTTCAATATCGAGCTCCTCAAAAGCAAGAAAAATGTGTGTATTTGTTTCTGAATTGCATAAGTCTTGTTTGAAGAATCAATTTGAATTGATTCCAAGGGCATATTGTAGAATAGATATCATTATTGGGTTCTAAAAAAATGCCCCTTAAAAATAATTCAACACCCATTAAGCCTTCAGAAGGCTTTACTATGAATCATGAAGATGAAGAATTACAACATAATCTATCAAAATTACAAGAGCAAGTGCACCAAATTTCGCTCTCACAAAGAGCAGCAAAAAATGAAATGGAAGTTTTGAAGAAAGGCGTGGAAGCCAAGATGGATGGTTTGAAGAAAGGCGTGGAAGCCAAGATGGAGGAAATGGAAGAAAAAATGAAAGACAACATGGAAAACATGAAGAATGATCTAAAAGCAGACATGGAAGGTTTGACAAAGTTGATACAAGAAATGATTCCTAATGGCGAAAAGATAGTAGATGAAACAAATGATGAGAATAAAATTCATGTTAATCGTGATTTCATAAACTCTAATGTTGGATTGAATAACCACCATATTTCAAATATGGATATGAGGAAGTTTGATGGAAAGGATCCCGTAACATGGATACTACAGATGGAGCAATATTTTGATCACAATAATATGCAAAACACACAAAAGGTACGCATTGCGACTTTACATTTAGAAAAAAAATACATTTGAATGGAATCGATGGCTTTGCTCCCATAAAATTTTTTTCACTTGTTCAATTTTTACGGAGGAAATGGTAGCACATTATGAGGATACAAAGAGCAACACCTTCTTTAGCCAAATGATAAATCTCAAACAAAAGGGTATAGTGGGGGATCACATTGAGGACTTCCAAAAATTGAATATAAGGGTAACTGATATTCCAGAGCAACACAGGATTGATGTCTTCATAGGGACTTTGAAGGATAAAATCCAACATGAAGTTCGCGTTTGGGAACCTGATTCATTGGAGAAGGCATTCAGGTTGGCAAGAAAAATTGAATGTAAAATTATGGCGACAAGGAAGCCTACCACTCATGATGCTGCCCCAGCAGCAAAAACCCACATTATCCATACAAAAATGCATGGTTCATTCATAACCCAAAATAATCCTCAAATTGGGACAAACTCTAACGTGGAAGCTTACCCTTTCAATCGATGGTTAAAACCATATACCAAAACCCATTTCATGAATATCACATCAACGTTGGAATTTGGTTAAAATACCAAATATGCCAACAAATAGTAATATAAACTTTAGAATATACAAAACCAACTTTGGATAAATATATCAAAGTCCCAACATGTACTAATCTTGGCCCACATCTGTCAACTATCACACTTAACATTTCATTTGATTCAAAAGTTGGCTTTGGTTAAACCCCAAAGATCTCAGCATATATTAATGTTTGGCCCAACGCTTTACCAATCGACTTATTCCATTGATAATATTATATAATCTCCACTTAATAAATTTCTTACCTTGGTTATGAAACCAAATGCCGATATAATTTTATATCTGGCCCCACATCTTTTCAAATCACTTATACACCAACGATCTATCCGCTGCGCCACTTCGATTTGATCGTATTTACGAGTTTACTTTGGTTAAACTCAAAGTGTCAATTATAAATATTTTTGGGCCCACATTTATCTCAAAGTACCTTTACACTGATGATCAGACACGTCAGATCATTCCATTTCATGTTGAATGCTCATACATCCAACCGCTGAGGCTTCATCACGCTCCAACTCAACAATCCAATGACTATCGCATAACAGCTCGGCCCGATCTTTAGTGATGTTATTTCACGTGAAATGGGCAGTATTGAATTACCGTCAATGCTACGTGTCACACACTGAGAGGTATCGTGCTCGATAAACAAATTACCATGTACCATATTTGTGCTACGCAAAAACCATTGGTGTTTTCAAAACATTCCATGGTTCCATCCTTACATTGACCTTAATCTACGCGACTTAATCCTAGCCATCTGTCTCCCTTAATCTCATTCATTGATCTCGCTGGCCAATGATTGTACCTTACACCTTCATTCCTTTGCGCTTCTCTTCACTGATTAATATTCCTCTGCTTCTCTATAATTGAATCTCCTTTCTGGCACTGATCTAAAATCACTGTTCAGTCAGATGTGCTTTTGATACATATGGCCAATGTATCCAAAATACCGAATTGGGAGAACTCATTTTATTTTCTGTGTCATCGATCCTTTCAGTGATCGATGACCGAATTTAACAAATGCAACTCATCCACTCTTCTCAAATATATATACAACCCCTTTATACTCTTCGACTTAATTCATGATTATAACCTTATCTCGGTATTGCCATCAAACTTTACAATGGTATACAGAACCACCATTTCAAACCCTTACTGCAGAGTTTTATCACACACTTGTTCATAAACTCTGAACATTTCTCACATACAATCTACAATTCAATCAATCATACAATCAATGCAGACCACCCATATTCAATACTCTGTTCATTCATAAACAATATTTACATAAATCCAGAACACCTCATGTTTTGTTTTCTCTTCTTTAGGCCTGATATTCTATTCTGTGTCCATACCTCTAAATTTTCCCATAGGTTTACAACAAACCCCTATTTTCCTAAAACATACTCAATCCTCTTTTCCTACTCTCTACTATCCTATTTTTCCTTGAGGCTTTACAATTTATACAAAATATTATGAACCAATTTAGGTTCAGATCCTCCATTATCTCAACAAACCCTGAATATCTTATAATTCCTAATTTTCCTCAACTAATCCCTCAGGATCCTCTCTCATCCCATAAAATCATGAAACTAATTCTAACTTAAGATTTACAATTAATTTCTAAATCTCTCAAAACATTAATAATTACATTAATGAACCAATCTTCTTTGAAAACACTAGATCCCTATGTCTATTAGGATGCAAAAAAGATTTTCTGAGCCTAATGCTCCTGCATCAGACTCCCAAGGTTAAGAATAATCATGATCTCCTGATCATGTGCTTTTGATCTTTGTCTTCCTGGATCCCACACCTTATTCTGTAATTTATCATCCATTTTTGTTGTTGCTTGTTGCTTTTCTCCAGGTCTCCACATTTTATGCTACTTTGCTCCACTCGCTGTACTTTCATAGTCTATTACTGTCTTCCTTTTGTTGCTGCTGCTTCTTTTCTTTCTTGCTGATGTCTTCTTCTGAGACATTTTCATAATTATCCTTCTTATCAGTTCAATTTCTCTATCCAATAAATCTTCTGATTGCTGATTTCTTTCATCTCTTGATTGCTGAACTTTTATTCTTACTGTTGCCCTATCATCCTTACCCTCCTGTTTTATGCAATTACTAACTTCTTCCAAATTGTCACTTATGACAATTTGTTTGTCTCTTTTCTTTAGCAATTCATTGGACTGGTACATAGTCTGCCATTCACTGTTATCTTCATCTCTTTTATTTAGTTTGTTGTTGTCTTAAATCTTCACAATGATTCATAAGATCTTTCATAGATCTCCCTTCTTCATCTTTACCCATAACTTCACTCTGTTCTGCTTCACAACTGGAAACTTCCATTTTCAACTCAGCTTCTTTGATTTCTTCACATCTCAATTGCAAACTCATCATCTGTTCAAGATTTCTTAGCTCTTCTGCTAACTTCATATTCATTTTTTGTTCTCTCTTCTGTTGTAGGCTCTTCCACTTAAATTTCTTCTTCATGGTCCAACAAAGTCTCTGGTTTTCTTTTATCATCATTTTCAATTTATTAAATTGTTCTATTATCTCAGCCAACTCTTTGTCATATTCTTCATCAGTCAACTGTTTTCATATGCCATTTTCCTTGGCATCTTCTTTCGTCTTTCTTCTGTTGTCGTCTCTCTCAGAACCTCTGTTATCTCTTATATGACTATCAGTAGTCATATTCTTCTCCATTTCTACCTTCATTAGTTCCTCAATCATTCACCACGAGTTGTACTAAAGCCTCTGCAATAAAAATTCCTCCTTGTTACAACTAACATCACCAATCCTTTTCTCTGGATTTGGTCTTTTGGCAAGCACTGATTCTCTATCTTCTGGAACCTCTTGAGCATTCCTCTCCGCTCCTTCTACGCTTCAACTCATATGCACCTTTTAAGAACACAATTGTCCTTTTTATCCAACCTCTATTCGAATTATTCAAGTTTTTTCCACATTCTTCTTCCACTTAGAATCTTTTACTGGATTCCTTCATCACTGCTCTTAAAGTTGTGATCTTCTTTTGTTGAGATTTTCTTCAACTGTCTGCAACCTAAATTATGCAAACATAGTCTTCAAAACAGAGTTAAAATAACACTTATCAACTCACCTTAAAGATTTCTATGTGATCTTGTTTCATCTCTCATCTACACTATATCTGTATGTGCTGCAATCTATCAGATTCAAAATCTGATCTCTTTTTATTTTCTCCATCACACATGTATTCATTCTAATTCCAATTTAATTAAAACAAACTTGAATGTTCAAAAGAGATATTTCTTGCTCTGATACCAAAAATGATGTTGCCCCAGCAGCAAAAACCCACATTCTCCATATAAAAATGCATGATTCATTCATAACCCAAAATAATCCTCAAATTGGGACAAACTCTAATGCAGAAGCTTACCTTTTTAGTCGATGATTAAAACCATATACCAAAACCCATTTCATGAATATCACATCAATGTTGGAATTTGGTTAAAATACCAAATATGCCAACAAATAGTAATATAAACTTTAGAATATATGAAACCAACTTTGGATAAATATATCAAAGTCCCAACATGTACTAACCTTGGCCCACATCTGTCAACTATCACACTTAACATTTCATTTGATTCAAAAGTTGGCTTAGGTTAAACACCAAAGATCTCAGCATATATTAATGTTCGGCACAACGCTTTACCAATCCACTTATTCCGTCGATCATATTATATAATCTCCACTTAATAAATTTCTTACCTTGGTTATGAAACCAAATGCCAATATAATATTATATCCGGCCCCATAGCTTTTCAACTAACTTATACACCAACGATCTATCCACTGCGCCACTTTGATTTGATCGTATTTATGATTTTACTTTGGTTAAACTCAAAGTGTCAATTATAAATATTTTTGGGCCCATATTTATCTCAACATACCTTTACAATGACGATCAAACACATCAGATCATTCCATTTCGCATTCAATGATCATACATCCAACGGCTGACGCTTCATCGTGCTCCAACTAAACAATCCAACGACTATCGCATAACAAGTCAGCCCGATCTTTAATGATGTTATTTCACGTGAAATGGGTGGTATTGAATTACCGTCAATGCTACATGTCACACGCTGAGAGGTATCGCACTCGATCAAAAAATTTCCACATACCATATTTGTGCTACGCGAAAACCATTGGTGGTTTTCAAAACATTCCATGGTTCCATCCTTCCGTTGACCTTAATCTACGCAACTTAATCCTAGCCGTCTATCTCCCTTAATCTCCTTTGTTGATCTCGCTAGCCAATGATTGTACCTTACCCCTTCATTCCTTTGCACTTCTCTTCACTGATTAATAGTCCTCCGCTTCTCTATAATTGAATCTCCTTTCTGGAACTGATCCAAAATCACTATTCGGTCGGATGTGCTTCTGATACATATGGTCAATGTATCCAAAATACCTAATTGGGAGAAATCATTTACTTTTCTGTGTCATCAATCCTTTCAATGATCGATGACCGAATTTAACAAATGCAACTCATCCACTCTTCTCAAATATATATACAAACCCTTTATGCTCTTCGACTTAATTCATGATTATAACCTTATCTCGGTATTTCCATCAAACTTTACAATGGTATACAAAACCACCATTTCAAACCCTTATTGCAGAGTTTTATCACACAGTTTTTCATAAACTCTGAGCATTTCTCACATACAATCTATAATTCAATCAATCATATAATCAATGCAGACCACCCATATTCAATACTTTGTTCATTCATAAAAAATATTTACATAAATCCTGAACACCTCATGTTCTATTTTCTCTTTTTTAGGCTTGATATTCTATTCAGTGGCCATACCTCTAAATTTTCCCGTAGACTTACAACAAACCCCTATTTGCCTAAAGCCTATTCAACCATCTTTTCCTACTCTCTACTATCCTCTTTTGCCTTGAGGCTTTACAATTTATACAAAATATTATGAACCAATTTAGGTTCAGATCCTCTATTATCTCAACAAACCCTGAATATCTTCTAATTCCTCATTTTCCTCAACTAATCCCTTAGGATCCTCTTTCATCCCATAAAATCATGAAACTAATTCTAATAAGATTTACAATTAATTTCTAAATCTCTCAAAACATTAATAATTATATTAATGAACCAATCTTATTTGAAAACACTAGATCCCTATGTCTATTAGAATACAAAGTATTTTCTGGGCCTAATGCTCCTGCATCAACTCACATCTATAAATATCGAAGTGTTGCTACTTCTAGACTTCCACAACCTACAAGGTTGACACCACAAAAATTGGAAGAAAAAAGAGCAAAAGGGCTTTGCTATAGTTGTGATAGAAAATACACTAAAGGATATAAGTGCACTGAGAAGAAATTATTTTACATAGATTGTGAAGAGGAGGAAGAAAATGAAGAAGAAACTTCAAAAGTAGAGGATATACACCAAGAAGAAATCGTAGCAAAAGAATAAATGAGTCCGACCATATCATGTAATGCATTGGTTGGAATTACCACTCCTCAAACTCTCAAGATAGAAGGACAAATCAAGAAGAAAAAGGTAATAGTGTTGATTGATTCAGGTAGTACCCATAATTTTATTCATTGTAAGGTAGCCAAGGAATTGAATTGTTTCCTATACCTAGCACCAGAATGTCAAGTGATGGTTGCAATTGGAGGAACTATAAATTTCTCTGGAAAATGCCATAATATCAAGCTAGCCATGGGGGAATATGTATTTAATAGTCCAATGCTTTCCATCCCAATGGGAGGTGATGATGTTGTACTAGGAGTGCAATGGTTACAATATTTGGGGACGGTAGCTTTTAATTTTCGGGAACTTTTCTTGAAATTGTTTTCGGAAGGAAAGGAAATTGAATTACGAGGTATCACAGGGAAGAGAGGAAAGATAATAAGATCTAATGTCATGACAAAGCTTCTAAAGAAAGAACAATGGGGCGTAATTTCACAACTATGCTCACTAGAAGTTCCAACATCAAAATCATCTATTTCTCCAGATCTCCAGAAAGTCTTGGACAATTATTCCAAAGGTGTTTGATACTCCCAAAGGACTCCCACCTATTCGTGATCATGATCATGCTATTCATTTGATTCCGGGAAGTTTTCATCCAAACATCAGGCCTTACAGATATCCTTATGTCCAAAAGAGAGAAATTGAACGTATGATTGCATAAATGTTAGAGGTTGGTATAATTCAACCTAGTCAAATTTCTTTCTCTGCTCCAGTAGTATTGGTGCACAAAAAAGATGGATCATGGCTCATGTGTCCGGATTATAGGGAGCTCAATAAGCTCACTATTAAAGACAAATTTCCCATTCCTGTGATTGATGAATTATTGGATGAAATACATGGAGCAATTTATTTTACCAAGTTGGATCTTCGTTCAGGATATCATCAAATTAGAATCAAGACTAAAGATATTCCGAAAACAACATTTCGAACTCATGAGGGTCATTATGAATTTTTGGTCATGCCTTTGGGCCTTACCAATACACCTTCTACATTTCAAGGGTTGATGAATTCCATTTTCAAACCCTTCCTTAGAAAATTTGTGCTAGTATTTTTTAATGATATACTAAACTACAGTAGGTCTTGGAAGGATCATGTTCAACATGTTGACAGGGTGCTCAAACTATTGGAGGAGAACATTATATGCAAAAACATCCAAATGTTTCTTTGGAGTACAAGAGGTGGAATATCTAGGTCATATTGTATCTCACGAGGGTGTTAAGGTAGACCCTAACAAAATTAAAGCCATTAAGGAATGGAAATTCCCCACAACCATAACGCAGTTGCGTGGATTTCTCGGGTTAAAAGGGTATTATCGCAAGTTTGTTAATAATTATGGGAGAATAGCAGCACTTCTAACAACACTATTGAAGAAAGATGAATTTTCATGGACTCCTAAAGCAACTAAGGCCTTTGACCATCTTAAAGAGGCAATGTGCCTAGCACCAGTCTTAGCTACGCCAAACTTCACAAAAACCTTTATTGTGGAATGTGATGCCTCAGGAAATGGAATTGGTGTTGTTTTAATGCAAGAAGGAAGACCCATTTCTTTTGAAAGTCATTCAATCAAAGGAAAGTATTTACAAAAGGCTATTTATGAGAGGAAATGTTGGCAATACTTCATGCACTAAAGAAATGGAGACCTTACGTAATGGGAAGACACTTCAAGGTAAAAATTGATCATGATAGTCTTAAATACTTTTTGGAACAAATAATATCTTTAGAAGAGCAGCAAAAATGGGTCACAAAGATGTTGGGTTATGAATTTGAAATTGTCTACAAAAACGGGAAGCTAAATGTTGTTGCAGATGCACTCTCAAGAAAGGATGAAGAGGTGGAAGCATTGCTTTGTGCCATTTCAATTATCCAACCAGATTGGATAACCGAAGAGAGGGATGAATGGAAGAAGGATGAAGAAGTGTGGACTCTCATTCAAAAATTGCAGCAAGATCCTAGTACATTTGATACATTTAGTTGGAAAAATGATTCCTTATGGTACAAAGATCGTTTATATATTTGCAAGAATTCCAAACTAAAACAAAATATTCTTTTGGAATTGCACACTTCTCCTTTAGGAGAACACTCGGGATTTTTAAAAACTTACCAGAGGGTGAAGAAAGAATTTTTTTGGGATGGCCTTAAATATGATATTCAAAAGTTTGTGGCAGAATGTTTGGTTTTCCAGCAAAATAAAGTCGAGACAATTAAGACCCCAGGTCTTCTACAACCTTTATCCATTCCAAGTCAACGTTTGGAGGAGATTTCAATGAATTTTATCACAGGTTTACCTAATTCTAAAGGAAGGAGCGTCATCATGGTGGTAGTTGATAGACTTACCAAGTATGCACACTTTTGTGCATTATCTCATCCGTTTAAAGTGAGTACAGTTTCTACATCATTTATGGAAAGAATTCAAAAGCTACATGGAAACCTGAAGATTATTGTAAGTGACAGAGATCCCATTTTTACAGGAAATTTTTGGACGGAATTATTTTCTTGTTTGGGTACTTAACTAGCTCATAGCTCATCTTATAATCCTCAATCCAATGGTCAAACAGAGATAGTGAATAAATGTTTGGAAGGATATCTTCGTTGTTTCGTATCTAATAAGCAACCACAATGGGTCAAGTTGTTACCTCTCGCTGAATGGTGGTATAACACTTCCTTCCATACTGCAGCAAAAATGACCCCATTTATGGCACTTTATGGATATCATCCACCATCCATCACATCTTCTTGAAGGGTAAATTCTAGGGTTCAAGCAGTGGAGGATCACTTCGAGCATCAAAAAGAAGTTATCGAACTCTTAAAGGATAACCTAAATTTGGCACAAAATCGAATGAAACAACAAGCATATCAACATCGCAGTGAGAGAAGTTTTGATGTGGGAGACTGGGTATTTTTATGGCTACAACCATACAAAAAAATGTCCCTCATGCAAGCTAAGAAGGATAATAAATTATCGCCAAATTACTATGGTCCTTACAAGGTTTTGCAAAAGATTGGTACTATGGCATACAAATTGGAGCTTCCTGCTTCTTCGCGAGTGCATCCAGTTTTCCATGTTTCCTGCTTAAAAAAGGTTATAAGGGACAAAATTCCAGTTCAAACAATATTTCCAGAACTTGATGAGGAAGGAAAAACCATATTCAAACCTAAAGCAGTCACGGAAACAAGAACTTGACAACTACGAAATCAATCAATTTCAAAGTGTCTCATCAAATGGAAGAACTTACCCATTGAAGATTCTACATGGGAGGATGAGAATTTTATACAAAAGCACCCACAGCTATTGAAGCGTTGAGGACAACACTTGTTTGAAGGAGAGGGGCATGTTAGGTCCCTATATTAATAGTGTATTCCCTTATTATGTTAGTGTAGCCCCCCTTATTGTTATTGTTGTACCTTTGTAACCCCAATATTGTTATTATTGTGCCCTTAATTTATTATTGTTAGGTCGGCTAGGATTACATTGTGGCCCCACTAGGATTACATTATGGCCCCATGGACTCCTATATATAGAAGGAGGTTTTGGTCATTTGTATCATCCAAGAATTTTTCATTCATGTAATGTATTCGAGGTTTCCCCCTCGAAGTGGCTTATTTATAAGGCGTTGATATCTCTTTTCTTCTATTTTTGGAGTTGGTTTCACAACATGTAGAGGCATGAAATTCTGGAAGATGATAAACCTTTTAGGAAAGTCTAAGTTAATGGATAACTTAGTGAGAGCTTTAATAGACAATGGGACTGCTTGAGGGTCTGGTTAAAGCTGCAACATTTGGTTTATAGACTCTGCTGTAATGTTAAATACGACCTCTTTGTTTGCATTGACAATAGCTCTCTTTTTAGGAATGTAGTACTGGTGACATAGTCTGATAATTTCTTGACAAGAATGAGTCAAGGGAACTACATATTTGGGCAAATTGGATTTCCATATGTGAACATCTTCTTGATCATCTAGAGATTTTTCAAAACACCAGTTGTGTATATCTAACAAATTGAACTCAACTATAGGATCAACTATTTTGTAGTCAATGTCTGCTAGAGGAATATTATCAATATCAACAACTGGGGGCTGCAATGGGTTGACTACAATGGCAATATTTGGAGTCATGGCAGGAGTAGCTTTGGGAGTCTTGGAACCTTCAGATTTTTTTCCACTCTATTTTTTAGGCATTTTTATTGGCTTCTGCAATTTTAAATTGTTCGCAGAGGCAATTTTACTATAACAGAGGCTGGATTAGGCAAATTCAGAAAGATAGAATGCTTCTTTGGCCTTTATGCTCAATTAGGTCTCTCAAATGATGTTTTGAGGCTAAAACCGGTCTAACATAGAAAATAGGGGTTTTCTGAGTCTCCTGACTATAAATTGGGCTAAAACTCTGATAAAAAATGTTTTTCAGAAGATATAAGGCACATGCAGAGGATTTATGGCCTTTAGAGCTTGAAATTGACCCTTAATCTATGGAGAAATGATAAATTTCCTTGAAAATGGTGTGCAACAAATAACTAGGGTTCCTAGGAAATTTTTTCCAGGGTTTTGCCTGTTTATGGGACTTTTGGGAAATTCAATTTGATTAATTTCTTAATCTTAGGATGCTTTCTCTATTTTTAAAAGGCTTTTGAATTTGAGTTGCAGGTTTAAATCTTAGGAGAATACCTGTTTTGACGCAGGTATCGGTTTTAACAGGGTTTTCTGCTGTCTTCTGGTCAAATTGATATCTTCAGAGGTTGAACTGGAGAAATCTAGCTCCTCTGCAGTCTTTTACAGTTTTTTTTGGGCGAAGGTTTGCTAGCATTTGGTGTAAATATGGTAGAAAATGGCTATCAGAGGATTTTTGTAGGTTTATACAGTCAAGAGGGAAAACAATGGTTTAAACGCAAAGATAGTGAAATAACGCATTTACAAAGGTTTTATTAAACAATATGCATCTGCATTGAATGCGAGGCGGGAAGCAGTTTTCGAATTATTGAAAGGAAAAACTAGCGGTAATCACGTAGAGTTTTAGTGGTAAATGGTTTTAGTGAAAATCCATCTGATCCAACCATAAGAAGCCATGTGGAGGGGAGGGTTCATCGTGAAACTTCCCATTTCACGTGGATTTTACAATGGAGCGGTTGGGCATGTTACCTGTGCGATATCGCTTCTCAATCGTCGGATTAAAAGCTTTGAAGAGAATGGTGGAGATTTGTTTGGGAGATGCATCGAGCAGAAAGGTGGAACCGGGTTGGTTATGCAAGCAGAATGGTTTTAAAACTTTATAATATGGCTAAGGTTTAAATGTTTAAAAAAATTTATGCAATGGTTTGTTTATATACAATGTTGGGATAAAAGGTTTAAACATTATAATAATGTTTAATAAAATATACAAAGTGCGGGCGGGTTAGGACTGCAACATTTAATAAAAATGTTTTGCAAATGTGCAAAATGATATGTTATATTATATATTTTTCCAACACTTTTGAATGGTTTTTAAACTATAGGGGTGGGATAAAAATAGAGATAGTTTAGACCACAAGGCTTTATAACTTGGAATTTTTATTTGCGCACATGGGTAATAGACTTTCGTCATAAACATTATAATAGTGGGTTTTTTGGGGTTTATTAGATATAATGGAATTAATAATATAGGAAAGGGTATTTTTTAGGGATTTAATAAAATATGTTAAAAGTTAATATGAGAGGGGAGTGAAAAACAAAATACACATTATCTCTAGTATAAAATAATCAAGCATTTGCTCATATTTATATTTCTTTGAATAATACTTAGGATAAATGTGACTTTGTGGGTTTTTATGAATATTTATGAAGGGATGGAGTTAATTATTCTACGGTTACAATTTTACTAAGTAAGAGTGTGTCTTTACTTAGGAAAAAGGGGTTTTATTACATGAATGAAGGTAAATGATGATAAATGAGGATTTAACATAAGAATTCAATATTTTCAACTAACGAGTCATAGAGCCTTGGGTTTGGTCCCAACAAAAGTCAGAGAAATGCTCTGAGCCTGTTTGACTGATAGCTTAGAATACTGAACACTCATGGGGGAGGGGAAATTAGTGATTCTACCCGATGATGTATTGCTCCACTGCTTTCTACCTACTTAACTTCCATTTCTAACATTTTATCTTCATTTTGTAGGTGCATTTAGGCTTGCAACCTTAAAACATTTTCTTTCAAAGCATAAAAATAATCTAAATCTACATTATTTAATCTGAGGGCTCAGATTAAACTGTTGAGCTCCTCATTATTATCTACCTATCTACTGATTTGTCAAGTTTAAATTGTTTGAAAAATTTTTATTCACTATCTAAAACATAAAATTGAAACATGAACAATTAAGATTAAACTATTTAACTGATCATGGATTATGGTATTTATTGACAGTCTTCTCATAATCATTATTTTTGCAGTAAGAAATAAAAGTAGTGGCATTTGGACTTGCTCACTTTCAGGTTTTATTTCTATTCTTTTGGGGTATATATCTTTCTAAGTCCTTTGATCTTTCTTTTGGGACTTTTTACCCTCTTTTTGATTTTTTATTATTTTTCATCTTTTCAAAATATGGGAAAACAACTTGCAGAAA
The DNA here is from genome assembly GCA_034641835.2 of Pinus albicaulis. Classification (NCBI taxonomy): domain Eukaryota; kingdom Viridiplantae; phylum Streptophyta; class Pinopsida; order Pinales; family Pinaceae; genus Pinus; species Pinus albicaulis. Next base: position 7,904,940 of record CM076572.1, read on the forward strand.
GCAAGGTATGTACATATTTACAAGACTTATCAAAGTCAATTCAAAATTTTATGAACTCTATTATTATAGGACCCTAACAAGGAGCACAAGAATAATTTCCAGATAATACTTCAGACCTTATAAGAACATAAGCTTTATGCAAAACTTAGTAAGTGTGATTTTGAAAAAGATAAAATCCATTATTTTGGTCATACAGTTTCTAAGGAAGGTATATCCATTGACCCTAAGAAAATTAAAAACATTATAGAGTGTCATGTACCTAGTAATGTTGTTGATATTCTATTTTTCATGCGTCTCGTGAGGTACTATTGTTGTTTTATTGAGGGATTTTCCAAAATAACTTATGCTATAACCTCCTTGCAAAAAAAGGTCAAGGCTTTTAAATGGAAAAATGAATGCCAACATAGATTTAAGCAACTAAAACATTTATTGAATTCAAACCCAATACTAAAAATTGCAAACCCTGCAAATGAATTTATAATTTTCACCGATGTGTTTCATGAAGGAGTTGGGCGATTACTAGTGTTGTAGAAATTTGAATAACTGATATATTATTCACCGAGATTCTCCTGATCACACACTATTTTAAATTCATGCACAATACAAAATCTCTTCTACCATTGATCATTAATTGCGGAAATAAAAACAATCGCACGCGCACATTAAAACCATAAACAATCACACATATGAACACAGTATTTCATGGGAAAGCTTAAAGATAAAAACCCCCAACTATCTTTATATTATATTTCATAGAGATCATGTAACAATCATTGTACAAAGCTCCTCACAAGCTCTCAGCACAACCTCAAATTGCTACACACTAATCAAGCTAGATCTAGAAAAACACATGCTCCAATCTCTGCCACCTGATAGCCAGCCTCTATTGCGTAATCAATGCTGTAGGATGGCTCATTAAATAACCTGAACCACCTGGCTTGTACTGCACAATCCTCATGGGCCTCTCCAATCACTAGTTGTTGCAAATATGCAATAGTATAGTCACAACTGATAGTTAACCTGCTCTCTCACCTATCTCTGCACTGGTCTCCACTGAAACTGTCCATGCACTGAAGTTAACTGATGTATTCTTTAGTTGATTAATGAGTTTATAATTAGTGAATTAAATAATAATTAATTCACACCACTCTCACTAATTGTATCAATCAGTTAAACTAGATACAAATAGCTCAACTATGTTTAGATTAGTTAAACTGAACACAACTCCATTAACTCCTCAATCAACTCCACCAAACTCGGTCACATGAGTTCTAACTGAAGTATCCATGCAATAGCTCCACTTAACCCTCAGGAATAGCGTAATTCCTTCTGTCAGCTCCTGTGCCACATCTGTGCACTTAACTGAAGTGTTCCAAGAGAATAAGATAATGTTTATAGTCCAAATATTATTAAGAGCTAATAATATTCGACATATCTATTTTTAGACTGGCAATCTAAAAATAGATTCCGCCCAATATGTCTAAAAATAGAAGTCCATCTATTTTTTCCGACTTGACCAACCATCCACAAATAGCATCCTCCAACTCATAGAACATGATCCATATGTCTAAAAATAGACTTTGCGCCAAAAATAGCCTGCGGGCCCACTTAGTGAAGGCGACTCCTTTCCACTAAGCTCATCATCTTGTTGCAATCTCAACACTCCCTCTCAACAAGATATGGATTATCTGCAACCCCTATCCTGCCCCTGTGGTATTCTAATTTTCTCCTGGTGAGCACCTTCGTCAAGATATCATCATCCTGATCCTCCGTAGGAATGTATGAAAGTAACATGATCTTTCGCTACACACAATCTATGATATGATGATACCAGATGTCAATGTGTTTAGATCTATCATGAAATACTGGATTAATTGAGAGTTTAATGCAACTGTGATTATCACAATAAATCACAGTAGGATCTAAGTGTGAACCGAACAACCCGACCAGGATCTTCCTCATCCATATAGCCTCACATGTAGCCAAAATTGCTGCCATATACTCGGCCTCTGCTGAACTGAGTGCCACGGATCTCTGCTTACTGCTGTACCAAGAAACTGTTGTTGACTCGATACTGAAAATCCCTCCAGATGTGCTCTTTTTGTCCGTTGGGCTCCCTGCCCAATCTGCATCCGTGAAGCCACATAGCTTCACCTCATCTGACTGTCTGTACCATAATCCATATCCCGATGTGCCTCTGAGATATCTCAATACATGCCTGCCTGCCTTCCAGTAGAGCTTGGTAGGCTTAACCATAGCTTGTGAAAGCTGGTTAACAACATAGCATATGTCAGGTCGTGTATTGACTAGATACATGAGCGACCCCACCAACTGTCGATAAATAGTGGCATCCACTACCTCCGTTGAAGTAGCATCATCCTTCCTCCAACCACCAGGAAGAGGAGTATCAACAAGCTTGCAGCCATGCATGTTTAACTTCTCCAGTATCTCTCGAGCATACTTGCCTTGAGAAAAAAACAGTCCATCATCGCGCTGCCAAATTTCCAATCCTAGGAAATAATGAAGGAGGCCCAAGTCCTTCATCTCAAACTCCTTTGCAAGATCGGCCTTGCATGAGTGTATCAACGGTTCATCACATGTCAAAATCAAATCATCCACATAAAGTACAATGATCAGCAACTTACCCTCCACCACAGTCTGGTATAGGTTCGGATCTGCCTCACTCTTGGAGAATCGAAGTCCGGTGAAATAACTGTCTATCCGTGTGTACCAAGTATGAGGTGCTTGTTTCAACCCATACAACGCTCTCTTGAGCGTGCACACATGCGACTCGCTACTGACGATCTCAAAACCTTTGGGCTGCTCTATGTACACCTCCTCCTCAATCACCCCATTGAGGAACACAGTCTTCACATCCATCTGATGAATGTGCCACCCCATCTGCGCTGAGAGAGCAAGAATCATCCGTATGGAATAATACCTTGCGACAAGTGAAAAGGTCTCCTCATAATCAATCCCCTCAATCTGTGAGAAGCCTCGGGCAACAAATCTTGCCTTGTACTTCTCCACACTCCTGTCAGTTACCTACTTCACTTTGTAGATCCATCTCAAACCCACCACTGATTTCCCTTCCGGCCTTGGGACAGTCTCCCATGCACTATTTCTGATAATCGAATCATACTCTTCCACCAAGGTGACCACCCGTTTGGACCCATAGCTTCCCTGGTGATGGCTCCGTCACCGACAGGCATCTGCCTGCAGAGCCATGGACCCGCATAGCCCCGCCAGTGACCTGCCTCTGCCCTGCGCTGTGATGTAGGTGCTCCTACAACCTTCTCTGCATCTTGAGCCAGTTGCTCAACTTCTGTAGTGCGCTTCCACCCTCTGATGGTTGGTGTTGCTTGAGTGGAATCTTCCACTCCATGAACCTCATCTTGTGGCTGATCCACATCCTGAAGCTCATCCTTAGGAACTAATAGCTCCTCATCTGCATGTAAGTGTGGCTCCCTCTCAAGTGCACACTTCATGGCTTTCTCCTCATGAAATTTGATATCTCGTCGCACAAAAGTCTTGCGACTGTCTGGAAAATACACACGATAGTTGTGGGGTGTATTAGTGTACCCCACAAATATCCCAACCTCTGCAGTCGGCTCCAGCTTCTTCCTGGCATCCTTCGTCACATGAATGTAAATAGGTGAACCAAAAATCCTCAAATGGGAAATATCAGGCTTCTTACCAGAAAATGCCTTCTCGGGTGTACTCATGCTAAGTATCCTGTGAGGACAACGGTTCTGCACATATACTGCAGTATTGCATGCCTCAGCCCACAAGTGTATGGGAAGGCCCTGATCATGCAACATCACCCGTTCAGCACCCACGATCGTTCTGTTCTTCCGCTCAACAACCCCATTCTGATGTGGGTTATGAGGTGCTATGAGATCTCCTCGAATTCCTTCTGCATTGAAAAAGTCCTTGAATTCGCCAGAGATGAATTCACCACCGTTGTCGCTCCTAAGAGCCTTCACCTGCTTCCCCGATTCTTTCTCAACCAGTGCATTGAACTCACAGAACTTTGAGTATGTCTCGCTCTTCTTCTGCATGAATAAGATCTAGCACTTACGATAAAAATCATCAACAAATATCACATAGTACCTGTGCTTTTCTATCAAAGCTACTGAGAAAGGTCCACACACGTCTGTGTGAATTCTCTCAAGGATCGTCGTGGCGTGACTATCCTTCTCGTAAAAGGTGACTTTCACAAATTTTTTCAAGGTACATCCCTTGCACTGATTTGACTGCGCAAGAGTACCCTTAGGAATCCCAGTAGAAATCTGCTGTAGTATCTTCAAAGCTCCATGGTGAAGGTGGCCCAATCTCCAGTGCCACAACTTGCCATCATCCTGGCTCACCACTCCTTCTGCCTTGCCTGCCATTTCCGCGCAGCCATATACCTGCAATTGATAAAGTTTCTTAACTCAAACCCCTATCCTCCGGGTCTCACCAGTTGCCTTACTGCGTAGGAAAGACTTTCCCTCGCTAAAGACAACATCATATCCCTTATCTTCTAACATCGCCACAGAGATAAGATTCTTCTTCAATCCTGGAACATGCATCACTTCCTTCAATACAAAGGGTTTACCAGACTCACTCTCAAAGGAAATGGTACCGATACTGGTCGCACTGTATCTACCATCATCGCCCATCTCGATGTGCACTCCAAGATCTTTCTCATCCAGATCAGTAAACAAATCTCGATCTTCGGTCATATGAAAAGACGCACCACTGTCAAGAAACCACACTGAACCCATCACACTTGAGACCAAGCATGCGATTAGAGAAAAATCCAGCTCAAACTGCAAGGCTAAGGCCTCTCCAGCTACAGATCCAGCAGCCTGCTTATTTTTCTTCTTCTATGGACAGTTAGTGGCATAATGTCCGTGTTGGTGAAAGTGAAATCACTTCACCTTGGACATGTTCTGCTTCTTGCCTTTCGCACCGGATTGAGAAGCATGTTTCTTGCTCTTCCCCTTCTTTGCTTTGGCAGCCAAAGCACAATTTTCTTCATCTGAGTTCTTTGATGAAGATCAGTACCTGGTACTTCGCCTTATCTCCTCTTGCACAAGATCCGACCAAAGTCGCTCCCATCTTGGCAATTTCTCCTGACCATTGACAGAGTCCTGATAGGAATGCCAACTCTTCAGAAGCCCAAGGAGAGCCAAGCTCACCAAGTCCTCATCATCAACAGTAACCCCCACACTTCCCAGCTCATCCCTGCATTGGATGAACTTCGTGAGGTACTTGGGCATACTGTCGCCTTTCTCCATTTTTATGTTCCTAAGTTTATCCTTGAGCGCCAACTTCCCCTGGTCGCTCTTTCTTTGAAATAAATATATCAAAGCTTTCCACATCAAGAATGGATAAGCCTTACCATGAAGGCTAGACACTATGTGATCCTTCACACCTTCCAACAGAATCCTTCGACACTTTGTTGTCTTCTTTTGCCATGTGTCAAGTACGGCAGCATCACTAGAAGTAGGTTTTGGAATTTCTGCATCTATGAACTCCTTCAACCCATTGTCATCCATCACCACCTCCATCCTATCCTTACATGAAATATAATTCGAGCTTCCCTCAAGGGCATACTCCAATCGCAATCCATTTAAAGACATCTCAACTTCGACACCAAGAAAACACTACTGCAAATTCGAATTCCCCCAGCACAAAACTCAACTGCTTCAATGTTTTGCAATTGCTCCAATGATCAATATCCCTCTGATACCATGTAGAAATTTGAATAACTGATATATTATTCACCGAGATTCTCTTGATCACACACTATTTTAACTTCATGCACAATACAGAATCTCTTCTACCATTGATCATTAATTGTGGAAATAAAAACAATCACATGCGCACATTAAACCCATAAACAATCACACATATGAACAGTATTTCATGGGAAAGCTTAAAGCTAAAAAACCCCAACTATCTGTATATTATATGTCATAGAGATCATGTAATAGTCCTTGTACAAAGCTCCTCACAAGCTCTCAGCACAACCTCAAATTGCTACACACTAATCAAGCTAGATCTAGCAAAACACATGCTCCAATCTCTGCCACCTGATAGCTAGCCTCTATTGCGTAATCAATGCTGTAGGATGGCTCATTAAATAAATTGAAACACCTGGCTTTTACTGCGCAATGCTCATGGGCTTCTCCAATCACTGGTTGTTGCAAATATGCAACAATATAGTCACAACTGATAGTTAACCTGCTCTTTCACTTATGTCTGCACTGGTCTCCACTGAAACTGTCCATGCACTGAAGTTAACTGATGTATTCTTTAGTTGATTAATGAGTTTATAATTAGTGAATTAATTAATAATTAATTCACACCACTCTCACTAATTGTATCAATCAATTAAACTAGATACAAATATCTCAACTATGTTTAGATTAGTTAAACTGAACACAACTCCATTAACTCCTCAATCAACTCCACCAAACTCTATCACATGAGTTCTAATTGAAGTATCCATGCAATAGCTCCACTTAACCCTTAGGAATAGCGTAATTCCTTTTGTCAGCTACTGTGCCACATCTGTGCACTTAACTGAAGTGCTCCAAGAGAATACGATAATGTTTAGAGTCCAAATATTATTAAGATCTAATAATATTCGACATATCTATTTTTAGACTGGTAATCTAAAAATAGATTCCACCCAATATGTCTAAAAATAGAAGTCCATCTATTTTTTCCGACTTGACCAACCATCCACAAATAGCATCCTGCAACTCATAGAACATGATCCATATGTCTAAAAATAGACAGTCTAAAAATAGACTTTGCTCCAAAAATAGCCTACGGGCCCACTTAGTGAAGGCGAATCCTTTCCACTAAGCTCATCATCTTGTTGCAATCTCAACAAGTGTAAGAAGGAAAGGTGGTCAATTGTGAATCATGAAAACTAAAACAAAATGAGCAAAGATACTCTCCTTATGATCACATGCGATAAAGGTTTGGAGACATTACTTATTGGGAAATAAATTCGTATTAATTACTGACCACAATAGTCTGACTAGCTTCTTTAAACAACCTAGTCTTAATGCGCGACAAGCCAGATGGAAAAATTTACGTAGTGAATTTGACTATGATATTAAGAATCTAAAAGGGAAGGAAATTCATGTAGTGGATTACTTAAGTAGGAAAGAACATCATATATACGAACTTACCTTTAGTAAAATTGATTTCAATTTTATAGAAAAAATCAGGAAGTTGTGCACAAGGATCCAAAATATATGTTCTTTTGGTATCAAGCCAAGCAAAAGGACAATTATGAACAAGAGTTTTATTTTGGTATAAACAATGAAAATTTACTAACTTTTAAAGGACAAATATACGTTCCAAATCAAATATTTGTCAAACAAGTGATGCTGGATTAATTTCATAAGAGACCTTATGTTTCCCATATAGGATACCAAAAATTATTTTATGCTATAAAGAAGAGCTACTTTCAGCCTGGAAAGAGGAGGGACATCACAAAATATCTGGAAAACTAACTTTAGTTCCAACAAGTTACCGATGCACATTAACATCCAGTCATGTTACTCCATATGTTACCCAATCCGTAATGGAAATGGGAGATAATCACCCTGGATTTGTTGAGAAAAATACTAAGAGTGGCGAGGGGGGAGGGGGGTGAATCTGTATTTTAAAACTCAAAATACTTTTATTTATTTTAATGATTTCTATACGTGACTTTAATTAAGCCAAATAGCATATGCACGCAGATTTCTGTAAGGAAACTTGTGTATACCCAGAGACATTATTATTCAGATAAATATTCAGAAAATTTACTTAGCCAAGTTCATCATTTATTCATAATACATTTAGTAAGAAGTAAAAATGTGTAGTAAGAATAGAATAAATCATTGCACATAAGAAAAACACATGAACACTAGGATTTAAGGTGTAAACTGAAGTCAGGAGAAAACCACCACTGTTGTCATCTTTGTCTTCAATATTTATTATATAGAAAAATAGTTACATTCTTGTACTAGTGCAGACTCATACTAGCAGGCAGGAACCCACCTGCAGAAGACTTCAAATTTCTCTCATTATCCAGCTCCAACCCCCTTATCTCGTTTCCCAGCCACCACTGGAAGGGAGCACAACCCCCTGATATGATCACCAGCTCCTACTGGCAGGAAGCTTCGACTTCCAAACTGAAGGCTCTGACCCTCAGAACCACTGCAGACCACGTTTGATAAATTTTCACATTTGATACAACAACATTTAATTCAACACATCTTTTAGATCAACAAAAACAACCATGAACCAAATTTGAATAGAACAGTGAGACCACTGTAACCTGACTATAGAATTAAACCTAGACTTCTGCATCAACAAACCGAATCAACTACAACCCCGATCATTCATAAAACAAATGTATACATGACTTATTGAAACCTGCATGTATATGCACTTTTCTGTGGAGGAACCAATGTACAGATATTTATATACTGATATTAGAGTTCTAACTAGACTCAAAACAAATGAGAGATATTCATACATATTTTGTCATATTTAGAGAGCACTTATACAGTGAGAAGCATCCATTATTTTCAATAAACCAATCAAAGATATTTATACGCAATCAACTAGCAGCATAATCAGTATTCAAACAACCTAGATCTATATGAAGACATCATTGACAGACAAAAAAAATACATAAAAACTGATCAGACATTTCCTTCAGCATTCTTCAGAAAAAACCCTAGCTTGTATACATGCCTTTGTAGAGCCGAACTCATTTGTATACGCACCTTCAAAATGAATAATCCACGTATAGATCTGTAAATAATTCAGGACTACGCAACACTTCAAAGCTACAAACTTACTTAGATCATACCCTTCACTCCAACAATCATCTTCCAGACCACAAAAAATAAATAACTCATAACCAGAACATGTAAATACATAGTCATTTTAGGTCTAGAGAGCCTGATCCATTATGTATTTATGAGTGCATCATAATATCAAATATATATTGATTTAGCCCATTCCATGAAAATATAATTCAGATTGAGGTCTTCATTCAATTCACATACTCATACTCTCTTATCACTATGATCTTCACCTCCTTATATAGTGTGAGCCTTAGTCAATACCATGATCCAAGACAACATAAGTGTCAATGGTATTCTTGGACAGGATCAAATAACTGATTTTGTGCTCAGTACTGTGGGCTAATACCCTGGTAAAAGACCCCTAGTATTATAGAATTTGTGCACTATCTCATATGCGACTTGCTTCTTTGTACCTATGTGTATACATGACTATTCTTATACGAACTCGTGTATAGTTCCTCAAATATGTACTTTTTCACCATTTGATTTTGATCTGTAATGCTTCTGTCCACTCTGATTGTTATAGCATCATTTTTCACCCTCATGTGATTCATGATTGTCTCTTTGGCCTTGGGCACCCATTCCCACAGACTTGAACAAAATTCATAAAAAACAGTGTTAAAAATCCCATACGCGGGTATGCCCAGACTTTTCCACGTGTATACGCGAGTCCATACACACTTTTCCGTGTATGCCATTAAAATCATTAAAAAATATATAAAATTCCCTATTTTCGGGTTGGGTTGATGGTTACTCCAGTAGTTCAACCACCCTAGCACGTGGCCAACTGTTTCCAACTGATTGAAACTACTTTGAGGGAGTATAAAAGCCCCTCATGTGCATGGCCTAAGGGAGAGAGAAATTTATAGACATTATACTCTGTTGGAGCCCTAATTCAAGTCTGATTTCCCATGCCTCCTGCACTTTCCCAGATTTTTACAGGAAACCCTTGTTTCCTGGAGATGTTCGTTAGATTATATGTCATCTCATGTGCACAAGTCTTGAAATTATCCTAGTGAGGCAAGGGCAGGACGGATCCGGACGACGGTCTGTTCGAAGATAGTGGAAGGATTCAGGTGATCTCTCCACTTTTTATTACTATACATGCTGTTTGTAATGAAGAAGAACCATCTTGTTCCTGAATTCACGTGTTAATATCTGCTTGCATATGTGAAAAGATTATTATTTAAGAATTTATTATTGTTTATATGATGTTTCACATGGATTTCACTGACATTTAGGATTAATATATGCTGTACAACTAGATTTCCATGCATGTTTCTTCTTGGTTTTCAGGTTGAAGAGGAAGAAGGGTTGCTCGGGGTTTGGACCCCGCGGGATCTACATCAAACGTAGGATTACGGGTGAGTTATACTATCGATGTTATCTAGGTTTTAGCATACAAGTGTGGTTGTGTGAGTCCTTCTTGAATAGCATGCCCTGATCTATGGAGGTTTTGACCCAACAAACCTCTAGGGAGTTATTTCCTGAAATAGAACTAGCGACTCCACTGGGGATCGCATTCTTGTGATTCCCCTGTTGGGTGGTTTTAGCTGTTTTAAAGGTTTCCAACTTTTTTAATCATTATTTCCAGTCCAGTTAACTTTTTCTCAGTCACACTGAAGACCTGGTTCTTTATCCAGGCTTGATCATTTTTGTTTTTCATTATTTACCTTTCCATACGTGAGTTTTTCTATACACAGTCGCGTATACATGCAGGTTTTGTTAAAGGAAGTCGCGTATACGCAGGTTTACTTTGACGCAGCCGCATATGCACGTCTGTTGTGAAAAAGCCAAGTAGCGTATGCCTGGGTAAATTTTGAAATTTTTGATTTCTGGATTTTTTGGTCTTGTCTGCCTGTAGAGACCTGTTTCTGCAGTGTCTTTATAGTCTCTGGATTGTGTTGATATTGGTTATTGGTATTTTTCTCTCTTGTTTGGTTGAAGACTAGCTTATTAGGCAAATCTTGTTTTTTAGTGCTTGCATTTCTGGTTCGAGTACCAAGATCTCTTTCTGGGGATTTTTGGATGTTCTGCTTTGTTAGGACAGAGAGCCTCTGCTCATATAATCTTTCCTAACTTTGTGTCTTGCTTTGCGCTTCGATTTTTTCCCATTTTCTGGTTGGTTTTCTTGAGTTCATTTGACTAGGTCTTGTTGCAATTTTTGAAGAGTCTTTCTTGGTTCTTTGAAGTTTTTTTTTGCTGCAAGGTTGTACTATTCTTCTGGGCTGAGTTACTGAGTTTCTTTTCTTCTTTTGCTCATATAAATCTTGCTACTAAGTGGCACTATAAGATTTGGAGCGTTTTTGAAGTTTTGCTTGAAATTCAGAGTTGTTTGGCTTGGTAATTGGATAGTTTTCTTGGTCTCTTTGAGCTCTTCTTTTTATAAAATTCAAAAGCTCAAAAAATATTTTGTTTTGTCATTTGCTTTTGTTTTGCATTTTTGTTTTCGTTTTGTTACATCTTTTGAAGCTTTGTTGAGATTTCTTGCCTTTGGTTTCTGACTTGATTTGGGAAGAGAATTGTCATTGGTTTATTCCTCTTGTTTCAAGCATATTTTGGTGTCTTTATACTGAGAGTTTCTGATTTTGGGAACTAGTTTTGTGGACAACCGAAAAGTGATAAAACTGAAGGATTCTTTGGAAATTTCTCTTTGCTTTGTTAGATTTTGCATCTTAGAATTTGCATGCTCTTAGTTATTTGCATTAGGTTCACTTAAGCATTTGTAGTCTTTTTCATAGATTTTGCGAGTTGGAGTTTGATATTTGAAAAGAAAAAAAATATATAGTCTTGTAGAACCCGTGTAGAAATTTCTTTTCATCGAAAGGAAATTACTGCATTTGCATGTAGTTTGGTTTTCATTAATTTATTTTCTGCGTCATAAAACACCACAAGTTTCATTTCCATATCCCATTGACTTAATATAACAGCCAATTAAAATAAGCGCTATAATTTAAAAACAACTAGCAAGTTTTTTATTAAGTATACACCAACTAGCTAGGTTGTAGGGCCTTGGATTAGGTGAGTGGAGAGTTAACTCTCCAAGGCCGCTCAAACTAAAACATAGAAGTTTATTAATTGAGAAAAATCCAACTCCGTTAGGTGGATCGGGAAAGCTATCCTCCAGAGAGTCAAGCGCGAGGGGAAGTGAAGGCCGAGAAGAGAGATACCCCCTCTCTAATTTGTTGGATCTTGCCTCAAGACCGTTTCGCCCGGCTTCTGACACGGATTGGTGCCCATAGTTTCCATTCCTAGGTTCCACATAGGTGACTACGGGGGGGAATACCCGTGGTACCTAAGGCAGACGTCGTATCACTTCTAACAGTACTTCTGGGGGGTGCCCTTGCGAAGCTTGGGTACTTGTGTCAGCAAAGGCTGTTGTTAGGAGGTCGGTGTAACTATTTATGTTACCTTCGCTAGTAGGCCTGGGCCGTAATTATCCCAGACTACTTTCGAGAGGTACTATTTTTCGCTTTCTCGCATTTTGGTGTTCGGTCCTAATCACCCGGAGCGGAAATACCTGAAGGCTGCTTGCTTGGCTGTATCTTAGGGATTTTTTGTAGTGAGTGCTCTTTGCTCCTAGCTTGCTTAACTTTATACTTTTTTAGTCTAATTAAAATTTGTTAAAGTGGCTGATCAAGCGCCTCGTTGATCGAGGAGAATCCGGGGGTTATCTCCCGAGAGTGCAGAGCCTTCTTCAAGAAGGCGTAGGAGTAACATAGAAGGTGAATATCACCCTGTGGTATCTGACGCAGTGGAGAGTGATCCTCCACAAGGGCTTGAAGGTCCTATAGTTGGTTCTGGTGTTGGTTCCGAGAGGAGCGTTCCACTCACCTCGAGAGTCTTGTTTCCGGGAGAGTTAGGAATAGAAGTAGAGGAAGTACTTGAGTCTCCTCAGTCACTTCCATCTCCTCTTCCTCCTGATTATCCATTTTTTGTTGAGTACATCGGACTTGAGTCTACAAGACCAGAATATCCTCCATTTTATTCATACCTTTCGATGGCCATGACTGGGAACGCGGCTTCTACTGTGAGTGTTGCAGGCATTCAGACTCCTGCTTCAGTTGAAGGAGGAGGCACTATTGCTATATCTTCGATTGCTTCTAGTATTGCTGTGTTTGGCTCTGGTTTCACCCAAGCACATGCTTCCCAATCTGGTCCCTTTTGTTTTGGAATGCCCACTAGTGGGATTCCTCCTTTTTCCTTTTCCGCTGATGCAGCTGTATCTACACCCATGTCTTCCATGGCTAGTGGGTCAACTTCTTTTCAAGAGTTCCCCTTCGGAACTGGGCATATTCCTAGTTCAAATCCTTCTTTAGGGTCTTTTCCTTTTACTTCTCAGACTCATAGTTTTAACCCTTGGTTTGGAGGTCAGAGTTCGACTACTTTTACAGGTTGGAACCCTGTATTTACAACAGTGGGGGCAGGGAATTATTTTTACGCCAGTCACCAAGGGAATTCTTCTGTCCCTTCTTCGAGTTCTTATCAGACTTTTTCCCCTCTTTCTAATGCTTGGAACCCCAATCAGGGGCTTTCCTCTTCATTCAACACTTCAGGAGGGGGAACTGGTCCGGTCTTTGGTAACTCTACGTGGGGAGGGGGTTCTTCTCTTTTTTCTATGAATTCTTTCTGGAAACCTGGTGCCTCATCAAATCCAGGGTACTCTTTTCAGAATGTTGGGAATTCATCCCATCAAGTATGGAATCCTCAAGCTCCGCCTCGTTTACCTTTTCTGGCAACGTTAAACTTGCCAGATCCGTCGAAATTGACGAATGATTTGATCTGATATAGTCTGGGGTGGCCTCCGGTTCCCACCAAACTACCTTCAGACATTCCAAAGTTTGAAGGCAAGAATGGATAGGACCCGGCTAACCATATCATCACCTTCCATTTATGGTGTTCTTCTAACTCCCTGATCGACGATTCGATTAGGTTGATATTGTTTCAACGCACCTTAACTGGAAACGCTGCCAAGTGGTATATTGAGTTAACTGGGGGTAGTTTTGCTACATTTGGAGATCTGGCTATGACATTTCTAAATCATTTCCAGTTGCCTGTCCGTTATGATGCCGGGACCAAACTCCTAGCTAATTTTAAGCAGGACGATGCAACCCACATTTCTGATCATATTTAGGAATGGCAGAGAAGGAACAGGCTTATTAAAGCTCATATTCCAGGTGAATTCCTTTTGGAATGGTTTTTGAAATCTCTGCAGTCTGATATTTCTAAGGATGTATCCCTGTCTGGGGTATTTTCCGAGGAGCAGGCTATTTTCAGGGCCCAGCAGCTTGAATTGATATATTCTCAGTCTGGGGTCCTTCATAAATATTTCCCTAAAGCTCCTCACTCCAAATTGGACTTATCCAAGACTAAACCTGGTCCTCATGGTGATGGACTTATTGGTTCGATCAATAGTGGTGCAGCTAACCTGCTTAGTCAATTGCAGCAGTTGTCTTTACAATCTGCTCCTTCTGTTCAGGCTGTGCCTGCTAAATCATAGTCTTCTCAATCTTTGTCGGTGAATGCTGTTCAGAATTCTAACCCTAAAGAAAATCAACAATCCGAAGGGAAGAAGAAGGGATGTAATAAGAAAAAGGGCAAGAATGGGAAGGGTAATGCAAATAAATCCAACGAGCATGTTGGTGAGGGTCCAAAGGATAAAAAGAAAGTGAAGTTTCCATGCAAGTTATGTGTTGGAGACCATCTTACTCACCTTTGCCCTAAAATTTAGGATGCGCAGCGCTTGTTAGCTCAGCAGGGTTCTTCTAGTTCCTAGGCTGTGTTGACAAACCCTTTTCCCCAAGGGAAATAGCTAGTTGTTGGCACGAATCAAAATACTGGGGCTTCCTCTGGGGGCACCCAGGAAGGGGAAACTCTGTAAAACATATACATGATGAGCGCTCACACGGATATCGCCACGAGATCCCGTGATTATGGCGAAGTTGAGTCTTCGAAAGCCAAGGGTTTTCCCGATAGTACTGAGCCGATTCACATTACGAGGCCCACTATTGAGCCTATACCTCAAATGCCAAAAGCATTTACTAAGCGTACGAAGATTAATCCAAATGCCAAGGCTGCCTAGAACTACTATATTGTGGAAGATCTGGCGCAGAGTCCTTGTGCCATGTCGGCTCTTGAGGTGCTCCAGTCTTGTCCAGCTCAGCACAGTGCTCTGCTCACTGCTATTGGGGCTGTTGATCCAAAGAACTCTCTTGTGATTACGTTCGATATGTCTAATTTAAAAAGAGACTCCCCCATCATATGGCTTTCCATATCAAATCATCGTACTGGAAATTCAATATCTTTCGGACGGTTGTTGATGAGGGTGCTTCCACATGTGTGATGTCTCTTGCATGCTGGAAGGGAATTGGATCTCACGCAGCTGTTCCATCTGCTACTCTTCTGACTGTGTTTGATGGTCATTCTCACAGACTGCATGGTATTGTCCCAGCTTTTCCCATCTGTGTTGGGGGCAAAACTGTAAATATAGAGGTTGAGATAGTTGATGCAAGCTTGGACTACAACCTTTTGTTGGGGCGAAACTGGATTTATGAGATGGATGCTATTGCATCCTCATTATTTCGGATTATTTGTTTCCCTCACGAAGGGAGGATTGTTACAGTGGATCAACTGGACGGTTCTCCTATAGACCCGAATGCATCTACTGACTCAACGATTCCAAAAGTGGATAATGCTAAGCCGCCTATTGAGAATTTAGGAGTTAGAATGTATTCTTCTTTGATGGGTACTTTTGATATACCACCTCCTACGGTTCATATAAATGAAATTTCATCCTCCAGGGCTCCTCTTCGAAGAGAGTTCTTCAGAACTCATTATTTTTCGGACCCTTGGACCTTACCTTCCCCTACAGCCACATTAGCGGAAGGTCAAGTGGGTGGAATGGCATTTCTGATGTCTGCAGCTGAGATTTCTTATCAATCTATTGTTGACTCTGCAGAGTCCATTCCAGCTCCTCTTTCTCCAGAGGAGTTGGATGGCGATGTGGCTCCGGCTTGGACACTTAGTTCTTCTTCCGCCCAGGATTGCCTTGATACCACTCTTCCATCTGAAGAGGCCATCCTGGAAGCTATGACTGGTATAGATAGACCGTGGGATGATTTGCATCATCGGTCTTACGTTTTACCTGATTTGAGCGAAGTTGAATCAAGTTTTCCAAGTCCTGTGTCTCCTGGTCCTATTCGCCCAGTCCTGAACCCTTTAGCCCCGACACAAGTATATGCTGAAGGGAACATGGTTGTGATTTCTCCAACTATCCTGGTGAACATTTCTAGGGATCCCAATGTTATAGATAATGTCTTCATCGGAGCTGAATGTTCCCCTGAAGAGATTCAGATTTACATCGATCTCTTTAAAGAGTTTAGGGATGTATTTGCTTGGTCTTATGAGGAAATTCCTGGTATAGATCCATCTATTGTCCAACATCAGATCAAGACTTATGAAAATGCTAAGCCTGTGAGGCAAAAAATTCATCCGGTCAATCCTAGGAAGGCTGCAACTATCAAAGCCGAGGTAGAGAAGCTGCTCAAGGCGGGATTCATTTTCCCTGTTCCTTTGACTGAATGGGTTTCAAATCCTGTTCCCGTAGATAAAAAACAAGGAACAATTCGAGTTTGCATTGATTTCAGAGACCTTAATAAAGCATGTCCTAAAGATAATTACCCCACACCATTTATAGATCAGATCATTGATGAGTGTGCCGGTAATGAGATTTTCTCCTTCATGGACGGTTTCTCTGGATATAATCAGATTACTATCCGTCCTGAAGATCAGCATAATACTGCCTTTATTTGTCCCTGGGGTACGTTTGCTTACAAGAAGATGCCTTTTGGTCTTAAAAATGCTGGGGCTACGTTTCAGCGGGCCATGTCATATGCCTTCCACAACATCAAACAGATTATCGAGGCATATTTGGATGATTTATTTGCTCATTCTCGAAAGAGAATGGATCATCCTGCTCACCTCCGTCAAATATTTGAACGATGTCGTTTCTACAAGATTAGGTTGAATCCGAACAAGTGTGTTTTCGCGGTCACATTCGGTCGGTTATTGGGATTCATCATGTCTAGGGTAGATCCCTTCAAGGTTGAGGCAATACTTCGGTTGCCTCCCCCGTCCTCTATTCGTCAATTTCAAAGTCTACAAGGAAAGGCTAATTTTCTTTGGAGATTTATCGTAAATTATGCTGAAGTTACCAAGGGATTTATGAGATTATTGAAGAAGGGAGTTCCATTTTTTTGGGATGACTTCACTCAACGCTCATTCGATGCTTTGAAAAAAGCATTGACCTCTGCTCCTTTATTGAGTCCACCTGATTATAGCAGGGATTTCCTTTTGTATCTTGCAGCAGCAGAATCTACCATTGGTATGGTTCTGGTTCAGGAAGATGATGCTCTTGTAGAGCATGTTATATACTATCTTAGTAGAGGCTTGGTAGGACCTGAACTCCGGTATACTCCGATAGAAAAGCTAGCTTTAGCAGCTGTTCATGCTATGCAGCGGCTCAAACATTACATTCTTCTATGAAAAACTTATGTTTTGGCAGCAGCCAATCCATTTCAATTTTTTCTCAGTAGGCGAGTGATTGGGGGAAAATACAATAGATGGATTGTGATTTTTCAGGAATTTGATCTTGAGTTTATGTCTGCCAAGTCCAAGAAATCATTAGTTTTCGCGGAATTGATTTTTGAGTTTCCCTGTGGAGAGGAGATAGTCTATGATGAATCCTTCCTGGATGAACATTTGTTTCTTATCTCTCCACAGGATCCTTGGTATGGAGATATCATTGTGTATCTCCAGACTGTGAAGTTTCCCTCTACTTTTTCGAAAGATGAGCGTCGTAAGTTGCGTCACTTGGCTAAGAATTACTTGATTATTGGTGATGCTTTATACCGTCGAGGGGTTGATTCAATCCTGAGACGTTGCTTAACTCTCGAAGAAGCTGAGGCTGTGCTGAATGATTGCCATAGTGGAGCTTGTGGTGGTCATTTATCTGGGCTTGCTACAGCCCAAAAGATCTTGCGTGCTGGGTACTTTTGGCCTTCGATTTTCAAAGATTGTGTGGAGTCGGTCAAAAAGTGTCATCTGTGTCAAGTTTATACTCGAAAAATGTGCGCTCATCCAGCTCCGCTTTTTCCAGTCATTACTGTTGGTCCCTTTACAAAGTGGGGTATTGATTATACTACTTGTAACCCGCCTTCGGCTAAAGGTCACAAGTACATTATTGTAGCAGTAGACTACTTTACAAAGTGGGTCGAGGCTATGCCTACTTTTGGGAATGATGGTGAGACAATAGCTCTTTTTCTTTTCAACCAGGTTATTGCTCATTTTGGTATTCCTAGAGAGATTGTCACTGACCATGACAGTCATTTTCAGAATAGCATGATGGCTGAGTTGGCTCTAAAATTAGGTTTCCGGCAGGAGCATTCATCTCCTTATTATCCTCAGGCCAATGGGAAAGTGGAAGCCGTGAACAAATCCTTGAAGACCATTCTTCAAAGGACGATTGATAAAGCTCGATCCAACTGGCATATCATGTTGTATCCTGCACTTTGGGCATACAGGACGTTAGTGAAAACTGCAACTGGCTTTACTCCGTTTCAGCTAGTTTACGGGTTGGAATCCGTATTTCCCATTGAATTTGAGATTCCTTCTCTTAAGTTAGTTGTTGAACTTCTTCCTGACACTTCTAGTCTTGAAGAACGTCTCCTTCATCTGGAACATCTCGATGAGCAGCGTCGGGAAGCCGCCACGATGAATGAAGCGCATAAAAACCGAGTTAAACTTCAGTACGATAAAGTGGTCAAACCTAGGGTTTTTTCGGAAGGTAACCTTGTTTTGGTCTATGCCCAAGAAAAAGATGCCCTGGGGGCAGGAAAGTTTAAGTCTATGTGGTATGGCCCCTTCATCATTAAAAAATTCCTTAAAAAAGGAGCATATACCTTGGTTGATTTTGAAGGAAACGAGTTGCCGGAGCCCAGAAATGGGCTCTATTTGAAAAAGTATTATGCCTAGGCTTCGGCCTGACATTTTGCTTTTGTATATAGTAGTTTTACTTTGTACATATCTGGTTGTTTTTCGATCTTTGATGGGATGGTGATGTTTTTGATCTGCTTTGGCAGGTTGTGTCGGATGTCATGAGTCATTTTGGTTTCGCCGATGGTGCTAGTAGACACACCCGGAACTTAGCTTCCGTGGCTTGGGTGCTTCATTAACCATCCGGTCAGCTGTTAGTATCAAGAGGGGTCTGCATTGGTCCTGCTTCCAATAATATAGCAGAATACACTGCAGTTATTTATCTACTCTCGGAGGCAATATCTTTGGGTGTTGATTCGTTGGTAGTTTTCTTGGACTCTCAGCTGGTGGTGTCACAGTTGAACAATACTTATCGGGTTCGAGATCCATTTTTACTCCGGTTGTTCTTGAGGGTACATTTGTTACAAAGATCATTTCAATTTTTAACTTTCATTCATATTCCTCGAGCTGAAAATTGGATGGCAGACTCATTAGCTATTCAAGCAATTTATTGACATATTAATCATTCAATACATTAAAATTTAATCATCTAAAACATCATACATTTTTATACATTTGTCACATCACATCAAAAATCACTGTATATATATCATCAAAGTGTTCAAAAACTATACAAAATTTGGATCCATAAGTCATACAAAATTTGGGCTTATGCCCGATCATGTTCAAATCTCAAAAAATATACAGTCATCTGGTAAATCATATCTATCTACTCCTGTGGTCCCTGCCCAGAAGTTGTGTTCCTATAGAACACGATCGCAGTTGCGACTCGGCGGAATAACCGCACCCAGTCACGAGGTACTCCTACTACCCGTCTCTGGATGGCCTCGGGTAGATCTTCCACTACAGCCATAGGCACTTGGCGGGTTAAACCCTCCAAGTTCCTCTGTACAGCATGGAGGGTTCTGTCTGAGTCTACTGTCTCTGCCTCAGCTCGGCAACACTTATGTCATGGGTAACCATCAGGACGGACTGGTCCAATATCTGTATCATGATCATTATGATATTTTAAGTCACTTTGAATCTAAACAAAAACATGTTTAATTTTTTCACACATAGGGAAAAAATCCAAAAAAAAAATCATATAAGTTAAAAAATTGCAATCTTACCAACTGTACCCCATGCCATGCCAGGTGGAAGGACGAGGTCTGGATCACCATGGAAATCCATCTCGGCATAGGGATAGTCCTCCACAGCGATGATTTGTTCTCCCCACCATTGGAAGAACTCGTCATCCAAGGTGGTTCAGGGAACTTCACTTCCCCCCAGTCTCTTCATCAGGTCTGTCCATCAAGCAATTCTTGGGTCCCTTGGGCTGCTGATAGAAGATATCACTTTGGGTCTCGGTCCAAGAATCTTCTCGAAGAAGAATGTCATAAAGATAGTACCATATCCAAAAAAAATTGTCTTTTCTTTTCGGATGGAAGTCAATTGTTGCTTCATGTTCACTAGTAGAGCTGTGCACCAATCATATAAATGAGTTAAGCATTCCACAGCTATACTCGTTTGAGTCCTGGATACCTGGTGTAAGGAAGCAGATCCTGCTACCCGGCCAATGGTAAATAGGAGAATTTTCATGTGCAAGTCTCTTAAATCTTTGATAGAAATTTGAGTCCCAACTTTCTTGGACCCCTCTACGCAGTAGACGTGGACGTAATCTTCCACGGTGAGCCCTCCCAAAGGTTTGCCATGTAAATCTACTGGCTCCCCCCTCCGGGAGAGTCCAGTAATAAAATAGATGTCTTACACCTTGATACGTATGGGCATTTGATCTATTATGAAACAATATTCTTCCGGTTCCGAATAATTCACAAGCATTTCGAGCAACCGAACATTACACTTCATAATTGACATTTTGAAAAATTTGAGCAATCCACAATTTCGGAGAATATTGAGCGATAATTGATCCTACATTACTTCATTTTCAATGGCACTGTCCTCACGTTCTCTCCATGATATAGTCATCCTGCAAAAATTCAATAATTTGTCCATTAGAATCCCGTTTTTTCATTTCGGGTTGCGCATACGCGACTTTCTCTATACATAGTCGCGTATGCGCAGAACCGTAATCTTAAACAAATAATTCTACGGTGAAATTCCGAATTTTAAACTTATGAATGGACAAAATTGATAACAAGGATGGATTAATAGCTTACCTAAAAAATTCGGCGAAGTTTGACGGTCGATTGCTCCTGTTTTGACAAAAGAGGCTTTTTCTCCAGAGCTCTTTTTCCCAATTCAGCAAGTAACAATGAACCAAATGTGAGGTAACTTGTGTATTTATGCCCAAAAATTGAAAATTTTTGAAAAAAATTGTCATGCTTATTTTTTCAATCTATCTTAAGCTGCATAACCCAGATGCTTGGAAGTGCCCAGAATGGTATATTTTCAGGTACATTTTGATGAACTCGAGATTTTTTCCGGTTTTTGATCCATGACTACTGACCCGTCATGGCAGGTATATGATCTTCACTGGCATATAGGTTAGGGAATCCACTTTCCAATGTATTTTGCATACTAGCCTCCATTCTGATCACTTTCCATAGGGTTGATCCCATCAGGTCATGAGTATTTCACCCATTTCACTCGTCGATTATTTAATCATGACTTGGTGGTAGAGCCTTCCTTTACATGGGCTTCCTAGTTAGGTCCTCGCTATCACTTGTTGCCCATGTTGCGTTTTATGTAGGCTCGGGAGTCCTCTTTAGTCCCACCATGACTTATGTGTTGAAGCTTCATTCTTCTTCTTCTTCACTATCATTTTTCTGGCCATTACCCTAGAGGCTCCCTGGTGTTGTTAAGTTGTATTATTGCATTGCATATTGGCTACTTGTTTATCCTGGCCTTTAGCCGGCTTCATTTTGGACTCGATGTTTAAGCCAACTTTTGACCTTGACTGTCTGTACAAGTTAACCATTGCATGCATTTAGCTATCGCGACTTGACACCCTTTTACCCATGGATGGAACATTCCTTTGAGTATCGCTTACCAATTTTCGCCACCTTGCATTGAGCATAGGATTTTTCCTATCCCAGGAACTAGTGCATCTGTTTCTTGATACTCATTATATCCATTGTACTATATCATTCTTTTATTCTTTTTCAGGCTTATTATATGAAAAAGACAAAAAAATCAAATATAACAAAAATAGCGGGAACGGGATGTAACTTCGTAATTTGATGGCAGTGCAGTGTCAGTTTGTCGCCCTTGAAAAAAGCACATACACTTATATAGTTCCTTCATTTGGGATGTTTTTAGTTTTGACCTAGGTTCAGCCTTTGCCTTGTTTCACTGGTCAGTTCTCCCCCGGTTGGTTATCTCTTCCAATCATATGGAGAGTTTGTTTTTGCCTCCTGCATAACAGACTTATACAGTGTCACTTTTTACTGCCATGGTCATCACGAGTCGTGATTTTGTTCAAGGGAAGTCTAACCAGAGTCGACCATTCTGCGGTGTCTCTTGGCTCATTATTCAGTCGGCCTTCCCGGTCTTTTCAGTATCTTGTTCTATCACATCAGATGTTTTGGTCTTCTGCTCGTGCTGGTTTGAGAAGGTCCCCATTGACTTCTTGCTGGCGGGTTTGTCTCTCATTGACTACGACACATTGCTCTGAGAGTAAACCTAGAGCCGCACCCTGGCCCTATTTCCATCATTGATAGGTGACCTTGTGCTCAGCATTTGATCATCATTATGGGTCTTTGACTGAGTGGTTTCCCCTGTGTTCGACGTCAACATACATTATCAAACTTGGGATTCGTGCAGTACCTTGATTTCCATTTGACCCTATCAGTGGATATCTCGCCTCTGTGTCAGCTTTCATTATTGGTTGGTTCAGAGGGTTTATTCCGTGCGCTAGTTTCATCTTGTGCATGTCGAAAACGTACTTCGATTTGGTTCCATCACTCTGCTTCATCCGATTCCTTCCAAATTTTGGCCTGCGGGTTACACTCATGCTGGACTGATGTGGGATGCCTTAATGCCTTCCTTCCAGCAGATATTTTCTCATCGACTCTGACTCATTTTTCTGGGAATAAGATCTAGAGTCTTTTTGTCAGTACCTTAGGGTTTGCAGTCATCAGTGGCAGACTCTTCGCTATCGACAGTGGGGATTCATCATTGCCTTCTAATTGGTAGATTCTTCCAAGTGTTTGACTTCAACTCATTCATTTGCACTTGTTAGATTGTACTGGGGCACCTTGACACTCATTTTCATTATTGGTGGGTTGTCTCGCGTTGGTTAACGGTTTACATTATTGACTGGTAATCCAAAAATTTCTCACATGGTCGAATTCAGCTCATTTATTCCCATTGTGTAGAATTGTGCCGTCGAGATCGGTGAAGACCTCGGGTTGGATCAGCATTTTTCGGTTCACTTTTGACAGTTCATTTAGTTTCTGCCAGTGATGCCATCCACCCTTATATGTTGCAGTTTCAATACAGCAACATCTTATATGTTGGCTCCCGAGTTGCGTGATTGTACCATGTGTTCCACCCCTTATGATTTGGTACTTGGAGATTTAGTCACTTTTATGATCAGACATCCAGTTTCAGCATCATTGATCAGCTTTCTATATGTGATACTTGGACATTGATTCCAACTTGTACTTCTGGGCCATGCTCAGATGATTCATTGTGTACTTTCAATTCAACTATACTTGTATACATTTTGGATCCATTCTGTACTTTCTATATGATGTATTTTTGACTGAGCATGGGTATGCCCGCCTCAGCATGAGTTGACTCTCTGTTTTCTTTCATTGGTTTTTGGCAGGCTGAAATCTGGTGAAGTCCTCTCTTGTCTTTGTGAATTTCTTTCTATGTGAATAATACATTTCGGCCATCATATACCCCTTCTGACCTCATATATTAGGGGGCATCTGTTATAGCATCATTTTTCACCCTCATGTGATTCATGATTATCTCTTTGGCCTTGGGCACCCATTCCCACAGACTTGAAAAAAATTCATAAAAAACAATGTTAAAAATCCCATACACGGGTATGCCCAGAATTTTCCGCGTGTATACGCGAGTCCATACACACTTTTCCGCGTATGCCATTAAAATCATTAAAAAATATATTAAATTCCCTATTTTCGGGCTGGGTTGATGGTTACTCCAGTAGTGCAACCACCTCAACACATGGCCAACTGTTTCCAACTGATTGAAACTACTTTGAGGGAGTATAAAAGCCCCTCATGTGCATGGCCTAAGGGAGAGAGAAATTTATAGAAATTATACTCTGTTGGAGCCCCAATTCAAGTCTGATTTCCCGTGCCTCCTGCACTTTCCCAGATTTTTATAGGAAACCCTTGTTTCCTGAAGATGTTCATTAGTTTATATGTCATCTCGTGTGCACAAGTCTTGAAAGTATCCTAGCGAGGCAAGGGCAGGATGGATCCGGATGACGGTCTGTTCGAAGATCGTGGAAGGATTCAGGTGATCTCTCCACTTTTTATTACTGTACATGCTGTTCGTAATGAAGAAGAACCATCTTGTTCCTGAATTCACGTGAAAATATATGCTTGCATATGTGAAAAGATTATTATTTAAGCATTTATTATCGTTTATATGATGTTTCACATGGATTTCACTGACATTTAGGATTAATATATGCTGTACAACTAGATTTCCGTGCACGTTTCTTCTTGGTTTTCAGGTTGAAGAGGAAGAAGGGTTGCTCGGGGTTTGGACCCCGCGGGATCTACATCAAACGTAGGATTACGGGTGAGTTCTACTATCGATGTTATCTAGGTTTTAGCATACAAGTGTGGTTGTGTGAGTCCTTCTTGAATAGCATGCCCTGATCTATGGAGGTTTTGACCCAACAAACCTCTAGGGAGTTATTTCCCGAAACACTGATATTTTGTTCCATCATTTTTCCATCTCTAAGATTTTCTAGAACTAATATGCTTGGTCTTTTATAAGTGGTTTTCCATCAAGGACAACCCATGCAGACATAATGCCAAAAAACTCTTCCTTTGGACTTGATGGCAGCCATGTTGGTGTTTGATCATCATAACCTGTAGACACCTCAACATAAGCATTATTAAAACACCCAAATTACTCTCCCCCTTTGACATCAAGGAAAAAGGGCAAACCAATATGTTGAAACAAGGTTTATCTTTCCTTGTAGATACAAGAGTTCTATAGATCTGTGTTGCACTATATGGACCATGCTCCCCCTGAACATGTGCTAAATCTTCAAACATATTTTAGATAAAATACATGACTCTATGACCTTTCCTATCACCAAGGATTCATCAATCACCCAGTCAAGTGGGGTTACATATTTGACTCAATTACCCAACCAAGTGGGTTTACATATTTGGAAAAGACCATACATGACTGAATATGAAAATATTTACATCTTAGGTCTCAACATGACCCTTACATCAAACTACATTTATGAAATTTATAACCAAGACCAAAGGACCTTAATAGAGGGATATCATCGAACATAATTCAACAACATAATGCCAACAATGCATTACACCCAGCAAGGTGAATGCTCCCCCTAAACCTGTGCAACCTGAACATTTTCAACAACCCATTCATCAAAGCATCTTCATCAAGGAGATAAATATCAAAGACAAAAATTTAACTTGAAGAACCATAACCGCAGACTGTACCCATCAACACCTGATCAATAGAGCCAAACCATAATAGGAAGCAACATGATAAAGTCTGTTATGGAGGTTTTCCCACTAAATTTATGACAGAGAGATCCATACGCGACTACCTGAAGAGAGACTCGGGTATATACATGATTATGCATCAAGAAACCTGCATACAGAAATTATTCTTCTGAAATTTCCTCTCAGATTAGATCAAATAATTTTAACAACATAATGAGGGAGAGACAACTCCCAGTTTCTGTCTAAGATATTCAAATGCTTCTCTGGGAAGAGGTTAGTAAATATTTCAACAACTTGTTCTTTGGAGGGAACATAATCCAATTTAACCTTTTTCTCAAACACTTCTTCTCGTAAAAAGTGATACCTGATAGGAATATGCTTGGTTTTGGAGTCCATGACAAGAATTTTTGAGATACTAAGAGAAATTGTATTATCACATATGATGGAGATGGGTAGAGAACATTAATTTGAATGTCTTGTATTGTATGCATCATCTAGAGAAGTTGTGTGCAACATGATGCAGCAACAACATATTCTACTTCTGTTGTAGATAAAGCAATGGAACTTTGTTTCTTGCTGAACTAGGATAATAATCTGGGCCCCATATAAAATGCACCTCCACTAGTGCTTTTCCACTCATCAACATTGTCAGCCCAATCTGCATCTGTGTAAGCATGAAGATTAAGATTAACACTTTTTGGATACCATAGAACAGAGTCTTGACTTTATTGGAGATATTTGAATATTATTTTTACTACCTGAAGATGTGATTCCTTTGGATTGGCTTGGAAACATCCAACAATCCCAATTGCATGCATGGTATGTGGTCTCTTACAAGTTAGATAAAGAAGAATCCCAATCATATATATATACTCCGGTTGGCTTACTATGGGAGTATCATCATGAGAACTGAGGTTACATCTAGTCGTCATTGGAATGCCCACATGTTTGCAGTCTTTCATCCCATACTTCTTCAGATTTTGCTTGAGATATTTTGTTTGGGAGAGAAATATGTCGCATTTTTCTTGTTGCACTTGTAAACCAAGGGAATATGTTATTTCCCCAAGTAAATACATTTCAAATTCCCGCTGCATAACAGAATAATTTTTTTTACTCATGGATTCTTCATTACTCCAAAAAATGATATCATCAACACAAAAAACAATACTTAACAGTTTTTCATCCTCAACTTTTTTGTATATGTTACTTTCTGTAGATCCTTTTGTGAAGCCTTTTTTTTGAATATATTTTCCAGGACGATAGTACCATGCACATGGAGCTTGTTTTAGCCGATATAGAGCCTTTTTGAGTTTGCAAACAAATTTTTCATCATTCCCCAGAATGAATCCTTCTGGTTTTTCTATATAAAAAATTTCTTCCAGATCTCCATTAAGGAAGGAAAATTTTACATCCATTTGATAAACTTTGAAACACTGAATTATTGAAAATGAAAGAAACATTCTTATAGCTTCAAGTCTTGCTACTGGTGCAAATGTTTCTTCAAGTTCTACACCTTCGTGTTGAGCATAACCTTTACAAACAAGTCTAGCTTTGTTTCTAATTACATCTCCATTTTCATTTAACTTATTTTTGAATATCTATTTTGTTCCAATGACATTTTTATCATGAGGCCTTGCAACCAATTCCCAATTATTAGTCTTTTCAATTTGATCATGTTCTTTATTCATGGCTTTAATCCAACATTCATCATTACTAGCTTGATATTCATTTTGGTTCAATGGTGGTAATAGTGCTAGATAACTAGGAGATCCCACAAGTGTTCTTCTTGTTTGCACCCCTGATTCCTTTTCTCCAAAAATTTGAGATTCTGGATGATTCTTTTGAACATACTTGGATGGAGCCTTTTCTCTCTCTGATGTATATTATTCTAATGTTTCATTAGGTTGTTCTTCTATATCATTGTGATTTGACGTGGGAAATTATTCATCATCATCATCCTCATTTTTGTTATTTTCCTTTTAGGAGCTATGCATGCTTTATCAATCACAACATCAATACATCCAACAATTCTCTGAAGTCTCTTATTGTAGAATTTGTATCATTTACTTCTAGAAGAGTAACCAAGAAGTATTCCTTCATCTACTCTAGGTTCAAACTTACCAAGTTTCTCATCATTATTTTTGATAAAATGTTTTCTTCCAAGAACTCTAAAGTACTTCACAGTGGGAGTATTACCATACCATATTTCACAAGGAGTTTTATCACTATTAAGAAAAATGTGAACCTTGTTGAGAATATTTACTGTGGTATGTGCAGCTTCACCCCAAAAGGTGTCAGGAGTCCCAGATTCATCAAGCATATCATGCGCCATTTTCTAAATAATTATATTCATTATTTATACCATGCCATTTTGTTGTGGAGTTGTAACTATAGGAAATTGTCCTTTTATGCCATATTGTTCATATAAATCAAAGAATTCATTCGACATGTATTCTTCTCCTCGGTCAGATTTGAGACATTTGATTTTTAGATCTAATTCATTTTCAACTAAAGCTTTGAAGACCTTAAATATTTCAAATTATTCATCTTTGTGTTTCAATAAACCGATCCAACACATTCTAGAAAATTCATCAATGAATAAGATATAGTATTGTTCTCCATGAGGTGAATTTTTCCTTATAGGTCCACACAAATTAGTATGTATAAGTTCAAGAGGCTTACTTGTTGATCCTTCTTTGGCATTAAATTGAACTCTGTTTTTCTTACCGAATTGGCATGACTTACATATGGTACTTTCTAGTAAAGTGATGTTGGGTAAATCACGAACAGCTTTGAGTTTACTTGATTTGATTATTTGAGAAAAGCTCAGATGTCCCAATATTTCGTGCCATAACTATTTTTCTACAGATTTTCCTATATAACATTGTTCATGGCCACCTTTCAATTTATATAGATTTCTTGGTGTTATTGTTCCTTTTATAATGGTTTTTCCCATGTCACGTTTACGAACCACACATTCTTTTGATCAGAAGACAACTTCATTTCCTTAGGCACCCATTTGAATAACACTAAACAAGTTGTTCTTCAATCCATCAACATACATAACATTACTAGATTTAATCATTTGTTTTGGAAAAACAGATCCTTTACCCTTAATGACAACAGGAGAGTCATTTCCAAAAGTGACATTCTTTTACTTTTTTAATGCATTGTATGAAATGAGTTTGTCTTTATCACCTGTCATGTGTTTTGAACATCCGTTATCAATGTACCATTGATTTCCTTCTCCTTCTGTAAATGAAGTTATGACGCAAATTTTGAATTGTAATTCCTTCCTTCTCCATACCTTGGAATTTTTGGATATGTGTTCTTTTGGCTGTATTTTTCTCTTGCATTAAGATTCGTCATGTCTAAAGTTATTGCAAAATGAAAATTCAATTTCGCCTTGAAGAGGAGAAAAATTGTTATAAGTATTCTTCTTTGTCCTTGCCTCATTTCTTTATTTTCTTACTTCTCTAGTCATGATGGTCTCGTATGCAACACATTGAGAAGATTTGTGACCAAAATTATGACATGAGAAACATTGTCCATTAAAGAAGAAATTTTTGTGATCATATAACCTTCTAGTGTTGTTTACATTTTGATTGATGCTTCTATTATTGTTCATCCTTGAATTCAAATGAACATGCTTTACCTAAGAATTGTCTTTGTTCTTCTGCTAAGTGATGAAACTTTCCTGACTAGTTATTGTTGCATTTAGATAGATTTTGGTTGAGGATTTTTCTGGCTGACAAGATTCACCAATGTATCCAAGAACCGTCTTCACAAGAGGAGAGCGTTGAACCTTAATAATTTCATCTAAGGTTTCATATCCTTTAGAAAATCTAAGATTTAGAGTTTTTACTTTCTCAAGTTCATTTCTTAGGCTTACTATTTCACATTCTACCTTCTCAGTATGCTTCTCATTTTCTATGAGTTGATTCTTTAGAGTATCTATGGCTATTTTGTTTTCTTCCAAGCATATTTTGAGTTGAGTGATTTATTCAAGGAAATAATTTTCTTCTAAATCATCCATAAAATTATCTTTAGCCTCACTAATTTCCTTTTCAAATGCCATAACCAGTTTAAGATCCTGATCAGATTCTCCTTCTTCACTATTTGACAAGCCATCACTATCTTCATGAGTATAATAACTTTTTATAATGTCAAATAGTCTCCTATTACCCTTTTCTATATCCTTTCCCTTATCATGATTATCTTTATGAGGAAATTTAGTAGCATAATGACCCACTCTACCACAAGAAAAACATTTAAAAGGAAGCTTACATCTAAAGCTTTGAGTGCCAAGTTGAAGTTTCTTTACAAATTTTACCTCATATTATTCTGATACAGACCCTGATTAATTTTTTTCTTCCTTTTCCTTTCCTTTCGCAGTAGCTTTAAATGTTGCTTCTCTGAATTTAAACAGACCTCCTTTTCTCATTTCAAAAGGATTTAGGATCCCATGAAGTTGAACAACAGTAAGAGTCTTTAGATCTTGCTTCTCTTCAATAGTAGACACTTTTGACTTGAATTTAGGAGTTAGACATCTTAATATTTTCTCTACTAAATTTGTTTCTTTTATGTCTTCACCGAGATTTATCATACAATTTATGATCTCATCTAGACGCAAAAAAAAACTACCAATACGTCCATCATTATGCATTCTGAGATTTTCATATTGAATTTTGAGAGATTGGAGTTTAGAAATTTTTACCTTGGAATCGCCTTCATAGCTTAGAATGATTTTGTCCCATATCTCCTTTGTTGTATCTAATTGCATGAACTTGAAAAATTATGATTCGGACAAGCTTTCCAATAATGCATTAACAACTTTTGGATTGGTTTCATTGTTATTATTTTTTTTTGGATTTATGGGAAATGTAGCTGGATATTGATAATATCCTTCAACAATTGCCCAAACATCTGCTCCAAGAGACTGAAGATACGATCTTGTTCTTGTCTTCAAGAAGATTAATTTTTTTCCGTTAAAGCATGGTGGTCTGATAGATGTTGTTCCATCTTGATTGCTCATCTTGGTAGATCTTCCTTCTAGAGATCAAGCTTCTTTAGAAGGACCTGCTCTGATACTAATTGTTTGGAAAAATACTGAGAGGGGGGGGGGGTGAATTAGTATTTTAAATCTCACAATAATTTTCTTTATTTTATGGATTTATATACATGAATTTAATTAATCCAACTAGCGTATTCTGTAAGGAAACTTGTGCACACCCAGAGAAATTATTATTCATATAAATATTCAAAAACTTTACATAGCCCGATTCATCATTTATTTATAAGAAATTTAGTAATTAGTAAACATGTGTAGTAAGAATAGAATAAATCATCATAGATAAGAAACACACATAAACATCGAGATTTAAGGTGGAAACCCAAGTCGGAAGAAAACCACCACTATTGTTTTCTTTGTCTTCAATATTTATTATATATATAACATATTACATTCCTGTACTGGCAAAGACTCATACCAGCATGTAGGCACCCACCTGTAGAATACTGCAAACTTCTCTCGTTCTCTAGCTGCTTCTGGAAGGGAGCTCTAACTCCATGATATCGTTTACCAACCACCATTGGAAGGGAGCTTCAACCCCCTGAACTGATCACTAGCTCCTACTGGTAGGAAGCTTCGACTTCCACACTGAAGGCTCTTACCCTTAGAACCACTCTAGACCACATTTCATAAATTTTCACACTGGATCCAATAGCCTTTAATTCAACAATTCTTGTAGATCAACAAAAATAACCATCAACCAAATTTGAATAGAATAATGAGATCACTGTAACCAGACCATAGAATTAAACCTAGACTTCTGCATCAATAGAAATAATCAACTGCAACCTAATTATTCATAAAACAAATGTATACGCAAATTTACTTACGAAAACCCATGTGTATACACACTTTTCTGTGGAGGAGCCTGTGTATAGATATTTATATATTGAGATTAGAGTTCTGGCCATACTCAAAATAGATCAGATATATTTAGAAATATTTTGTCAGATTTACAGAGCCCTTATATAGTTAGTAGCATCCATCATTTTCAATCAACCAATCACTAATATTTATACATAATCAACTAGAACCATAATTAGTATTCAAATAACCTAGATCCATATGAAGACATCACTGATAGACAACAGAAATATAGAAAAATTGATCATACATTTCCTTCACCATTCTTCAAAAAAAACCCTAACTTGCATACACACATTTCCAGATCTGAATCCGTGTGTATACATGCCTTAAACGTGAATAATATATGTATATATCTATAAATAATTCAGGACTATGCAACACTTCATAACCAAAAAATTACTTAGGTCATACCCTTCACTTCTGCAATCATGCACCAGACCACATATCTAAAGAACTCGTAACCAGATCATGAAAATACATAGTCATTTCAGGTCTAGAGAGCTTGATCCCTTATGTATTCATGATTGCATCATAATATCAGATCTAACTATTGATTATAGCCCATTCCATGCAAATATACTTCAGAGTTAAGTATTTATTCAATTCACATACTGATACTCTCTTAGCACTATGATCTTCACCACCTTATATAGTGTGAGCCTTAGTCAATACCATGATCCAAGGCCACAAAAGTGTCAATGGTATTCTTGGATGGGATCAAATTTTTGGGTTTGTGTTATATTCTTTCCATGACTAGTCACGAAAAAAAAATTGGTCCTTATTTTCCAGTGCGCGGACCCACCCATGGTTTTGTGCATGGGTTTGCACATGGTTTTGGGGCATGATGGTTTTCGGCCCCTGGTATTTTGTAGATCTGGTCAAGGGAACTACTATTATGTTCTAATCCAGGGTTAATGGATTGGGGTTTATGTATGCATTGGCATGTATATATGTGTGTTGTAACACTAAAAGGAATATAATGAAAAATCAAGCTGGTCGTCCCGATTTGGGATCCAGGGGAAAATCTCTGTGTTTATCTGTTTTATGTTTTATGCTCTCACTATTGTTTATTTTCTATTTTAATATTTTCTTGTAGATAATTTCTGTACAGGGTTAAAACCTACATTTGGTATCAGAGAAATTTCGGATTCAACGGGACGCCTTTGCTACTGAGGGGTTTTTTTCTCGGGCCTGAGGTATACCCTGTTCAGTAGGAGATTTGCAGGATCAATTCTTGCAGTGAAATAAGATGGCAAGCGGCGGGAAGATAGAGATCGAGAAATTTAATGGTCAAAGTTTTGAGTTGTGGAAGCTCAAGTTGGAGGATTTGTTGGTGGATAAGGATCAATGGATCGTGGTAGATCCGAGTACTAAACCAACGGAAATGTCAGATGAAGACTGGAAGAAGCTAGATCGGAAGGCAAGTAGCACAATACGGTTGTGTGTCTCAGATTCAATATTGTTGAATGTATCTGGCGAAGCTACAACGAAGAATTTGTGGGACAAACTTGGGACTTTGTACCAATATAAGTCTCTAGTGAATAAATTTTCCCTACGGAAAAAGCTGTATAACTTGAGGATGAAGGATGGAGACTCAGTGACAGAGCATCTGAACGCCTTCAATACTGTGGTAAGTTAGCTGTCATATGTTGATATTAAAATCTCATATGAAGATAAGTGCATCAATTTGTTGTGTTCTCTACTAGATTCGTGGGATAGTGTGGTTATGGAAATAGGTAGCAATACCACTACCTTGAATTTTGATGACATTGTCTTAGCCTTACTGTTGGAGGAAATGAGAAGAAGAAATATGGAGGGTCAGAATGAAGATGCCTTATATGTATGAGGAAGGTCCCATAACAGAAACAAGAATAAGGTTTCGAGTGGGAGATCTAAATCTCCTGGAAATTTTGTAAAGGTGTGTTGGAAATGCAGAAAGGAAGGGCACTAAAAAAAGGACTACAGATCTAAAGCTACTGAGAAAGGAAAGGGATCTAGTGATGCTCCTTCTGCAGAGGCAAAAATCACCTCGGATGAAGGTGGGTATGTGTATTTGGCTTCTTCTTCAAATACACATGTAGATCATGAGTCATGTTTGATTGACTCAGGTGCATCTTTTCACTTCACTCCTCATAGGGAGTGGTTTTGCAAGTATGAGAAATATGATGGCGGTGATGTCTTCCTATGGGATTATAGGAGGGCCAGAATCGTTAGACATGGAAAATTCAAGCTAAAGCTGCAAGGTGGAAGGATTAGAACACTTCATGGTGTTCTGCACATTCCTGCATTGGCCAGAAATCTGATTTCTGTAAGCAAGATGGATGATGCAGGTGTAAAAACAGTGTTCGAGAAATATACCTGTAAGATGGTTTGGGGATCACTGGTATTAATGCGGGGAGTTCGGATTGGAACTATGTAAAAGCTTCAAGGCAACACTATTATTGATGGGTGCAACAGTTCTGTGGTTCCTGAAAGTGGAGTAGAAAGCCTAGAGGTCTCTAGAGAAAATACCATGCTATGGCATCAAAGGCTTGGACATATTGGAGATAATGGCCTTCAGATACTGCATGGAAATGGTATGATATAATGTATTTCTAATAGCTCTCTTGATTTCGATTTCTATGAACATTGTGTATATGGGAAGCAGAATCGGGTGATTTTTCCTTCTGGTGCTAACAGGGCGAACAAGATATTAGAGCTTGTGCACAGTGATGTGTTTGGACCTGTGTCGGTTCCATCATTGGGTAAGTTTGTGTACTATGTTTCATTCATAGATAACTTCTCAAGGAATACATGGATATATTTCTTGAGGAATAAATCTGAAGTCTTTGATAGATTTAAAGAATTTAAGGCTCTGGTGGAAAACCAGACAGAGAAGAAGATAAAGGTGTTAAGGATAGATAATGGTGGGGAGTTCTACAAGAAGGAATTCGAAGAGTCTTGTAAGAAGTGTGGTATAGCACAACAGAAGACTACTCCATATGCACCTCAAAAAAACAGAGTTGCAGAAAGAATGAAAAGAACGTTGGTGGAAAAGGCAAGAAGTATGCTCAGTGGTACCGGGTTAGGACAAGAATTCTGGGCAGAGGCAATGGAGACTGCATGTTACTTGGTTAACAGATCACCTTCATCAGCGTTGGAGGATAAGACTCCACATGAGGTATGGACTGGTAATAAACCCTCTGTTTCACATCTAAGGGTATTTGGACGTGATGCATATGTACATGTTCTAAAGGAGAAAAGGACCAAGTTGGATAATAAATCTGAAAGGTGCATCTTTATTGGTTATAAGGATGGTTTAAAGGGTTACAAGCTTTGGAACCTGGAAACAAGGAAGGTTGTGTACAACCAAGACATGGTGTTTAGAGAGGTGAAAGATGTTGTAAACATGAAGTTCTACCAAAGGAACCTGAAAAGATAGAGTTTGAGCTAAAGGAGGATGAATCAGACTCTACAATAGAAGAAGACTCGGAAGAGGAAGAGCCACAAACTTTGGTCGTGAGAAGAACAGTTCGGGAAAGAAGACGACCAAAAAGGTATAGCCCATCTGCTTTATATTCAAATTTTTCTTTAAATATAACTGATGATGATCCCAGAACTGTTAGGGAGGTAGTAGATCCAGAGGATGGAAAACTTTGGAAGGATGCCATGGTTGATGAAATGGCATCCTTGCATAAAAATGAGGCAGGGGATCTAGTGGAGTTGCTGGCTGGAAGGAAGCCCATTGGGAGAAAATGGGTGTTTAAGAAGAAGATGAATGTAGAAGGCAAGGTGGAGAAATACAAAGCTCGGTTGGTAGAAAAAGGTTATTCCCAAGTACCAAGAATTGATTTTGGTGATAATTTTTCTCCTGTTGCCAAAGTTACTTATATTATATTACTTTTATCTATTACTGCTGCATTTGATTTTGAGGTAGAACAGATGGATGTGAAGACAACATTTCTTCACGAGGATCTAGAAGAGGAGATCTACATGAAGCAACCTGAAGGCTTTATGGTGAAGGGGAAGAAAGAACTGGTATGTAGGTTAAAGAAGTCTCTGTATGGGTTAAAATAGTCACCAAGGATGTGGTATCAGAAATTTGATAACTATATACGGGGACTTGGCTTCACTAGAAGCAAGGAGGATCACTGTTTTTATTTTAAATTAATTGGTGACCGTGTTATTTATTTGGTCTTGTATGTGGATGATATGTTATTGATTTGAAATGACAAAGAAATTATCCAAGATTTGAAGACCCAACTATTCTCCAAATTCGACATGAAGGATCTTGGTGCTGCAAACTATATTTTGGGCATGGAAATTAAGAGAGATTGGGCAAAGAGGAAGCTCTGGTTAAACCAGAGGAAGTATGTCGAGACTATATTTCAGAGGTTCAATATGCAGGATAGTAAACCTGTGAATGTTCCAATTCCTGTAGGTACAAAGCTGTCTACTAAACAATGTCCCAAGACACAAGAAAAAGAGGAGGATATGTCTCGTGTTCCATATGCAAGTGTAGTGGGTAGCGTGATGTATGCAATGGTCTGTACTAGACCATACATTGCACATGCAGTGGGAGTATGGAGTAGGTTTATGTCAAACCCAGGGAAGGAGCATTGGACAACAGTGAAGCGGGTTTTTAGATATTTGCGTGGCACTAGTGATTATGGCTTGTGCTACCAAGGAAGACTAGGATTAAAAAGGGTGTTGGACATTCCTGGTTTTTTTGATGCAGACTGGGTTGGAGATCTGGACCAAAGAAGATCTACAAGTGGGTATGTGTTTAGCCTATTTGGAGGTGCAGTCAGTTGGATGAGTAAAAGATAGTCTGTAGTGGCTCTTTCAACTACAGAGGCAGAATACATGGTAGGCACTCATGCAAGCAAGGAAGAATTATGGTTGCAGAGATTGTGTTCAAGTATGGGGTTGGTGCAGCAAGCTATAAGGATACACTGTGATAGCCAAAGTGAAATTTTCTTAGCTAAGAACCTTGATTATTATTCAAATACAAAGCACATTGATGTTCAATATCACTTTGTGAGATATATGGTTGAAGCTAAAAGGGTGTTGCTAGTAAAGGTGGACACTTTGAAGAATGTTACAGATGCATTGACAAAGTTTGTGAGCACTCAGAAGTTCTCTTGGTGTAGAGAAACAATGGGTGTTGCAAATCTGGGCTAATGACTCAGCTCTCCTGTGGCCCTCTGCGGAAAAAAAAAACAAGTGGGAGAATGTTGGGTTTGTGTTATATTATTTCCATGACTAGTCACACGTGGGGGGGTAACAAGGGGGTGGTAGCCCCCCCTGTCAGGGTGTGGGGCAATGCCCCGAGAAAATATTTTTGGTCCTTATTTTCCGGTGGGAGGACCCACTCATGGTTTTGTGCATGGGTTTGCACATGGTTTTGGGGCATGATGGTTTTCGGCCCCTGGTATTTTGTAGATCTGGTCAAGGGAGCTATGGTTATGTTCTAATCTAGGGTTAATGGATTTGGGTTTATGTATGCTTTGGCATGTATATATATGTGTTGTAACACTAAAAGGAATATAATGAAAAATCAAGCTAGTCGTCCCAATTTGGGATCTAGGGGAAAATCTCTATGTTTATCTGTTTTATGTTTTATGCTCTCGCTATTGTTTATTTTCTGTTTTAAGATTCGTTTGTAGATAATTTCTGTATAGGGTTAAAACCTACACAAATAATCGATACTGCACTCAATAATGTGGGCTAATACCATGGTAAAGGACCCCTGGTATTATATAATTAGTGCACTATCTCATACGTGGCTTTTATTCTTTGTACCCACATGTATATGTGACTTTGGCTATATCAACTCGCGTATAGTTCTTCAAATATGTAATTTTCCACCTTATGATTCTGATCTGTAAAGCTTATTTCCCATCACTATGATATTATGTTCCATCATTTTTCCATCTCTGAGCTTATCCAGAACTAATATACTTGGTCTTTTACAAGTGGGTTTCCATCAAGGGCAACACATGCAATCATAATGCCAACAGTATTTTATAACAATTTTGTTTAAAACAAGGAAACACAATGATTCTATTATGGTGGCAGTTGATAAAGTGAGAAAGGTAGCTCATTTCATTCATGCACAATACACATATAAATTACCAAAAGTGCAAATGTATTTATGCATGAAATATTTAGACTTCAAGGAATGCTAAAGGTTATGATATTTAATCAGGATGCAAAGTTTACATCAATATTTTGGAAAACCATTTTTGCAGGATTAGG
Source organism: Pinus albicaulis (assembly GCA_034641835.2). Classification (NCBI taxonomy): domain Eukaryota; kingdom Viridiplantae; phylum Streptophyta; class Pinopsida; order Pinales; family Pinaceae; genus Pinus; species Pinus albicaulis. Next base: position 7,942,679 of record CM076572.1, read on the forward strand.
CATGGAAGTTCACTTTAGTATTGCCTGCCATCCCCCGATTGATGGCCAAACTAAGTGGGTAAATGATATCTTAGAATATTTGTTAAGAATGTGTGTAATGTAGCAACTTGGAAAGTGGGAGGAATATATACATTTAGTAGAATTCGGCTACAACAATAGCTATCACGAGTCACTAAAAATGAGCCCCTTTAATGTTCTATATGGAAGAGTATTTCACACACCAATTAATTGGAACATCGTGGAGGATACACTGGTGTTGGGGCCTTATATGTTAGCAGAAATGGAGACAAAGGTGTTAAAGGTTAGACAAAATTTAAAAGATTCCTAGGATAGGCAGAATACATATGCTGACAAGAAAATGATTTACAAAGAGTTCCTGATGGGGGACCATGTATTTTTGTGGTTTTAACCCCATAGGATCACCTTGCAGTGGAAAGGATGTGCAAATTTAGCTCCTTGTTATTGCGTACCCTTACAAATCCTGGAAAGGGTGGGACTACTTACTTATCAATCTTCCTTACCTATCCATATGTGTATTCATAATGTGTTCCACGTCTCCCTAATAAATAAATACATGCATGATTCTAGTCACATCATTAATTGGACAGAAATGTAGGTATTTATATTAAAAAATTATGACAATGATTTATTTAAAAAAAATTAAAAAAATAAAAACATTAATTGATATTATGTATTGAACGAGACATGAAATAATAGTAGTCTAAGATGTTGATAGTTAGAACTCGAAAAATAATTTATAGTATAGCCCTTGTGCATTTTCTATTAGAGAGAAACAATGCTACGGAGGAGAGCTAACATCCAATTTAAAGTACAGTGGAAGCACTTTAGCCCAGAAGAAGCTACCTGGGAAGATGAAAGTTCCATGCATGAGTTATACATAGGCTTATTCTAGAGGCAAGGTTGAATGCTAAGGATGATGTTTCACACAAGGGAGGGGAGATGTAACATCCCCTGGTTACATAATAATTTCACGCAGTTTGATTTTACATATATATGTGTGTGTGTTTCTTTTATAAAGATAAATTATGGAAATAATGGAAAAGGTTCGAATGAATAGCCTTCAATTAAAAGCAGTTGGAAAACAGTTACTCACCCCTTCTTGAAATATAAAAGAGGAAATTATCTTGGAGGAGGGGGGGGGGAGGGGTGCAAAGGGAAAAGGTCACCTCACGTAGGACGTTGCTCATGAACACAATAGAAGTATAGTGATATAAATCCTTAATTTGGGTGATACTGGTAGGATTCTCAGGTCAAGGTTTTGGGCTGTATTTACAATATTGATGTCCAATAACCAGTTATTTATCCCATACTTGGAAGGAAGAGGCTCGGGGGAGCGTATGGACATAATTTCTAGACTCTACTATTGGGAGGAGGAACCTCTATACTATTTACTTGGCTTTTCTAGTTTAAGATAAGTATGCTTCTTCTTTTTTTTGTAAGTCAGCAGTAATATATTAAACAAAGAAACTGAGGTTACATATGTATACAAAATGGCCTGAGACCTTTGGAAAACCATAGAGGTTCCCAGGCCTGTTCATCTACATGCTCATAGAAAGTCTAGCTCTAAACCTAGCTCCTGCAGAAGGAATAAACCAAAGAAAACAACCCCCAGGCCAACCACGCAGGGTTGCCTATGGTGGAAAAGGAACTGACAAAAATAGAGCCTACTAATTCTAGAATAACGGTCGTGTACATATTGTTTAAAAACTATTGACAGACAGGAAATAAACCATATAGAGAAAGCAAACATCACAGAATTGGATTAGAAGCACCAGATTGACCAGCAGCGCTTGGACTAGCCTCCTCGGCACCCTTCGGTTGGATCCGCGGCTTGAAGCGCCGAATTATGGTGGTGTGCGAGTCATCAGCTGGGATTTCGATTGAAATGTTGAGGATGTGGCGAAGATAGAGGTCGAAGCGGCGAACGAAGTTGTCCAGGGATTTGGCCTGCATGCGAAGCTCTTCTGTTAGAGAATTGAGGGAAATCTCGAGCTTGTCCATTCTTGCTGTGTTTCTAGCAGAGGCCATGGATGTTGCAGCGAAGGTCTCCTTGACAGCCGCTCCCTGCATTTCTATGGCCTTTGCAAGCATTGTTTTCAACTGCCAAGCAACTGCCTGGGTCTATAGAAAGTGGGTGGTCTGCGTGGATGGCATTCCCGGGTCGACCAGCCAGTCTACCTCCTCGCTGATAGCACTGTCACCTACCTGGGCTCGAGACCTATCCACCTCCTCCTGAAGCAGGTCAATCGTCTGCTTTCCTCTCTTGGATACAGAGGTCTCATAGCAGTCCTTGGCTCGCTTAAGGGCTTGCGAATCCTTGACACTGCGGAGGTTATGATCCGCCATTGATTGCAGACAGAAGAGAACTGCGAGCTTGCCGAAAACCAAATAAACGAGCTTCAACTCAGAGCATAGACACCTCAAATCTTGGTCGGGAATGAGAAGGGGAGAGCAAGTTCTCTAATAAATATAATTGTGGGTCATAGGGGGGGATGATAAGCTGGTTGAAATCCATTTAATTCCATAATGCTCGGAAACTTGCTGGCAGAACCAACCACCAATGCCGGAGCAACGATCAGAGATTTCCTTCTCAAGGGCGATCGTTTCGCATGCACGAAGGCTCCATATTAACTGCCATAAGGAATGGTTGTACCTGCGGCTATCCTTTCAGACGATGGGCCGCCATTTCCAATACATTCCCTGTGACATTTCCGAGCTGTGCCACCTGACGTAATTAACCAAATTTGGTATCTCCATAAGCTATTCATGATTGATACGCTGCCGACTGTCCTCCGCGGTCGTGTCGGTAGTGATGTATTTACTTGATATGATTTCACACTAATCCTGAAGCTCACCTTGCATTAAATCCTGCTAGCATGTGTCATGGATTTCTGCTGGGTGTTCAACCACATAGTTAGCTAGATGTTCGGCTAGCATATTAGCTTTTCTGCACATAGGCTGAAGAATAATGCCACTTAGAGATTTTAGGTGTTGTGTAATTAGATCAGTCACAGCAGCTAGGTGCCAATGCTTCGTGGCCTTGCTAGGCTTCGTCCCATTTTGTAAATTCTGGATGGCAGTGATGGCGATCTGGGAATCGCCCTCTACTATGGCTAAGCCTTTACCGAGCCGAATTAGGACCCAAAGCCCTTGCTCCAAAGTGGAAAATTCAGCTTCTTTATTTGTGGCCTTTCCCAATTCCCTGCAAAAGATATGAAGAATTTCTCCCTTCTCGTCACGCAGGACCCCTCCCAGCCCAGCAGGCCCTGGGTTGCCTCTTGATGCCCCATCAAAGTTTAGCTTGCAATAGCCCGGGGAAGGAGCTTGCCAGATTGCAGGAGATGGAGTAGGCCGAAGGTGGGTTTCTTGCGCACAAAGCTCCGCCAATCCAGAAATGCCAAACATTTCCAGGATTCAGATGTCATTTGGAGATAACGAGTCCACTTTCTTGGTCTAGAAGCAAATAAGAACCATTTCTTTCAAACCCTGCATAATGATAGTTTTTAATTCATCGAGCTTCCTAAAGCCCTGTTTCTGAAATATGCGATTATTCCTTTCTTTCCAAACCGTCCAGACCAGGAAACCAAGGCTCAGCCTCCATAAATTATTAACCATGCTGCTGTTGGAATAATTCAGTCGCCAATTGGTAATAGTATCATGAATGGAACTTTTGGTCCGGTCAGTTTTCTTGAATATGCTTTTTATCTAGTCCCATAGGTTGCCAGTCCAGGCACATTCATTGAGAAAGTGGTTCATCATCTCCTCTTGCTCCTTACAAAAGGGGCATCGAGATGGTCCAGTGAACCCTCTTTTCACTAGATTTTCCCAAGTTAGAATCTTCCGGTTCATAAGGAGCCATAGAAAAATTTTAATCTTAGGCCACAGGTTGCTATCCCAAACATTATCGAACCAGGCTACCTTGTCCTCATTGTCCCTATTTTCTATGTAAGTTCGGGCTTCTTTGAGATTAAAGGTTCCCCCATTGAGCTTTCCCCAGCGTAGGATATCCTACCCCTGTGTGGCTCTTATTAGTATTTTCCTTAAGATGGTATCGAGGGCGTGAAGGAGGTTCAATGATTGCTCATCTGGTGGGAGAGGGATTAGACTCCATTTCTGCCAGTGCTGATGATCCACATCGTTTTCCCAGTATTGATGCACCTTCAGCTTACCGTTGTCCTAAAACCATTGTTGCAGTGGTTGAAAATTAGGACTTTCAAGTTTTGGGAGTTGTTGCCAGGCATCCTCCCAAAATAGGGCATTATTACCATTCCTAAGCTCCCAGAAACAGTGATCCTGTATTATATTCCGGTTGGCCCGGGCAAGATTCCAGATCGGTGAGCCTACAGGGGATTCAGTCATTCTAACGAGCTCCTCATGCCTCCATTGCTCTGCATATTTGGCTTTCCATGTTCTCACCCAAGGAGTGTGAGGCTTCGAGAGCAATCTCCACCAGAGTTTTTCTCCGCAAGCCCTGGTGACTGACCCTGGATCTTGTAGCCCCAGACCTTCGAGGCTCTTAGGTCTGCATAGTTGATCCCACACCACCAGTGCCCACTTTGGTTTTTCCGAATTGCCGAACCATAGAAAGTTCCATTGAATGCATCTTATTTTCTGAAGGACTCCCTTAGGAGCAAGAAGAATTGAGAGCATGTAATGGGGGATGGCTTGGAGGATTTCCTTTGTCATAACCAATCAACCAACCAAATTGAGGACTCGATTGGTCCAGTGATTACACCTATCCTCTAGCCTGGATAGTAGTTTTTCCCAGTGAGTCCTTTGCCATGGCCTATCCGTTAGGGGTATGCCCAGATATTTGGAAGGTAAATTGCTTCTTTTGAAACCTAGGATATCTATCAAATGCTTCTGAATTGATAAGTGCGTATTAAAGAAGAAAATATAGGACTTATCAAAGTTAAGGTCCATACCAGAGGCTAGACAGAACAAGTTTAATATAGATTTGAATCCTTTGGCTTCCTTTGGTTTAAGATAAGTATGATTATATAAATGGTATTTATGGATAAATTTCTTAGGAAAAATATGTCTGTTACAGAACAAATAAAATAAAGGAAGGATATGACTGGTATTTCTGACTAAATTTCGTAGGGAAAACATGTCTGTTACATAACATAGAAAAGGAAGGCAAGAAAGTTATTGAAAATTTTGTTGGAATTTTTTTACTTAATATTAGTCAGTTGTATTTTAACTTTTTAGTATTGGATAACTAGGGAAATACCTACTTGTGTGATGAATGTCATTGAGGAAATCTAGAAAAGTAAATTTGTTAAGAATTTAATAAATTTTGTGTAGGAATACAATTATGATTTTGGAGAAGCCAATTATATGGCTGTGTACAAATATAATTTCCTAGAAAGAACACATGCTTAGGGAAAAATATGAAGTTTTACATTCTTACTTTTTGGCTTATCAAGGAATAATAAATTAGGTTCACTTAATCTAAGTCACAGAGAAATTATCACATACAACTATTTTAACACAATCCCTATGAATCCTCTAACTAGCACTTGGTAACATAATTCTAACAAGTGAAATATAACTTTAGTACACATAATTGATGCATGGAACTAAGAGATGAAAATCCATCAAATATACGATTACAAGATAACTCCAAAACTACTATGATAATATCACAAAATCAGTTAGTACCAGGGAAACCCTAGGGGTTTCATTATGGAACATTCCAAGATTTAGGAAAAAAATTAGCTTTCATCACATGGGATGAAGAGATGGTGATACTATTGTATAGTAGCCTCTCAATCATGTGCATTATAAATAAAAATAAAATAACCATAATTAAAAGAAATTCATGTTAAAACTTGCAATAATCTCAAGGAAAATTCAGTTCAATTTACAGAGCAATGTCGGCATGTCATTATCACTAAAAGCCGCAAAATAAAAACGAGGGTTCTGTTTTTGAAACTTTTTAGCCAATGATTTCACACGTTTAAACCAATAAAATTAAAATGCATCAAAAGTATGTATAATAGAAAATTTGGCTATCTATTCCACTAGAATGGATAACCCTTAAATGTTACATTTCAGACCCTAAGCACAAAACTGTGGAGAATAAACTTACCTGTCAATTCTTGACAAAGATTCTGATGCCCCTATAATACTAGTGTATCCCTTTATTTCTACTGTTACTATAACCCCCTTATTGTTATTGTTGTGCCCATGTAGTCCCCATATTGTTATTATTATGCCCCATAGATGCCCATTTTTGTTATTGTTGTGCCCTTACATTATTATTATCATGTCGGCTCTCATTATATTCTGACCCCTTAGACCCCTATATATGGAAGGGAGGTATTGTCATTTGAATCAACCAAGAATTGTTCATTTATGTAATTTAAATTATGTTTTCGCCTCAAAGAGGATATTTTCTAAGTCGTTGATCTATTATTTCCATTGTTTAGTAAGTTGGTTGCATAACATTTGCTATCAGAGCCTAGTATTCTAGGGTTTCACTTCTTCAAACAGGTCATCTTGTAATGTTCTCTATACCTTTTTTACACAAGGCTTCTGTTAGGGTCCTATAATAATAGGATTCATAATTTTTTAATTGACTTTGATTAGTCTTGTAATATGTACACGCTTTGCTTTCTGCAAATTGTTTTCCCATAACAAAAAAATAAAAATAAAAATTAAAGAGGGTAAAAGTCCTAAAAGAAAAATCTAAGGACTTGAAAGAAAAAATATCAAAAAGAATAGAAAAATGGACCCTAAACAAAAAATATATAAAAAATAAAACATGAAAGTGATGCAAATCCAAGTGCCACTACTATTTACTTTCTACTGCAAAATAAACATTATGTGCAGCTTGTTAAAATGCCACAATTCATGAATGTGAAATAGCTTAAGCTTGACCTCTCATGCTTTAAATTTCATGTTATTAGATAGAGAACAAAGATCTAGCAAAACAGTTTCATCTTGGCAGATCAATAGTTAGGTAGAGAATAATATGGCGCTCAACAACTTAATCTGAGCCCTTAGAAGAAATAAGGATAGAATTAGTTAGTTTGTTGTTTTAAAAGAAAAATGAACAAGGGTTTGCAAGCTCAAATTCACCCATGTAAATGAAGAAAAAATGTTAGGGTAGCATATGGTTACGTACAAGAAGTTTTTACAATCATGGATAAACATAAAATTGGTCATTTTAGTCACTAACTTCCTTCAAAAAATCATCCCCTTTAAAACTACTTCATCCCCTCCATTTTCATTCTTTCCCCTTCATTTTTCCCTTTTTCCCATTATCATCCATTTTCCTTTGCAAAAATCCCCTTTTCCTAAGTTTAAAACACATTCTACTTAAGAAAATAAAAAACCCTTTAACTAATTTCCCCTTATATTCAGAAACATCCAAAAAACCCAAAAAATAATTTATTCTAAGTATAAAGGTTCAAATATTATTTCGGGATCTATTATAAAGAAATCTATTTCCAACATCACATTTTACACTATACTTAGTGTATTTTGACATCCTGCTGATACATTACATTTTTAACACTAACCTAAGGTATTAATTACCTATATATACCTTTCAGCCCATATTAAATGAAATCCTTATATAATATATCCCAACTCATATTTCTAGTTTAACCTATGTTTTATTTCCCTCACGTGTTATATAATCCCACTCATCCCATAGGTTAAAGCTATTTAAACCATGCTATTAATCTGATCCCATTATATATCATCCCCGACAGTTTTAAACTTACATCTTCCTACATCCCATTTATTAATACATTTAAACCTCCACCTATCATTATAAACCCCATTTATATGTATTTAAAATTTGGTTTTAATACATATATAAACCTCCCGCTCATTAAAATCCTGGGCCCCATGCCATATGAACCTGCAACTCTATTGCACAATCTGAACCATTCGCCTTTCACCCTCCAGATTCGATGGCGCACTGATCAAACTAATCCTGCTTACGACCATTGAACCCTGCAAAAAATTCTTGGTGGTTATTTTCTCCCCCGCGCCTAAACCACTCATCTATTTGAATTGACCGCCATTTAATGCATTCATTGTTGAATGAAAACGCATATAAACTGCCTGAATGCATTCATTTTACTCTTTTGTTACCATTTTCACACAAAAGAAGTATTGTAGACCGAGATAACCATTTTCGACTATGTTTTTAAGCCTAAAAGTAACGGAATTCACCAAATTCGACTGCTGCAAACAGTGCAAAAGACATCCAAATGCTGTAAACAACAGTAAAATCTTTTGAAATCTTTCGGAAACCTCATAAACCCTCCTGCACATCAAAATGTTCACTTTTCCCAGGTATTCTTTAGAAGAACAGACCCATTCATCGTTCTAAAATGGTATTGCAATTAATTGAATCATTTAGGAGCCTCTGAAACTAAAAAAACCCCATTTTCTTCCTAAATCATTTATTCTATAAACCCTGAGCAATCCTTTCACAGATTCAAGAAATTTCAGCTCTCCACAGACCTGAGAAAGCCTTTTTTGACCTTCAAACCTTTTCTACAGTACTTAGGCATCCTTTTTTCATAAAATTGATGTCTTGGGATTTTTTTTATCATAGAAAGTGCACTATAAACCCTAAATATCATTTGCAGAAGCTTTAAGGTCTTAATATTTTCCCTTTTTGTAGAGACTGCAGCTTAGCTAAATTGAATGAGTTAAAAACCTTTTTGTAGACTGTTATCACCCAAAAATTTTCAAAACATCATTGTGTCAACTCTATTTTTGATCATGGTCTCGAAATGGGTTTGAAAGTCATTTTAGGTTTTGGTTAAGGGTAGGTTAGAGTTTTTATAAGTTTAAATGTCACTATTGAATTCAAATAAAGTCTTTAGAGGCCCATTCCATGATCAAATACTCACATTTTCCATTTAGGGGTCATTCCATAAGGTTTCGGGTTAAATTTCTGCAATTAACCAAGAATCCTTCGTTTCGTAGTGCTGCTAGTTCAAAAAAGAGGATTTGTGCTACGAAAGTGCTAATACTTTCATAGCGCAAACTACGAAAAATACACTGTGAGCGCTACGAAAGCGTGATTTCTTAACAGTCTTGTCAATTAAACCAAAATCTGTTAGAATCCTTTGGGGAATGATAGGATATGGGTATGGTGAGTTAGTTAGTTATCAAATTCAATGTACTTACCTGTCTCATAGTCATCATCGTCATGATAGGGCATGAATGAGGCATATTTCAGTTATGAAATGACATTTCAAATTCAAATCTTTGCCTAATTTGGTCATTCTCGTTTTCATTTTCCTCCATATGAGTGTCTAAGCTTTGAAGCAGTCAAGCTAAGCTTGTGGTTATTCTATACAAAGGCTATCTTCACCATAATCAAATGAGGTTGTTCATAATCAAGCGAGGTTGTTTTACAGTTTCAAGAGAAGCTGATTAGTTTTTCTAAGAAGCCTGGCAGAGGAGAAGAAAGTCCACAGAGGGGGACATTTCTTAATATATGAGCCTAAAAATTTGAAGGCTATAGTTTAATATCAAAAAGTGATGGAGGCTTTTAGCAAAGCTTTTGTCTCCGGTTTTGTGAAAAGCTGTAGGGTTTCCACACTTAGGTGTCTAAAGAATTTGCCTTACACTTCAGTGGAACAACTATCAAGATTGGGATCTTAAATGTGCCAGTCACACCTGAGATTATTGCTTCTATGACAGAAATAGGAAGGGGGAAATAGACATGGTTTAAAGGATTTAAGTTTGACATGGAACCATGCAAGGAATTCATGAAACCTGAGTATGCAGATATGGCCCTGAATAATGCAATACCTAGAAGCTGTATCAAAGACACCTATGCCAAGTTGTTGTTCAAAATTCAAAGATACTTTAAATGTGAATGTGGGTACCATAAATTTTATACTTATCATTTCAAGCTGCTTCTGCATTTCACAGGTATGATATCACTAGATTTTCCCTGTTACTTGCATAGGAGCCTTGCCAAAATGGCTGATAAAGTACAAGCCAAGTCTGATGGTTGTGAAACATATTTGTTTCACCATGGTTTGATAAAGTTATTGGTGTTGAATGAGCTTCAGAAAATAAGCAGGGATTGGTCTTCTTTTTTGTTTATGAATGGTTTTGAACTAGAAACCCTAAACCTAAAGGAACTCCTTCAACACCAGTAGCAGAGTCTAGTCAGCCTGTGGTTGTAAAATCAAAGAGGTTTGTAAAGTTGAAACCAAGGAAACAAGTTGAGAAAAGGGCAGATAAGACAGAAGTTCTTTTTGCATCAACTCCATCACCTGCAAAACAGAGCTTGAAAAGTGGCAAAGAGGCAAAACAAAAGCAAATTTCCAAAAAGCAGGAAATCAAGAGAGTGACAAGAAGCCAAGCAATGGCATCAAAGGGAAAAATAGTTGTTTCAGGCACAAAGGATAGCCTAGTGATAAAGGGAAATTTAGATGACATCCTTCATGCAATTGATATAGAAGAGTCACCCATTGTGCAAGCTGATTTCATTGGAGTTGATGAACACAAAAAGAAAAAAATTAAGTCAGCAAGGAAACTTGAATTTGAGGGTGAAAATGCAGCCTTTATCTTTCAAGCAAGGAAACCTTTAACTACACATGCTAAGAAGCTCAAGGAAGGTAGCAAGGATGTCCAAGAAACTATTGAAACAGTTAAAGTCCCTGAAGAGTGTTATAGTGTTATTTCTCACCTTCATAGACTTGATGATTTGCACTTTGGCGTTGGGCACCCTTTCCTCCAGACTTGAATATTTTCTCAAAAAAAGTGTCTTAAAACCCATATGCGATTCTTCCCAGACTTTTTTGCGTATATACGTGAGTCCATTCATAGATATCTACGTATACCTTTTTAATTATTTAAAACTTATATAAAATCCCTATATTTGAGGCGGGATTGATGGTTATTCCAGTAATTCAACCACCCCAACCCATGGCCCAACTTCTTCTAATTGCAGAAACTAATTTGAGTGAGTATAAAATCCCTTCAAAGGTATGGCCTAAGGGAGAGAGAAAAGATATAGATATTATACTCTGTTGGAGCCCCATTCAACTCTAATGTTCCCGTGCCTCTTGTACTGCCCAGGTATATTCAGGAAACCCTTGTTTCCTTGAGATGTTCATCACCCTATATGACATCTATTGTGCACACACCTTGGAAGAATTCTTGTGAGGCTAGGGCTGGACGAATCTAGAGGACGGTATGCTCGAAGGTCGTGGTAGGATTCAGGTGTTCTCTCCACATTTTTATTACTGTACGTGTTATTCATAATAAGAAGAGCCATCTTGTTCCCGAGATTTACGTGTTAATGATGCTTAAAATATGTGTAATAATTTTTAATTGAACATTTCATATTGTTTTCATGATATTATACATGGCTTTCACTAACATCTAGAAACTATATATATTGTACAACTAGGTTTTTGTGTTCATTCTTTGTGGATTTACAGGTTTCGGAGAACAAAGTGTTGCAGGGGGTTTGCACCTCGTGGGATCTACGTCAACCGAGGGAATTTCGGGTAACTTCTGCAACGAGTAGTATCTAGTTTTCAGTATAGAAGTTGGTTAAAGTGAGTCCTTCTTGAATGGCATGCCCCTGATCTGTGAAGGTTGTCAACCCAAGACCTTTAGGGTATTAATTCCTGAAACAGAAATGGTGACTCTGTTGGGGATCACATTCTTGTGATTTCCTATTTGGGTTGTTCCATCTGTCTTGTGGGTTCCCAATAGTTTTTATCACTTTTATCAGTCTAGCAAGTCCTTTTTCAGTCAAACAAAAGACCTGGTCTCTTTATCAGACTTAACTCTTTATTTTTTCGTTATTCAGGTTTACATACGAAGTTTTTTCTTTACACAATCATGTATACACGTTTTTTTTTGCAAAGGGACTCGCATATACGTGATTTTCCTTTGTTATAGTCACCTATGCACGCTTGTTTCCTTCTGAAAAAGCGTGTATGTCTGGGAAAATTTGAAAATTTTCGTTTCTAGCCCCTGTGGTCTTGTCTGTCTGTGTTGAGCTATTCCTGTAGCATCTTGAAGACCTCTAGACTGTGTTTGAAGTGAATTTTTATCTATTTCTCTCTTTCTTGAATGAAAACCTATTCATTTGGTGAAATCCTTGTTTTGTGTATCAGCAATTGCGGCTTGAGCACCAAGAACTTTCTTTGAAGATTCTTGGCTGTCCTGAACATTCAGAACAATGAGTTTTGACTCGTTTTCTCTTCTTGGCCTTATGCATTGCTTCGATTTTTATTTTTTCCTCCTTGGTGTACTTGGTTTTCTTGATTTCGTAGACTTGTCTTGTTGCAATTCTTGAAAGATCTCTATTGATTTTTTTGGATTTGTTGTTCGCTACAAGATTATGCTATTTCACTGAGTTGATGGATTGAGTTTCTGATCCGGATTTATGCAGGAACGCAAAAAAATAAACACATAAACATAAATACAGAGATGCAGTGGGAATAACACTTCATTTCATTAATATCAAAGAACTAAAATTTACTTACAGACATAATGGAAATAAAACTAGCTAGGGCGCTGGTAGCTATCTCTGAGAAGAGATGTGGCGGCTACAGGCCTCTGAACTGAGTTAAAATGAGGCTCGAGGGCCTATTTATTATTTAGAAACAATGGGAAATCCTAAACAGCCAGAACCCTAACCTTAGGAGATGAAGCGCCAAAAGTATGGGCCCCGTTTGGGTAAATTGGTGTTTCAACTTCCTAGGGGCGTAACTTTGGCATACGATCTCAGTTTGATGCATACCATACCTCGTTAGAAAGATCTATCCGAGGACTAAAATTTTTGAATGAAAAACATTGGTCCATGGATCCATGGATTGATGTTCTTCTCTGTTTTCCCAAAAAACGTCGTTTAGGGCCTCAAAACGGCACCGGAAGTTCAGGACCCGAAAAACTGCTAAAAATAGTAAGTTGTGCCGAAACTGAAAAAATGAAAGAGACAATGGTGGGGCCCCAAGTGGAATAGGTGGGTGACCACCAATATCCACCTGGATCATTCCTCCCCCCTTAGGAAGCAATGGTCCCCATTTCGTTAAGTTCCTCCATGAGATGAGGAAATTTCTGCTGAACTTGGTCCCTGGTGAACCACTTTCCTTGGTGCAGGAGTTGGCCAGCTTTGAAAACCCGATACGGTTAGATCTTATGTCGGTGAGTGTTATTGATTTGCATGTCCATGATACAATCTGTGGTGGCCTGTTCCATGCAGTCTGGGTTTAACTCTGTTGGTGTGAGTTGTTCTGCAATGTCTGAGGTGTCTAGTAGAGGTGGGAAGTAAGGATGAAGGCGATCCACATTGAAGACTGGGTGTAGACCAAGGAATGGTGGAATACTGAGCTCGAAGGCATTGTTCCATATAGCCTTGGTGATGGTGTACGGCCCGTATCGGAGCAGGCGAAGCTTGCGGTGGGGTCCAGTGAGACGCTCCTTTTGCAAATGTAGCCATACTTTGTCGCCCACCTGGAAGTTGTGTGGCACCCGGTGTTGATCATGGCATTGCTTGTACTTGGAATTGGCTCTGTCCAATATATCATGAACCTGTTGGCGGACGTGTTGAATGCACTCGATGAAGCTACTTGCTTTGCCAACTTCAGACTGGACATGAGTTGAATCGACTTGAGCAGCTGCAAATGGTATGGCTATGTCAGTGGGACATAGTGGTTGGAATCCCAAGCCCACCTGAAAGGGGCTATGGCCGATTGAATTGTGGAGAGCCCAATTATAACTATGTTGTACATAGGGAGGCTCTCATCCCATGTGCGTGGATGCTTTGAATTGTACATGCACAGAATGTGTACAATCATTCTGTTGACGACCTCTGTCTGGCCATATGTTTGGGGATGGAAAGTTGTGGACTTGGTGAGCTTGGTATCCAACATTGACCAGAGGCTAGACCAAAATGTGCTGAGGAACCTACTATCCCGATCTGATATGATAGACTGTGGGATCTCAAAGTGCACCCACACTCGTTCAAAGAAGAGTTTAGCAGTGGCTTCTGCTGTGATATTCTTCTTGCAGGCTGCCATAATGGCCATCTTCGAGAATCTATCGACGACCAGGAAAACACAGTCATCTCCCTGCTTAGTAGAAGGCAGGCCCGACATGTAATCCATGGAGATGGATTCCCAAGGTCGACTAGGGGTAGGTAGCGGAGTATATAGGCCTTGCTTATTGATGGTCGGTTTGGCAATGGCACAAGCAGTGCAGGATCTGATGTGCTTCTCGACATCCTTTCGAAGGTTCGGCTAATAGAAATACTTCTACAGGATTGCTACTATTTTCTCGACCCTGAAATGCCCAACGACTCGACTGTAGTGTGCCTCCCATATCATATTGGCACGCTCGCTTGAAGGAACACAAAGGTGTCCCAAGTGACATAAAAGTTCATCTTGGAGGTGAAAATTTGGAACTTGCGCACCCCCCAAGAGTGCCTTGTAAGTGTGGCTGAATTCTGGGTCACTCTCATAGAGAAGCAGCCAATCAGAAGTCTTGTGCCCACAAGAGTTGATCACGGTGGTGAGCGCCACGATCGGTGGTTGGCTAAGGCAATCTGAAACATTATTGGTGCTACCCTTCTTGTACTTGATGTTCAAATGAAACTGTTGCAGATATGTGGACCACTTATGATGGCGATCATTCTGCAACTTCCCTTGTGTCTGTATGAATTGCAGGGGCCAATGGTCTATGTGGATGATTGTTTCCTTCCCCAAAATGTAATGCTTCCATTTTCGACAAGATTTCACAATGGAATACATTTCTTTGTCATAAGTGGGATACTTGCGAACTGTGTCAGACAATGTCTCACTGTGATATTCCACTGGATGTCCCTGTTGAGTAAGAACTGCCCCAATAGCATAGTCATAGGCATCTATCTCGATCTCAAATGGCTGTTGCAAGTCTGGTAAAGTGACCACTGGTGCAGAACAGAGGCGATTTTTCAATTCTGTGAATGCCTTCTGTTGAGGTTCCGACCAAAAGAATTTTTCTCTCGCTCCTCCCTTGGTGACTTGACTCAAGGGCCAAGTGATATGAGAGAATCCCAACACGAACCTCTGGTAGAAATTAGCAAGACCCAAAAAGCTGCGAAGCTCTGTTATAGTGGTTGGGGCTGGTCAATCCCGAATGACTTGGATCTTGGCTGGATCCACATGCACCCCCCTTTCATCAATAATGTATCCCAAATATTGAACCTGGGTCATGCAAAAAGTGCACTTCTCCAAATTGGCACACAACTTGTGTTGCCGCAATGTTTGTAGGACTTGTCGGATGTGGTGAAGGTGCTCTTCCCAAGTCTGGCTGAAGATCAGAATGTCATCCAAGTACACCACTACAAATGACTTGGTGAATGGCCGCAAGATGTCGTCCATCATCCTCATGAAGGTTGTGGGAGAATTCATCAACCCGAAAGGCATGACCATCCATTTGAAAAGGCCTTCCTTGGCTTTGAAGGCAGTCTTCCACACATCAAAGGGTTCAATCGGTACCTGGTGATACCTCGACTTCAAGTCAGTCTTTCTAAAATATTTTTCACCTTTGAGTTGGTCCAGAAGGTCATTAATCCATGGGATCGGGTACCTATTTCAGACAGTGATCTTGTTCAACGCCCGATAGTCAATACAGAGTCTCCACGTCCCATCCTTCTTCTGTACCAACACGATCGGGCTCCCACAGGGCGATGAACTTGGTCGGATGTGACCTTTCTGCAACAGCTCCTGAATCTTCCTCTTGATTTCATCGTTCTCCAGAACAAAGTGCCGATAGATTGGTCCATTGGGTAGCAGCGCACCTGGGGTCAGATCAATCGGGTGCTTGACCTGACAGTGCAAAGGAGCCCCTGTGGGTGAGGTGAAGATGTCCTCGTACTCCTCAACAACCTTATCCATTTGTTGTTGTTGTGCAGAGGAGCTCTGTCTGGAGGTCGTGGCCACAGTCTTCTTCTTGCCCTGGGGGCGGATCATTAGGAAAACGAATTTCCTAGTTTGGGAAATGAGCTTACTGCATTGTTTTGTAGTAACCAAAGAGATAGCGGCAGGAGGTGGTACCTCTGGTATCTTGTACAACTTATTTCCCAAAGTAACAATAACAGCATGAGGCCGAGACTCATACACAGCATGACGCTTCCACAAGTATGGTTGTCCTAATAATACATCAGAAACATCAATAGGAGCAACATCACATAATACCTCATCCGTAAAGGGCTTGATGCTATAGGGAAGGCGGAACTACTCGCTGACGCAGAGATCTCGTCCTTGGTGAAGCCACCTAATGGTGTATGGATGTGGGTGAGCTGTGGTCGGCAAGCCCAACCGCTTCACGGCGTCTGCTAAAATGAGGTTCTTTTGGCTCCCATTGTCAACAATGAACTATACCGGGGAGCCCTTTACCCACATCTGGGAGTGTAAGAGTCGTTCCTCCTCCTCCGGATCTTCCGGTTCCTCCTTCTGGATCTTCGTAGTGGCAACAGTGGCATTGGGCTCCGCATCAATAATTTGTTTCCCTTTGTCATTCCCCTTGTCAGGTTCTAATTCAGAGTCAGAGCATGCATCTGACTCAGAAGCCCGCATCTCTGTCACCAGCGACTGCTTGGCCCAACACTCACTTGTGTTGTGAGTGGAGCTCTTATGGAACTCACACCACTTTCTCGTGTCCTTCTTTGGCTTTGCAGTGTTGTTCTTTGCTTGTGGATTCGACAGGTTGTCTTGAGTCGCCATGCCTTGGCTCTGTCCTTTGTTCTGTGGTTTGGGAGCACCTTTCCCTTGCTTTCGATTCGCAGATCCAAAGTCTCGCTTCTTTTTTTTGAATTTCTGCTCAATCTTGGCAGCATACCGGTATGCTGTACCAAGCAAGGAGATGTCGAGGAACTCCATTTCCTCCTGAATGTATCTGTGCAGACAACTGCGATACTTTAGCACTAGATGTTTCTCTGAATCTTTGATACCCAACTTGGTGCGCAGGGTATGGAACAGATTCGTCAACTCATGCACATCTTGATCCCTTTGTTGTCGCAGTGTGGTTCATTGTATGTACTTGTCCTCATAGCTCCCCATGGGACAATATTGTTCCTTGATGGCATCTCGGAAAGAATTCCAAGTGGGTACATCCAAGAACAAAGAGGGTTTTGTCTCGTCCTTTTTCTCACAATGGGTTTCCCACCAGTCCTTGACATGGGGGGCATCTTTGAGGAGTGCAAAAATAATCTTCTCCATGTCTGAAAAGTCATGAACCGAGAAATATCCTTCTAATAGATTCAACCATCTATCTATGGCATCTGCATCTATTTCACCCTCAAATATGGGAATGTCAAAATTTACTTGTACCTTAAAAGGAGTCGCACCTCCAAAGTGGCTGCTGGATGCAGATGCACCGCCGGTGGGCAGTCGTTGAAGGATCTGGGCAAAGTTATCCATCATCGTGTTCCTTTGTTTTTCGAGGGCCTCCTCGAGCAATATTTTGATAGGATCTCCTGCTCCCTCATCTCTCTTTTCATCCCCCATGGGCATCCGTCGGGGTTTGCGAGGCTGATCTTGCAAAGGTTCCACCAGATCAAGCCCTAACTCCTTATACCCTAACCTCGTTGGGGACATGCAAAGAAGGATCGAGAAAAAGCAGAACGCTCTGATACCACTGATCCAGATTTATGCAGGAATGCAACAGAATAAACACATAACCATAAATACAGAGATGCAGCGGGAATAACACTTCATTTCACTAATATCAAAGAACTGAAATTTGCTTACAGACAGACTGGAAATAAGACTAGCTAGGGCACTGGTAGCTATCTCTGAGAAGAGATGTGGCTGCTACAGGCCTCTGAACTGAGTTACAATGAGGCTCGAGGGCCTATTTATTATTTAGAAACAATGGGAAATCCTAAACAGCCAAAACCCTAACCCTAGGAGATGAAGCGCCAAAACTATGGGCCCCGTTTGGGTAAATTGGTGTTTCAACTTCCAAGGGGCGTAACTTTGGCATACGATCTCCGTTTGACGCGTACCATACCTCGTTAGAAAGATCTATCCGAGGACTACAAATTTGGAATGAGCAACATCGATCCATGGACCCATGTTGCTCTCTGTTTTCCCAAAAAACGTCGTTTAGGGCCTCAAAACGGCTCCGGAAGTTTAGGACCCGAAAAACTGCTAAAAATAGTAAACTGTGCCGAAACTGAAAAACTGAAATAGACAATGGTGGAGCCCCAAGTGGAATAGGAGGGTGACCACCAATATCCACCTGGATCAGTTTCTTGCTTCTTTTTTCTTGCATAAGCCCCGCTTTGAAAGTTGCATGGTTGGCTTGACTACTTTGAAGCCTTAGATTGGAATTTGTGTTTGCTTGATTCAGTTTCTGGATAGTTTCACTTGTCTTCTTGAAATCTCTTTTCTTTCTTTGATAAATTGAAAAGCTTAAAAAATATTTTTTATTTTCCATTGCTTTTTTCTTTTTGCTTTGTTTACGATTTCTTTTTCATCTTTTGAAGATTTTTGTTCAAGTTTCTAGTCTTCGGTTCGTGGCTTGATTTGGAAGGAGGTCTATCTTTGATTTTCCTCTTTTATATCAAGTGATTTTTTGACGTTTTTATAAATAGGAGTTCTGATTTGGAACTAGCCTTGTTGACTGTCAAAAAGTGGTTAAAATTTTGGTTTCCCTAGAGACTTCCCTTTTGCTTCTTTAGAACTAGCATCTTAGAATTTGCATTGCATTGGTAGTTTGCATTTAAGTGAATTCAAGAATTTTTGTAGTATTTTTCTTAAATTTCTGAGTTGTGAGTAACTGAAAAGAAAAAAAAAAATTGTTGTTAGTTTTTTAGAACCTAAGTAGAAATCACTCTTCATTGAAAGGAAATAATTGCATTTTCATGTAGTTTGGGTTTCATTGGTTTCTTCTGTGTCTTACAAACACCATCAGTTTCACTTCCGTGCACCTCTGACTTAAACAATAGCCCATATAAATAAGAGATATAATTAAAAATAACTATTATTTTTTGTATTATTGTCATTAATAATACACCAACAAGCTAGGTTGTAGGGCCTTGGATTAGGTGAGTGGAGAGTTAACTCTCCAAGGCCGCTCAAACTATTAAACATAGAAGTTGATTAATGAGCGAAATCCAACGCTGTTAAGTGGACCGGGAAAGCTCTCCTCCAGAGAGTCAAGCGCGAGGGATAGTGCAGGCAAGGAAGAGAGATACCCCCTCTCCTATTTGTTGAATCTTGATCTAAGACCGTTCCACCCAGCTGTCGATACGGATTGGTGCCCATAGTTCCTATCCTAGGGATCACATAGGTGACTGCGAGGGGGAATACCCGTGGTACCTGAGGAAGACGTTGCATCCCTTCCATCAGTACTTCTGGAGGGTGCCCTTGCGAAGCTTGGGTACTTTCACTGGCAAAGGCTGTTGTTAGGAGGTCAGCATAACTATTTCTGTTACCTTCACTAGTGGATCTGGGTCGCAATTACCCCAGACTACTTTCGGGAGGTCCTCTTATTTCGCTTTCTCGTATTTTGGTGTCTGGTCCTCATCACCCAGAGCGAAAATACTTGATAGTTTCTTGTTTGGCTAGATCTTAGGAAATTTTTAGAGAGTGATATTTGCTCCTAGATTGCTCAGGTTCACATATTTTTTGAGTCTAATATAAATATCTTAAAGTGGCTGACCGATCGCCTCGTCGATCAAGGAGGCTTCGTGGGTTGTCTCCCGTGAGTGTCGAGCATTCTTCAAGAAGGTGTAGGAGTAATTATGAGGGTGAGTTTCACCCATTGGTTTCAGACGCAGCAGAGAGAGATCCTCCATCAGGGCTTGTTGTTTTTGTGGGTGGTTGTAATATCCTAAAATAGGGATTTTCTACAACAATAAGAATATATTAAGATATTATAGAGTTGGATATTCATCCATATAGCTCATAACAGGTATTAAATAATACTTCCTTCAATAATATGATTAGCAGCAAGCATTATGATTCATTTCTTCAACCCAAAGTGGGGAAAACCAAATTAAGCCCTAAAAAGGTTAATTTTAGAGATCTGCATAAAAAAAGAGGAAAATGATGGTCGGATCCCTTATAATATGTTATAGGGGACTCACATATCACATTTCATCCAAAACAAATAATTCTAGATATGTTAAACAGGTCTCCCACTCCCGATATGGCTAGAAAAGGCCCAATCCCCATGACTTGACTCAACTGAAATTAATTGAAGCTTATGCAGCGTGATTTTCTGCAGGGTTTAGACAAAATATGTCATGAAAATCAGATCAGGAGTTTATGACATGAAATTATAGAGAAAAATGGAGATCCAGCTCCTTTACACTTCAAAGAGAACAACCCGGCAAGGGTTTCATGAGATACAATGCATAGAAGTGCAGATCTACAGATCTAGATCTGAAAAACGAATTTTGCTGCAGCACTAAATAAATGTAGCTGAAATATAAAAATGACAAGAGAAGAATAAGATGCAAATATTTCTGGGAGAAGGGTTGGTCCTTCCTCCAAGGAAAAATCTCACAAGTAAGGGATCAAACCCTACTATTGCAGCACTCTAGAAAATGATGTAGTTTCTGAAGCTAACTGCGCTGTAGAAGGTGTGAAGTGAGTTGGCCACATGCCAAGATCTGAAATCTAAAGCTCAATAGCTAATACACTCTTCCAGGAGGTTAAAATACACACTCACTGAGAAGAGGAACTAGTATAATCTAGATCTAAGCAGATCTACTCTCCACTTGCTGCAACTCATTGAAACAAGTAAACCCCAACAGGATTTACGCTGTCTAAGGGAGATGGAGCTTGGCCATATGCCTGATAGTGGAAGAGAAGTACAATTCCCTCCAAGAGCTACTCAATGGAAGGAGAGAGAATCCCTAAATAGGAAATCCTCACAAGTCTCTGCTAAACAGCCAAGAGAATGAGAAATGTCGAAGCAGACAATATACTCTGAAACATGATATCATAAACAACCTTCTCTTGAGCCTTCCCTTTCCTTTTATAAGATGAGACCTTGAGAAACCCTAAACCACCTTCAAAAATTTAGCTCCTTTCACATGAAGATCCTCTATCTAAAACTGCACTGATCAACAAGGAGGTTCAATGCATCTGGATAGTGTTGTGATTTGGTCTTGTTGACCCATTCAATCTGCCTCATCCCTTTTCACACTCAAGTGCAATCAATCCATCTCACAAATGTCTGCTTATGCTGATCCTTGTTCACACTGAACTGGTTTTATTGATGATTTCTTATTTTTCATGCATGCATGCTGACTTAGTCAAACTTGACTATGCCCTCATCCATTTGCCCTTGTTCACACCCATCAGTGTAAAATCCAGCTATTGTGAGGATGCCCTTTCACATTATAAGGATATTTTATTGAGACAGCCCTGATTTGCCTATGTTCACATTGGGCATTGATTTATTTTTTGATGTCTTTAGGAGTTTACATGTCCTCCTTTACATTTTACTCATCAATTAAGAAAATTAACACAAAATGAAATATTCCTATTAGCTTGGGCTAATTAGGAATATTACAGTCTCCCCGTCCAAAAATATTGCTTGTCCTCAAGCAACTGCAAGGTTAGAACTGAAATGGATGGGGAAATCATCTTCTCCCAAGCAATCATCCATACAAAATGAGTCACCTCCCAACATGGTAACTCCAGAAAATTTTCCTCCACCTTAGGTTCCTGCAAAGAAGGTGGGCTAAAAAACTGAAGATAGTAGACAAAATTGCCTACCCCACGTTGTCCTCCTCTCCACTTAAGATAAGTGTAGAGTTTTTGTTGATCTTGGGCTACAATGATATTGCCCTCAAGTGGCAACATGAAGTTTAGATCTGTAAAGATCCTTCCTCCAACGCTGTAAAACTAGTTGGCCCAAAACATTCCACATGTGATGGATAGGAGAGCATCATGATATGGCATCCCATCACACATTTGGCCCACCTCCAAGAGAAACAAATATTTGGCTATGGTGGCCACAAATCCTCCCATATTCCCCTTAGAACATGTACTACAGAAAATGTGGGAATCTCCTTCCCAAATGGACACATTCAAACCATGTGCCTCACTCAACATCATGTCTCCCATCAAGATAAAAACAACACCATCAAGTGGGATCATGATTGGCATCAAAAAAGGGGAATTACTGATGGTTTCATAAAGTGTTGGAAGGCTCCAACAGTCTCCCAAGTGGTAACAACGCAGTCTTTCAAACTGCTGCTTCAGAAAAATACATGGCAAATTGTTTCTTGATACATGTTTAATCATATGCATCAATTGAAAATACATGTAATCACAAAACATCTACCCAAGGCCACATAAGAGATGGTTGTCTCCCTCATATAGTTTGGCCCAACATTGGTCGTGGAGAAAAATCAGGAGCTTGCTTACTTTTGGAGCAATGCACTGCCAAGAGATGGTAAGAGCATGCAAATATTGTGTTGCACAAACAAAGCTCTCACCATATGTTGGAAGTAAGAAGACACATGGATCCATGAATAGATCCTCCATAGTAGTTTGGCACACTTCCATGAAGAGAAATGAACCAAGTGCTGCCTGTAGATCTTATCCCTCATGCTTGGAAATCCAAGACAAGAAAAGTACATCATAGTAATGGATGTCCTCATCTACTACCTCATCTTCCTTACCTCCTCTTTGCCCATCAAGTGCATCAAGTGTGAAATGATCCTAGGGATACTCCATCAATAAACCCCAGCTCCAAAGTGGCAACGCTATTGGCCTATGTAAATAGGCTCCCTCCAACTCATGGCTCCAATCTTTGACATGTAGAATTTCAAAGGCATCTCCCATAATGTTGCTACACATAAGAAGTCTCTCCCATGGGAAAAGTACCTCTTGAACATCTAAGGCCAAGGAGTATCCCCTTTGCATTGTGATAAACACTGTTATCGATGAAATAGGTAACCTGACCTCAAAACAGGAACTCTAGCCCAAAAAGACTCAAAAAACATGAAAAAACACCCCAAAAACAAAAAAAGTGTATTCCAAAACGCACTTGGTTTTTTTTTAAGGTCAAATTTCAACATTTTATAAAATTATGCTAAAAACAAAATTGTTTCTTGAAAAAAGGATTGAAAAAACACCCTCAAAACAAAACCAGTTGATGCTGGAATAACAAAAAAAAAATTTGTGTCATATTTTTGACATTTTTAAAAATAGAAATAACATTTTTTAATTTTTAAAATTCAAGCATTAAAAAAAAACCTAAAATTTAAGAAAAAAATAAAAACATTTTAAAGCTTAAAATTTAAAAATATATAGGAATAAAAAAATAAAAAAATAAAACAAAATAAAAATTTTAATTCAAACATTTAAAAAAAACTTAAAATTTAAGAAAAAAAATAAAAATTAAAGATTAAAATTTCAAAATATATAGAAATAAAAAAATAAAAATAAAAACAAAATAAAAAAACTAAATTAAAAAAAAAAACTAGTTAAAAAAAGAAAGAAATTATAAAAAATAAAATATAGAAATTAAATTTAAAAAAAAAAGAAAATGTTTCTTAAATTTAAAATAAAATATATATATTTAAAATAAAAAATTAAATTTAAAGAAATATATTAAATTTTAATAAATTTAAAACTTTAAAATAAAATTAAAAAAAAAAAACAGATTATTTAAATTAAAAGTAAAAAAATGAAAAATAAAATACAATAAAAATATTAAATTTAAAAAATATATATTAAAAAAACAAATAAATTTTAAAAAATAAATTAAATTTAAATTATAAAAAATTATATATATATATATATATATATATATATATATATATATATATATATAAAAGAACTTAAACTAAAAATAGATATATTAGATTTTATTAATTTAAAAGAAAACGTTAATATTAAAATAACAAATTAATTTTAAAAAAGAAAAATATTAAATTTTAATAAATAAATGAATAAACAAATTAATTTTGAAATAAAAAATAAATTTTAAATATAAAGAAAAAAAAAACATTGTTAAAATAAAAAAAGTTAAAAAACTTTAAAAATCAATTAAAAATGAAAAATTGAAAAAAATACATTAAATAAAAAACAAATTAATTTGAAAATATTAAGTTTAATTAAAAAAAAAAAACTAATTTTAAATACACAATTTTAAATGAAAAAAAAAATTATGTAATTAAAAAAATAATAATAAAAAAATTAAAAATTAAAAAAATATTAAATTAAAAAAAAATACAAAATTTATTAAATTTTAAAAAATTAAATGAAAAAACTAAACATAAAATTTAATAATAAAAAGAATTTAAAAATTAAAAAAATAAATCAATTAAATTTAAAAAAAAAAAGACAAAATTTAATAAAAATTATTAACAAAATTTAGAAATTTAAAAATAAAAATAAAAATGAATAAAATAAAAAAAAATAGAAAAAAAAAAAATTAAAAAAATTAAATTTCAAATATAAAAATTAAATTAAAAAAAATAAAAAAAATAAATTTGATCGTGGTGGCGCTGCCAATCAGCCTCCCGCCCAGGTGGCAGTGGAGGCTGGCCATTGGGCGGGCGGGGAGGCTGCATGCAGCCCCCCCGGCAGGGCGATTTCGGGAATCGCCCTCCCACCGCGGAAGGGCGATTCCCGGCGGCAGGGCGATTCTCGGAATCGCCCTCCCACCGCGGGAGGGCGATTCCCGGAATCGCCCTCCCGCCCAGGTGGCGGCAGAGGCCAGCTGCTGGGTGGGCGGGGGGCTGCATGAAGCCTCCTCGCCCGCCAAGTGGCCGACCTCCGTCACCACCCTGGCGGGAGGCCGATTGGCGGTGCCACCACGTATAATATATATATATATATATATATATATATATATATATATATATATATATATATATATATATATATATATATATTTTTTTTTTTTTTTTAATTTTTTTTAATTTTTAATATTTCTTTTTTAATTTGATTTTTTTTTTTTTTAAATTTAAATTAAAAAATATTAATTTTTTTTTTTTATTTCAAATTTTTTAATTTAAACTTAATTTTTTTTAATTTTTTTTTTTTTTTTTTGTTTCTAAATTTAATATTTTAGATTAATTTTTTTTTAAATTTAAAATTTATTTATTAAATTTATTAAATTTTAATTTAATTTTTTTTAATCTTATAGTTTATTTAGTTTTTCATTTTTAAAATTTATAAATTGTTTTACTTTAAAAAAAAATAGTAAATTTATGGATATTTGTTTTTTAATTATTCGCACTTGGTTTTTTTCATTTTTTTGTTTTTTTTTAATGATGTTTTTTATTTTAATTTTCTTTTTTCAATTTAAATTTTGTTTTTTTTTTTAATTTGTTTTTTTTGTTAATTTTAAAATTTGTATTTGTTTTCACTTTCTTATTATTTTTTAAATTTAAATTTTTAATTTAATTTTTTTCTTTTATTTTTTTTTTTTTATGTAAATTTTAATTTTGTAATTTAAATTATTTTTAAATTTTTTATTTAAATTTATTTTTTTAATTATACGGTTTTTTTTAATAACTTAGAAAAAAATGTTTTTGATGTTTTTTTTTTTTTTTTTTTTGTTAATTTTTGTTTTTTTTCTTTAAATTATGTGTTTTTTCTTCAAATTTTGTCATTTCTTTTGATATAATTTTTTAATATTTTTGTTTTTATTTATTTATTTTTATTAAATTTTTTATTTTTACGAGTTAATTTTGTTTTTTTTTACATTTTTATTGTTTTTATATATATTTTTTTATCTAAGTTTTGTGTTTTATTACCAACATGAAAATCACCACTCTAAAAAAAAAGGTTGATGCTGCATCAATACGTTTCAAAATTAGCATGAAAATCACTGCTCTAAAAAAAAAAAATGTTGATGTTGCATCAATACGTTTCAAAATTAGCATGAAAATCACTAACATTTTAAAACAAATATTCATACTTCATAAATAAAAATATTAGAGTGTCAAAAATGTGCACAAAAAAAAGGGGTGATTCTGCATCACCACTTTTCAAAATCGGGTGCTTTTTATGCTACCAAAAAAAAGTAGGTAACAGTGCGGTTAGCTATTTCATCGGTAACAGTGTTGATAGTGCCATCTTCTACTCCTGCAACATCATGAAAACTGTGAGAGAAAATCTACCCTTGCTCTCCCAAGAACATCCCAAGCAACAAAATCTTTTGCTGCCTCCTCATACTCCCATCATCCAAATCATGTAGTGAAAACATGGTGATTGACATGAATAATGTTATGTCAACACAATGTGTCCATACTCTTTGTTTCCCCATGATGCAAGTATCTTGCCACATACCCTTGGAAAGAGGATGATGACCAAACTCTTTCAAGAGTGCTGCCCGGTATCATAGATTTGCAAGTAGCTTTCCAGCTTCTTTCTCATCACCCAAACCCATCCATCCACATGTGGGTGCCTTCCATCTTGTCCTTCCTTAACACTCTCCCAAGGAAGACTGTCATTCTCCCAAATCAGATTTCTGCTCTTGCATTTCATGGGATGTTGAAATGCAGTCTTCTCAAGGATCAATTTGACCCCATAAGGATCCAAATAGGTGGTAGGAAAAAACCTCCCATCATGATGTTTATGGCTCAAGAAGTGTCCAACACACACATGAGAGATGTTATCCATCCGAAGATGTCCTCCGTCATCTATTTGTTCCTCCTTGAATCCATGAAGATCCAAGGGTGAGAAGGAAAGAGCCTGCTCAAACTGTTGAAGAACTTTGCACTTCATGAAATGTTGAAGTGCACCTTCCATGGGATCTCTTGATGAGACCTCCTCCTCATGCATGGTCTTCCAAAACCAGTGGGGTCTTGGATCTGTTGCAGGTAGAAGTTTCTGTTTGAGCTGGGGAGTGCTCATTGAGAAAGTGTCATCTAGAAAGGAGAAAGGGTTTCTCACTTCAAGATGTCTACTATCTACCATTGCGTCCTCCTCTACTTCATGAATGAAGTTTTCATGTGAATGCTCCCATAAGGCATGGGTCATCTTTTCTTTTTCATTGCCTTTGAACAGTGCAGTGCAACTCTGTTGCTCTAGATCAGCAACATGCAAAGATGTAGATCCCTTCATATGGTCTATTGAAATGACAAGAGATGGAAGTTCAAGCATACCTTGGTGAGATGTAGAAGCAAGAGATCCTTTCTCAAATATGCTGTCTTCCTCCAATGCTGAAAATGAAGGCTTCTCCTCCAAGGTTGTGACAGCAATGGTACATGCTTCCTCAAGTGGTGGTGAGGATCTCTCTTCCTCTAGCTGAATGATCTGAGGTAAAGATAGAGTCTCCTTGGAGGCTCTAGATTTAGCTTTGTATTCACTTAGAATATCAGATTCCAAGTGTCCTCTATGTCTCTGGTCTTCTCCTCTTTGAGAATAGGAAGTGTATGGCTCTTCCTCTTCTTAAAACCCTCTTGGAATTTCACTGCAACTCTTCATCTGCTTAACCTCCTGGGGGAGGTCCTTTATGGATCTAAAAATTGATGAGAGAAATCTCATCTTATTCATCATTCTGAGATTCTTCTATCTTCTTGGGCTGAGACTTACAGGCTGAGCCAAGAAAGATGCTCTGATACCACTGTAATATCCCAAAATAGGGATTTTCTACAACAATACGAATATCTTAGGATATTATAGAGTTAGAGATTCAGCCATATATATCATAACAGGTATTAAATAATATTTACTTCAATAAGATGATCAGCAACAAGCATTATGATTCATTTCTTCAACCTAAAGTGGGGAAAAGCATAAAATTAAGCCCTAAAAAGGTTAATTTCAGAGATCTGCATAAAAACAGAGGAAAATGATGGTTGGATCCCTTATAATATGTTATAGGGGACTCACATATCAAATTTCAGCCAAAAAAAATCATTCTAGCTATGTTAAACAGGTCTCCCACTCCCGATATGGATAGAAAAGGCCCAATCCCCATGACTTGACTCAACTGAAATTAACTGAAGCTTATGCAGCATGATTTTCTGAAGGGTTTAGACACAATATGTCATGAACATAAGATCATTTTATTACATGAAAGTATAGAGAAAAATGTAGATCTAGCTCCTTTACACTTCAAAGAGAACAACCCGGCAAGGGTTTCATGAGATACAATGCATATAAGTGCATATCTACAGATCTAGATCTCAAAAATGCAGTTTACTACAGCACTGAATAAATTTAGCTGAAATATACAAATTACAGGAGAATAATAAGATACAAAGCTTTCCAGGAGAAGGGTTGGCCCTTCCTCCAAGGAAAAAGCTCACAAGCAATGGATCAAACCCTGCTACTGTAGCACTCTAGAAAATGATGCAGTTTCTGAAGCTAACTGCACTGTAGATGGTGGGAATTGATTTGGCCACATGCCAAGATCTGAAATCTATAGCTCAACAGCTAATACACTCTTCCAGGAGGTTAAAAGACACACTCACTGAGAAGAGGCACTAGTATAATCTCAATCTAAGCAGATCTAGTCTCCACTTGTTGCTGCTCACTGAAACAAGTAAACCCCGATAGGATTTACGTTGTATAAGGGAGATGGAGCTTGGCCATATGCTTGATAGTAGAAGAGAATTATAATGCCCTCCAAGAGCTACTCAATGGAAGGAGAGAGAATCCCTAAACAGGAAATCCTTACAATTCTCTGCTAAACAGCCAAGAGAATGAGATATGTCTAAGCGGACAATATACTCTGAAAATATGATATCATCAACAACCTTCTCTTGATCCTTCCCTTTCCTTTTATAAGATGAGAGCTTCAGAAACCCTAAACCACCTTAAAAACTTTAGCTCCTTTCACATGAAGATCCACCATCTAAGACTGTGTTGATCAACAAGGAGGTTCAATGCATCTGAACAGTGCTGTGATTTGGTCCTATTGACCCAGTCAATCCACCTCATCCCTTTTCACACTCAAGTGCAATCAATCCAGCTCACAAATTTCTGCCTATGTTGATCCTTGTTCACACTGAACTGGTTTTATTGATGATTTATTCTTCTTCATGCATGCATGTTGACTTAGTCAAACTTGACTATGTCCTCATCCATTTGCCCTTGTTCACACCCATCAGTGTAAAATCCAGCTACTGTGATGATCCCCTTTCACATTATAAGGATATTTTATTGAGACAACCCTGATTTGCCTCTGTTCACATTGGGAATTGATCTCTTTTTTGATGTCTTTAGGAGTTTACATGTCCTCCTTTACATTTTATTCATCAGTTAAGAAAATTAACACAAAATGAAATACTCCTATTAGCTTGGGCTAATTAGGAATATTACAGTGGTTATGGTGTTGGTGTTAGTTCAGAGAGGAGTGCATCATTCATCTCAAGGGTCTTATTTCCTGCAAAATAAGTAGAATTAGAAGAATTTCCTCAGCCTGCTAAGTCTCTTCCATATCCTCTTCCTGCTGATCATCCTTTCATCATTCAGTACATCAGACCCGAGTCTCAGAGACGCGCAAGTCCTTATCCTTCATATTCGCACCTTTCGATGGCCATGACTGGGAACATAGCTTCGGTTGTGAGTGCTGCAAGTGTTCAGACCCCTCTTTCGGTAGAAGGAGGGGGAAATATTGATATATCTACAATCACTTCTAGTACTGTTGTGTTTGGTTCTGGTCACACCCAGGCACATGCTTCACAATCTGGTCCCTTCTCTTTCGGGATGCCCACTAGTGGGATTCCTTCTTTCTCCTTTTCTGCTGCTTCAGCTGCCTCTGCACCCATGTCTTCTATGGCTAGTGTATCAGCTTATTTTCAAGGGTTTCCCTTTGGGAGTGGCCATATACCTCATTCAACCCCTTCCTTTGGATCTTTACCTTTTTCTTCTCAGACCCAGGGTTTCAATCCATGGTCTAGAGGCCAAAGTTCTAATACCTTTACAAGTTGGAACCCTGTTTTTACGGTGATGGGAGCGGGGAATCAGTTTCTCATTGGTCAGCAAGGGAATGCTCCTTGCCCTTCATTGAATACTTCACAGGCCTTTTCCCTGTTTTCAAATGCTTGGAACCCTTACCAAGGGGTTTACTCTCCATTCACTACTTCGGTGGGGGGAAATGGTCATGTTTACAGTAACTCTATGTTTGGGGGGGGGTCCTTCTCCGAATGCTGGGTCATAATGATTTTCCTATGGCGCAACATTCTCTACGAACAACTTTTGGCAACCTAGTGCCTCAAAAAATCCAGGGTATTCTTTTTAGAACATTGGGAATCCTTCCTTTGGAGGATGGAATTCCCAGGCTCCTCCTCGGTTATCATTTCTGGCAACGTTAAAATTTCCAGATTTGTTGAAATTGACTAACGGTCCGATTTCATATAGTCCTGGATGGCCTCCGCTCCCCACTAAACTCCCCTCAGACATTCTAAAGTTTGAAGGGAAGAATGGAGAGGATCCGGCGGATCATATCACCACTTTCCATTTATGGTGCTCATCCAACTCCCTGATTGACGATTCGATTAGTTTGAGATTATTTCAACACACCTTAACTGGAAATGCCGCCAAGTGGTATATTGAGTTAACTGGGGGTATTTTTTCCACTTTTGGAGATTTGGCTACTATGTTTTTAAACCACTTTCAGTTGCATGTTCGTTATGACACCGGGACTGACCTCCTCGCTAATTTCAGCAAGATAAGGCAACTCACATTTCTGATCATATTCAGGAATGACGCACAAGGAAGAGGCTCATTAAAGCCCATATTTTGAATGAATTCCTTCTGGAATGGTTTTTGAATTTTTTGAAGTGCTTGACCTCTCATCACCAACAGTGGAGTATGCAGCCAGCAGAATAATGAAGGAAAAGGAAGAAATGACAGAGTGTCAACATCTTTAGGAGAAATTGAGGTTAGAAAATCAAGATATTTCTATGATGAGAAAGAGGGCCAGAAAGCATAAAAATTTCAAAATAATGAAGAAAGTATGGGAAGGCCAAACTGGTTCTAGGTCTGAAATTCCAAGTAGTGCAGAACAGTTTTTAACATGGACAGTTCCAGCCATCAAGGAAGCAAAGTTTGTCAGAGTAATCAATACTCACTTGAGAGCTAGTAATAGAAGACTAAGAGATAAAGTGGAGGATTTCGAGCTGCAGCTAAAACTAACTCAGGATGAGCTAAAAGACAAAGGTGCAGAGTGACAAATTATTTAAAAATTCAAAAGCTAAATCAGATGGAAAATGAAGAATAAACCTCATGAAAATTGTGTTTTTAGTTCATATGATTGTTTTTTTTATGAAAACAGTGGTATTTTGAAATTTTGGCACATTTTTGGTTTGAATTTTGAAGAAATCCAGAAAAAACTACTCACTTAGCAGTTTCGTAGCGCAAACAGTGCAAAAAGAGTGAAAAGCGCTATGAAACTACTGTAGCAGCTTTTTTCACCCTTTCTTATAAATTTTTGAAATGAAAATGTGTGTATTATGACCTAAAATTGCTAGGGAAGCTTTTTTAAGTCAATATAAAGATAAATATGGAAGAAAGAAGCCAAATTTTTGAAGGTAAAAGGGTAAAAAGGCTGTTATAAGAAACTGTGTTGTTTTTGTAGCAGAGGTCTAATTCTTCTATCTTGAAGAGTTTGATGGTTGTTTTGGACAGCTGGGACTTGGTGAGGTTTTTGACAGATGTTACTTCAGTTCCTAACATCAAATAAGCTTAAAGTAATGGGTTCATGACAGTCAAAGTGTCTCAAGAGGACAAAGGATCCTATGCCTAGAAAACAGGGGACAGTTTCCTAGTTTATTGGAGATCAGCATTGAGGTCATACAGTGTTGGATCTTATCATCTGGATTCAACCTTATGGGAATACAGTTGGAAAATGATGCAATCTAGTTTAGATAATGTTGTTATGAGTAGAGTTAAGGAGTTTGAATCCTATTTGTAATAGGACTATTCATTAGGTTTGCAGCTGTCATTTTGTAATAAATACCATGTCATATGGTTAGGCAAGGTGTCAAAAAGTAGGAATTCGATGTATTTAGCTCAGGATAAGGTTATCCTATGTTGTAAATTATCTATAAAATATGAAGAAGTCGAGATACTAAGGGTTGGAAATTTTTAGCAAAAATACTGTGTTTATTGTAAGTGACTGGTTTTCAGTTTAATACAGAATTTTTTACTTAGCCAACTCAAGATTCATAAATATTTCTAGTGTGTTCTTGTTCTAATGGCATATTTTTACTATCCTATTGCAGTGGTGTTTGATTATGTTACTCAGAATTCATCATTGATGCTCTGACTTCCTTCATAGACAAACTGACTGTGTTTTACAGTTTCACATGTGTATCTCTAGACTAGAACTCTGATATGTCTTGACTTCCATGCTAAGTAGATTGTTTTGTTTTATTGAATCTATTTGAATCCATAAGCCCAATGTGCACTTGCTATTGTGATTTACAACCAATATCCATTTTTATCTACTTATTATCCCACATAGAGTTATCCATCTATATTTCTATCAAAAATCATTAGCCCTTGAGAGAGCCCTCTCAGGTTGAGGAAGCTAAGCCTCAATCAAAATATTGGTTTGAAACAGTTACATGAGATTGATTTGATTGGAAGCCTATTAGGTCTTATTTTGTGATAACACAGACAATAGATAACCCTTGTTGTATCCAAATCCTTCTGAAAACTGCCATAAACTTTCAGAGGTGCTTCTACAAGCCTTAATCAGTGTTTTTAATGTCAAAAGAGTATTGGAATTGATAAATAAAACAAAACTATGGCTTCTAAAAACATTCTAGAAATCAATCCTCTACAACCCTCTGTTGTAGATATAGAGCATATTCCACTAGCAGATGTAGACTTCAAGATTGCTGATACAGTGACAGAGTTCAACCTTCTTGAGCTCCACTACTAGAGCCAAGAAAAATCCCTAGACTAGGCTGATGAAGTGTTTACCTGGGAGTCAAACTTGCCAAAATATGGTGTTCCTCATACTTACCAATGCCGAGAAGTAATCAGACTCTTCCAGTCATGCTATTTTCCAGATTAAAGAGCCATCATAAATCCTGAAAAAGAAGTCTTATTTACTATTACAGTAGATTTTCTCAATAAAATGCTTCAAATACAGCCTGGGCCAAATGAATTTCCTTTGTCTATTGAAGCCCTCACTCAGTTATATTTGGATCTGGACTTCCCTAAGAGGTTCCAAATTTTTTAGACCTTCATGTGTTCTTATGCTGAAATTCCTAAGCTAAATCCTCCATATTCTTCTGCTAAATTCTCTGAAAGGACAAGACATATTAATTCCATGTTTTCTTTCATTCTTGGCTACTTTATAGATGAGCATGCTGATGTTTTAGTGCTTGGCTTCTTGTCTAATTTTACAATTGGTCAGCCTCCTGCTACCATCTTTAACTTTGCCCAATATATTGCTGACAGTTTCCATGAGAAATTGGTCAAAAATCCTTCTGAAGGTGTTTTTAAGTATTCTTCACTCCTATTTCACATGTTCCTATATTTTTAGTCTGAGAAGTTCAATATAAACCTTAAGAAGCTTAATGTGGAAGGAAATCCACAACCGGTCATCTTTTGCACTTCCTTGATAAGGAAAGATTCAAATGAGTTCACCTATGTAGATTTTATAGATTCCTTTATTCATCCCAAAGTCAAATTTCTAAAAAACAGTGTGCAACCCAAAATTAGTAATGAAATCAAAAATATTTTCCAATTTTCTGAGCACAATAGGACAGGTGATTGGTACTTGCACCAAAACCACACAGAAATAAGAGTTTATGGATCAAGCCTTATCCCTTATAAACTACCCAGATACGTCCCTATGAGGTTATTTTCCCTGGAATATATAAGGCAGATTCTAAATTCATATTTAGTCAATTTCTTGATAGCAAAGAAGAAAACACAGTTCAAGTTGAAGAACCAGGTTGGCCCTCTTTTCTGTAATAATAGAGAAGCAGGGCCTGAAGCATAAAACAAGTTGCAAGAGTTCAAATTCAGTCCTAGTTTCCTTTGGTATTATGATCCCCTTGGTGTTATTAGTAAAATGAGAGTTAAATGCAAATTAACTCCATATGTACATGAAAATAAGCCTGAGATTGAAAAATTCTCAAACCAATATTAATGTTTAGAGAATACACTAGTAGAGGCAGAGAAGCAAAGTGATACTAGTCAAGCTTTGCAAACTCCGGCCCAAGAAGATAGAAACGTGAAAAGAAACAGGGAGGAAGGATCTTATATAACTGAGACTACAATAGAGACTAAATTCAAATTAAGATATAGTGAAAAGCCAAAGCTAAATCCTACCAATAAAGAAAAGGAAACAGTAGAGGTAATTGGTACAGAAATTGCAGAAAAAGACAATGCACCTCCTACAAGAATTGAAGAGGAACAACAACCCATAAATGCTAAGACACAACTAATTCAAAAACAACAAAGTATAGAAGTTTCTTCATCGAAGAAAAAAATAGAAAAGGAGACAGATATAAAAGAAAGATACAAAGAAATAAAGGAAAGAAATGAATAAATTAAGACAAAAATATATTCTCAATATCTGAAACAAACTCCAGGCATATAGAATAGGCTACTTTCAAATTTTGACTACAAAAATAAAAAGATGCAGATGTTATTTCTTCAGCCTATAGTTTAGACTCCTAAATCATCCTCAGATTGCAATAAGATAGAGTTTGAAGTTCCAATCCAAGATATTCATCCTCTGGATCAAATAGAATTTCATAAGCAGGGAAGGGAGATGATTTATTCCACAATGACTACTTAGGCCATGAGTGCACATAAACTACAAAACACTTTGGTAAATGTTAGAGAACAACTCAAATTGGAGAAGAAATCTTCATAGGCAAAGGACACTAGAATCAAATCCTTGGAAGAGCTAGTAATTGAAGTAGGGTATGATCCTCAAAATGTAAAAGTTGCAGAAGAATTGATCAAGAATAAAAATGTAAACATTGCTGCATTAAGGAAACAACTAAAGTTCCCCCCTATAGAGCATCCTCAAGCCAAGGAGGTTTTATAGGAAACTAATCAGAAATATGAGATGATAAGTCTCATTTTACAGTTAATAACTCAGATAAAAGAAATAGAAATTGAAATGGACAAATTGGTCCAGGAGAAAGAAGCTAAAAAAGCAAAGGAAGTTGCTACCACTGTCATCCTTGTAGTTACAACATTTATACCTTCTACTTTGGCAGAATCACTGGCTCCTAATGTTCTAATGGCCACAGAACTTCTAGTTACTTCATCTACAACTTCAGCCACATAATCTTCAAGAACAGTAGCACAACACTCAAATGAAGCAAGAAAATTAGTAAAGGCAATGCAAGAGATGTCTACTCAAACCAATGAGATAAAAAGACTAAAAGAATGGCTCAAAAACCTTGAAGATGCTAAGAACTTGCTCAAATAAATGCTAAGAATGAAGAAAAAAACACCAACAAATTGAATGAGAAACTAAAAAATTTGGAAAAAGAACTCACGTTGAAGGAACCAATGTCACATGTCAAGCAGTAGTTATGGTCCAATATCATTGAAGCATTCGATGATATTTGGCCATGCATACAGGTGATATATGAGAAAAAATACTTTGTGAAATAAACAAGAGAAGAATTCCAGAAGACAAAAGAAGAGCTTAGCAAGAAACCTGAAGAAGCTCTAGAAACATCAAGTTTCTTAATTCCAAAAAATACAAGAGCTGGAAGATATTGGAATTAATGATAGAACAAAGACCATCCTAGAAGTTAGGAGGTAATATCTAAAAAGAATTTGATGACACAGTTAGAGGAAAAGTGCCAAAACATGGAGATTGCTATTAGAAGGTTCATGATCAAGTTTGATGTTCTAAGGAAAAAAAGGCCTTCCCATTCCTCTAGTTATTAATGATATATTAATGAAACAAGATGATTATGAGAAAAAGATAAGATAATTTTCCAAGGAACAAGTAAACAATTCAGCCTTGTAGGGAATCCCAACAGGGAAGGTGCTCTACAAAAATGTTGATAATTTTTTTTACTTATAGCATGAAGTAAAACACTTATTTGTGAACAAGCCAACATTCTCAAAGTATACTGAAGCTGATGAAAACTTCAGAAATACGATGAAGATAAAACTTTCAGAGGCAGAATTCTTAGAAAATTTGACTGATCTGCTGTAAAATCAGATTGCAGTGAGCACAGAGCAGTGAAAATAAAAAATAGAGCTTGTTGTTTTTACATCAGCATTTACAGTTTTTTGCAGTAAAAGAGTATCAGGATAAATAGAATCAGATGAAAGTGTATATGTTGAAAGGTTAAAGTCAAATCAGAGCAAAAATGAATCTGTCGGCGTGAAAGACACCTCATTATCCAGCTGCAGTATTCGTTGAACAAGAAAGAGATAATGCAGTGAAAAAATCAAGATAGAAAACCATTTATTTCAATAAAAAAAGGACAATTAGCATTAGTTAGAAAGTTATCACTATCTTCTTGCATGAAGATATTTCTTTTCCATGAATAATTCCTAAGTTTATTCTAAGATATTTTGTATGAGTTTTTCTATAAATACTTCTCATTTGGAAGTATTGAGTGTGGATGAATTGTTGAACGCTTCTATAGATTGTACTATTTTTAACCTAAGGGTTTTTTGTACCAATTTCAAGTCAGCAGACTGGATTAAGGAAACAAACCATCATATTACAAGATTCATGTGTTGGGCTACTACAGTGAAGTATTTTCACTTGTTACTTTTTCAATTTCTTATGTTTTCCATCAATACTTGAATGTTATTCTATTTCAAATGACAAATCAGGAATTGTTATTTCAGAATATGTTAAAAGCACTCTGTTTTGACTGATTATCATTTATATGTTTTCAACTGAAATCCAAATTATGGAACCCTTAATTTCTCCCTAGTTTCGATTGACCTCGGCCTTTTCACTCATAATCCAATTTCTATTTTATCCCAATCCAAACCATTTTCATCATAAGCCTTGAAGATCTGAAGTGACTCAGCTATATTGCCCTGTAAAAATTTCCTTTTAGATCTTGATCCTGATCTTACTACTTGACACATTGACTCCATTGGCCCAATGGAATACAGATCTACATCTATCCATCTAAGTAAGTGATTTCACCACCAGATCAAATCAAACCCAAAACTAGTTTTCCCTACATAACTAGCCTAAAATCAAATACAATCAACAAAGTTAAATCATAGAGAGAGAGCCCTCTCTGAGCATTAGGAAGGCTAGATCCTAAGGCTTAAAAGTAGTTTTGTGGTTACCTCTAATAATATTTAAACACAAAATAAAAAATCGCACAACTTTTGAGAATTATTGGAGTGATAACAACTACAAAAGTTGAAATTTTTACCACGTGGAGCCGAAATATTAGTGAACTTCTTGTAAAAATTGCAGATCTTTTCTCACTTTCTTTTCAAAGATATGATCTGAGGAAGTTAGGGTTTTTGCAAACTCCAAAATTCAGCCTAAAAAAGGTTACCTAGCTAAAATCGTCATAACCAGCGTTTTAGGCATTGGATTTGAATTATGTAAAAAGAGGTATAAATTTCATGGACTGTAATTTTTCATGTAGCAATATTATGTCCGAAGGTCAAAACTATGACACGCGGAGTTGGGTACAAGTTCGCTTTAGGAAACTAGTCTATAATCAATATATTGTGGGAGATTAGGAATAGCCCTTTCTTGAAGACTCCAATATTGGTATGAATTGTCGGGTTGGAAAGAAGACTCATAGGGATCCTATAGGATGAAATTTCAGACCTAGGATATGTTAAATTACAAAGATGCAATAGATTCAATATTGAGCTCCTCCAAAGAAAGAAAACAATCTGTATTTTTTAAAATTTCCATAAGTTTTGTTTGAAAAATTAGTTTGAAGTGATTCAATGGGAATAGTGAAACATAAATATCATTAATTGATTCCCCAAATAAAGAAAATGGAAACACCTAGTAAGCAACCCGAAATATCTACTGTGACACATGAAGAAGAGGAAGAAATACAACATGATATATCACAACATGAGTGAAGCCCCCATGAGCGAAGCCACTATTTACGAGACAAAGTGAAACAATTTTCACTCTCACAAGAAGTAACAGAAGCTAAGATCGATGGTATAGAATAAAAATTGAAAGGAAACATGGAATATTTGAAGAAATACATGGAAGGTTTGAAGGAAGGCTTGAAAATGTTGATACAAGAAAAGATTCCTAATGGAGAAAAGGTAGTAGAGGAAACTCATGATGAGAACAAAAGAAATTTTAATCATGATTTCATAAACTCTAACATTGGATTGAAGACCCACCATATTCTTGTTGTGAAACCAGTTCCAAAAATAAAAGAAAAGAGAGATCAATGTCTTAGAAATCAGCCACTTTGAGGAGGCAATTCTTGGATGATACAAATGACCAAAACCTCCTTCTATATATATGAGTCCATGGGGCCACAATATAATCCTAGCTGACCTAACAATAATAATGTAAGGGCACAATAATAACAATATTGGGGTTATAGGGGTACAAAAATAACAATAAGGGGGCTACACTAATAACAATAAGGGACTAAACTAGTAATATAGGGACCTAACATGCCCCTCTCCTTCAAAAAAGTGTTGTCCTCAACGCTTGAGTAGCTCTGGGTGCTTCTGTATAAAATTATCATCCTCCCATGTAGAATCTTTAGTGGGTAATTTCTTCCACTTGATGAGATACTCTAAAATTGATTGATTTCGTAGCTGTCGAGTTCTTGTTTCAGTGACTGCTTCAGGTTCCAATATGATTTTTCCTTCCTCATCAAGTTCTAGCAATATTGTTTGAACTGGAATATTTTCACCTATAACCTTCTTTAAGCATGAAACATGGAAAACTGGATGCACTCGCGAAGAATCAGGAAGCTCCAATTTATATGCCATAGTACCAATCTTTTGCAACACCTTGTAAGGACCATAGTACTTTCGAGATAATTTATTATCCTTCTTAGCTCGCTTGAGGAAAATTTGTTTGTATGGTTGTAGCCATAAAAATACCCAGTCTCCTACATCAAAAATTCTCTTGCTGCGATGTTGATCTGCCTATTGTTTCATTCGATTTTCTACCAAATTTAGGTTATCTTTTAAGAGTTGGAGAACTTCTTGTTGATGCTCGATGTGATCTTCCACTGCTCGAACCTTAGAATTTTCTCTTAAAGATGATGTGATGGATGGTGGATGATATCCATAAATTTCCATAAATGGGGTCATTTTTGCTGCAGTATGGAAGGAAGTGTTATACCACCATTCAGCGAGAGGTAACCACTTGACCCATTATATTTGTTTATCAGATACAAAACAACGAAGATATCCTTCCAAATGTTTATTCACTATCTCAGTTTGACCATCGGATTGAGGATGATAATATGAGCTATGAGCTAATTGAGTACCCAAACAAGAATATAACTCCATCCAAAAATTTCCAGTAAAAATGAGATCTCTGTCACTCACAATAATCTTTGGGTTTCCATCTAGCTTTTGAATTCTCTCCATAAATGTAGTAGCAAGTGTACTTGCTTTAAATGGATGAGATAATGCACAAAAGTGTGCATACTTGGTAAGTCTATAAACTACCACCATGATGACATTCTTTCCTTCAGAATTATGTAAACTTGTGATAAAATCCATTGAAATCTCCTCCCAACGTTGAATTGGAATGGATAAAGGTTGTAGAAGACCTGGGGTCTTAATTGTCTCAACTTTATTTTGCTAGCAAACCAAACATTCTGCCGCAAACTTTTGAATATCAGATTTAAGGCCATCCCAAAAAAATTCTTTCTTCACCCTGTGGTAAGTTTAAAAAAATCCTGAGTGTCCTCCTAAAGGAGAAGTGTGGAATCCCAAAAGAATCTTTTGTTTTAGTGAGAATTCTTACAAAGATATAAGCGATCATTGTACCATAAAGAATCATTTTTCTAGCTAAATGTATCATATGTACTAGGATATTACATCAACTTTTGAATGAGTGTACACACTTCTTTGTCCTTTTTCCATTCATCCCTTACTTCAGTTATCCAATCTGGTTGGATAATAGAAATGACACAAAGAAATGCATCCACCTCTTCATTCTTTCTTGAGAGTGCATCTATAACAACATTTAGGTTCCCTTTTTTGTAGATTATTTCAAAGTCATAGCCCAACATCTTTGTGACCTATTTTTGTTTCTCTTCTGAATATAGTCTTTGTTCCAAAAAGTGTTTAAGACTATCATGATCAATTTTTACCTTGAAGTTTCTTCCCATTAGGTAAGGTCGCCATTTCTTTAGTGCATGTAGTATTGCTAACATTTCCTTCTCATAAATAGCTTTCTGTATATAATTTCCTTTGATTTTACAACTCTCAAAAGCAATGGGCCTTCCTTCTTGCATTAAGATAGCACCAATTCCATTTCCTGAGGCATCACATTCGACAATAAAGGTTTTTGGGAAGACTGGCGTAGCTAAGACCAGTGCTAGGCACATTGCCTCTTTAAGATGTTAAAAGGACTTAGTTGCTTCAGGAGTCCATGAAAATGCATCCTTATTCAATAATGTTGTTAGATGTGCTGCTATTCTCTCATAATTCTTAACAAACTTGCGCATAATACCCTGTTAACCCGTGAAATCCTCGCAATCGCTTTATGGTTGTGGGGACTTTCCATTTCTTAATGGGTTTAATTTTTTTAGGGTCTACCTTAACACCCTCGTGAGATACAATATGACCCAGATATTCCACCTCTTATACTCCAAAGAAATATTTGGATGTTTTTTCATATAAATGTTTTGCCTACAATAGTTTGAGCACCCTGTCAACATGTTGAACATGATCCTTCCAAGACCTGTTGTAGATTAGTATATCATCAAAAAATACTAGCACAAATTTTCTAAGGAAGGGTTTGAAAATGGAATTCATCAACCCTTCAAATGTAGAAGGTGCATTGGTAAGGCCAAAAGGCATGACCAAAAATTCATAATGACCCTCATGAGTTCGAAATGCTATTTTCGGAATATCTTCATTCTTCATTCTAATTTGATGATATCTTGAATGAAGATCCAACTTGGTAAAATAAATTGCTCCATGTAATTCATCCAA
The DNA here is from genome assembly GCA_034641835.2 of Pinus albicaulis. NCBI lineage: Eukaryota > Viridiplantae > Streptophyta > Pinopsida > Pinales > Pinaceae > Pinus > Pinus albicaulis. The sequence continues at coordinate 7,983,724 of CM076572.1, forward strand.
TAATCCATCAGTCATAGGAATGGTAAAATTATCTTTAATAGTGAGCTTATTGAGCTCCCTATAATACGGACACATGCGCCATGATCCATCCTTCTTGTGCACCAATACTGCTGGAGCAGAGAAAGAACTTTGACTAGGTTTAATTATACCAACCTCTAACATTTCTGCAATCATATGTTCAATTTTGCTCTTTTGGACATAAGCATATCTATAAGGCCTAATGTTTGGAGGAACACTTCTTGAAATCAAATTAATAGCATGATCATGATCATGAATAGATGGGAGTCCTTTGGGAGTTTCAAACACCTTGGAATGATTGTTCAAGGCTTTTTGGAGATCTGGAGAAATAGATGATTTTGATGTTGGAACTTCTAGTCTGCATAATTGTGTAATTACACCTCCTTGTTCTTTCTTCAGAAGATTTGTCATGACATTAGAGCTTAATATTTTTCCTGGCTTCCCTGCGATACCTCGTAATTCGACTTCCTTTCCTTCTGAAAAAAATTTCAGGAAAAGTTCTTCAAAATTAAAAGCAACCATCCCCAAATATTGTAACTATTGCACTTCTAGAACAACATCAGCACCACCCATTGGAATGGAAAGAATTGGACTATTCAATACATATTGCCCCATGCTTAGATTGATATTATTGCATTTTCTAGAACAATTTATAGTTCCTCCATTTAAAACCATAACTTGACATTCTGGTGCTGGGTATAGGAAACAATTCAATTCCCTGGCTACCTTACAATGAATAAAATTATGGGTACTACCCGAATCAATCAACACTATTACCTTTTTCTTCTTGATATGTCCTTCTATCTTGAGAGTTTGAGGAGTGGTAATTCCTGCCAATGCATTACACGATATGGTCGGACTCATTTCTTCCTTTTCTAGGGTTGTTTCCTGGTGTATATCCTCTTCTTTTGAAGATTCTTGTTCATTTTCTTCTTCCTCTTCACAATCTATGTAAAATAATTTCTTCTCAGCACACTTATGGCCTTTAGTGTATTTGCTATCACAACTGTAGCAAAGCCCTTTTGCTCTTTTTCTTTCCAATTGTTGTGGTGTCAACCTTGTAGGTTGTGGAAATATAGGAGTACGAATACTTCCATCTTTATATATGTGAGTGGTAGGCTTCCTTATCGCCATAATTTTACACTCAATTTTTCTTTCCAATCTAAATGCCTTCTCCAATAAATCAGGTTCCCAAACACGAACTTCATGTTGGATTTTATCCTTTAAAGTCCCTATGAAGACATCAATAATGTGTTCGTATGCAATATCAGTTACCCTTATATTCAATTTTTGGAACTCCTCAATGTGCTCCACCACTGAAACCTTTTGTTTGATATTTATCTATTGGCTAAAGAAAGTGTTTCTTTTTGTATCCTCATAATGTTCTATCATTTCCTCCATAAAAATTGGCGAAGTGAAAAAATCTTTACGGGAGCAAAGCCATCAATACCATACAAATGTATTTTGTTCTAAATGTAAAGTTGCAATGAGTACCTTTTGTGTGTTTTGCACATTATTGAGATCAAAATATTACTCCATCTGTAGTATCCTTGTTATGGGATCCTTGCCATCAAACTTCCTCATATCTATCTTTGGAATATGGTGGTTCTTCCATCCAACATTAGAGTTTATGAAATCATTATTAACATTTATTTTGTTCTCATCATGAGCTTCCTCTACTATATTTTCGCCATTAGGAAACATTTCTTGCATCAACTTTTCCAAACCTTTGATGTCTACTTTTAGATCATTCTTCGTGTTTTCCATTTTTTCATCGGTCTTAGCTTCCATGTCATCCATCTTAGCATCCATTCCAACTTCCATGTGCTCCATCTTAGCTTCCAAACCATTCCTTATCTTCCATGTCTTTCTTCAAACCATCCATCTTAGTTTCCACGCCTTTCTTCAAAACTTCCATTTCTTTTTTTGTTTCTCTATGCGATAGGTGCACTTGCTCTTGTAATTTTGACATCTCATGTTGCATTTATTCGTCTTCATGAGTCATAGTAGAGCCTTCTGAAGCCTTAATGGGTGTTGAATTCCTTTTAGGGGGAATTTTAGAACCCAATACTAATATCTATTCTTCAATATTCCCTTCGAATAAATTCAAACTAATTTTTTCAAATAAGACTTATGTAATTCGAAAAAAATACACACCTTTTTCTTGCTTTTGAGGAGCTCGATATTGAAACTGAATTATCTCTGTGATTTCGGATCTTCAATATCTAAACTTTGGCCCTAAGGTAGCCCTCTAAATCCTCTTTCGAATGCCATAGGTCTAACCTGATTTTGATTCTTCAAGACAAAGTTATGTACAATCTCCCATAATTACCTAATTCTGGATTGTTTCCGTAGAGCGAACTTGTACGACTTGCCACATGTCAGTGTTTCCTCCTTTGGCTCTAAAATTTATAGATAGGAAAATACATTCCATGCGATTTCTTCTGCTATTTACAGTATTCGAATCCGATGTTTAGAGAGAGAGAGTTATGAAGATTTTCCCACGATCACCTCTTTGAGATGAAATTCGGGAGCTTGCAAAATCCCTAAATTCCACAGATCCTACCTCCAAAAATAATGCGAATAAATCTCTGAAATTTTTCCATGACGTTCCACATGATTTTGGCTTCGTTCTATGAAAATTTCAGCTTCTGAAACCTCATAGAAAAAAAATTATAGCAAAAATTCCGCGATAACCGGTTTATGTTAAATTTAGGAGCCTGCAAAAATCCCTAACTTCCACAGATCATATCTCTGAAAATATTGTGAAGCAAGCTCTTAACTTTTGTGACATTGTTCCTCTGAATTTTGGCTTCACGCTCTAAAAATTTCAGCTTCTGAACCTTCGTAGAAACAATTTTATAGTGAAAATTCCACGATGACCTATTTGCAACAGCAAAACCCTAGAATCCAAAGCTCTGATACCAAATGTTGTGAAACCAGTTCCAAAAATAGAAGAAAAGAGAGATCAATGCCTTAGAAATCAGCCAGTTCGAGGGGGAAACCTCCAATACATTACATAAATGAATAATTCTTGGATGATACAAATGACCAAAACCTCCTTCTATATATAGGAGTCCATGGGGCCATAATATAATCCTAGCCGACCTAACAATAATAATATAAGGGCATAATAATAACAATATTGGGGTTACAGCAGTACAACAATAACAATAAGGGGGATACACTAATAACAATAAGGGACTAAACTAGTAATATAGGGACCTAACAATTTCAAAGATATATAAGAGGAAGTTTTATGGCAAGGATACCGTAACATGGAGACTACAAATGGAGCAATATTTTGATCTCCATAATGTGCAAAATACAGAGAAGGTACAAATTGAAACATTATATTTAGAACCCAATCAATTTTCATGGTATCAATGGCTTTTCTCTCGTAAAAAAATTGTCAGTTGGTCAATTTTTATGGAGGAAATGATAGCACATTATGACGATACAAAGAGAACTCCTTCTCTATCCAATTGATAAATCTCAAACAAAAGGGTTCAATGGTGGATCACAATGAGGACTTCCAAAAGTTTAATATAAGGGTAAATGATATTCCAGAGGAGCATAGGATTGATGTCTTCATAGCTACTTTAAAGGATAATATCCAACATGAGGTTGGCCTTTGGGAATCTGATTCATTGGAGAAGGCATTCACGTTGGAAAGAAAAATTTAAAGCAAAAATATGGCGATAAGGAAGCCTACCACTAACAAATATAAAAAGGAATTTGAATTAAGGGGTATCATAGGGAAAAAAAGACATATAATCCACTCTAATGGCATGACGAATATTCTAAAGAAATAAAAATGGGGCATAATTGCACAATTATGCTCACTGGAGGTTTAAACATTGAAATAATTGTTTTCTCCATATCTCCAAAAAGTCTTGGACAATCATTCCAAGGTATTTGAGACTCCAAAAGGCCTCCCACCTATTCGTGATCATGATCATGCTATTCATTTGATTCTAGGAAGTGTTCCTCCAAACATCAGGCCTTACAGATATCCCTATGCCAAAAAGAGTGAAATTGAACATATGGTTGCAGAAATTCTAGAGGCCAGTATAATTCAATCTAGTCAAAGTTCATTCTCTACTCTAGTAGGATTGGTGCACAATAAGGATGGATCATGGCACATATGTCTATATTATAGGGAGCTCAAGAAGCTCACTAATAAATATAAATTTCCCATTCATGTCATTGATGAATTATTGGATGAATTACATGGAGAAATTTACTTCACCAACTTGGATCTGTGTTCAGGATATTATCAAATTAGAATGAAGACTCAAGAAATTCCAAAAACAACATTTAGAACTCATGAGGTTCATTATGAATTTTTGATCATGCCTTTTGGCCTTACCAATGCATCTTCTACATTTCAAGGTTTGATGAATTCCATTTTCAAACCCTTCCTTATAAAATTTGTGTTAGTATTTTTTGATGATATACTAATCTACAAAAAGTCTTGGAAGGATCATGTTCAACATTTGTATAGGGTAGTCAAACTATTGGTGGAGAAACAATTATATGCAAAAAGCTCCAAATGTTTATTTCGAGTATAGGAGGTGGAATATCTAGTTCATATTGTATCTCATGAGGGTGTTAAGTTGTACCCTAACAAAATTAAACCCATTAAGGAATGGAAAACATAACCATAAATATTTTTTGAGGATTTCTCGGGCTGACAGGTTTTATCGCAACTTTGCTAAGAATTATGGGAGAATAACAACAATACTAACAACATTAATAAATAACAACATGCATTTTCTTGGACTCTAGAAGGAACTAAGGCCTTTGAACATCTTAAATAAGAAATGTGCCAAGCACCAGTCTAAGCTACACTGGACTTCAAAAAATCTTTATTGTGGAATGTGATGCCTCAGGAAATGGAATTGGTGTCATTTTAATGCAAGAAGGAAGACCCATTTCTTTTGAAATTCGTCCAATCAAAGGAAAGTATTTACACAAACCTATTTATGAGACAGAAATGTTGGAAATACTACATTCACTAAATAAATGTTGACCTTATCTAATGGGAAGACACTTCAAGGTAAAAAGAGATCGTGATATTCTTAAATACTTTTTGGAAAAAATATTATATTTAGAGGAGAAACAAAAATGGGTCACAAATATGTTGGGTTATGACTTTGAAATCATCTACGAAAAAGGGAAGCAAAATGTTGTTGTAGATGCACTCTAAAGAAAGGACGAGGATGTGGAAGCATTTCCTTGTGCCATTTTTATCATCCAACTAGATTTGATAACCGAAGTAAGGGATGAATGGAAGAATAATGAATAAGTGTGTACACTCATTCAAACATTGCAGCAAGATCCTAGTAAATTTGATACATTTAGCTAGAAAAATGATTCATTATGGTACAAAGTTCACTTATATATTTGTAATACTTCAAAAATCAAACAAAATATTCTTTTGGAATTGCACACCTCTCCCTTAGGAGGGTGTTCTGGATTTTTAAAAACTTACCACAGGGTCAAGAAGGAATTTTTTTTGTATGGCCTTAAATCTAATATTCAAAAGTTTGTGGTGGAATGTTTGTTTTTCAAAAAAAATAAACTTGAGAAAATTAAGACCTTGGATCTGTTACAACCTTTATCCATTCCAATTCAAAGCTAGGAGGAGGTTCGAATGGATTTTATCATAGGTTTACCCAAGTCCAAAGGAAAATAATATCATCATGGTGATAACTGATATATTTACCAAGTATGCACACTTTTGTACATTATCTCATCCATTTAAAGCCAACACAGTTGCTACTGCATATTTTCCCCATCACACCTTCACTGAAGCTTTGTTATTTCTCACCTTATCCATATCCTTCTTCCTTGCACCCTCCCTTTGCATGACATCTCTGGTAGTAGGCATACCCCAACCAAAAACTTCTTCCGTATAATATGTCACTATGTAAACACACATCTATCAAATATTAGACAATTGTTTCTCAATGATGGGTGAATTTTAGATTTTCCAAATTCGCCACATAAGGTCAAAGACTGTATCCATTTAGATCCCGAAAAAAAAAATTCATAAGTAATGCCAAATTCATATGCTTGAGATCAAGAATGCCCCATCCACCTTCCTCTTTCCTTTGAGTCAAAACTATCATGCTGACCAAATGATATTTTTTCTTATCAGAGATACCATCCCAAATAAAGTTGGATATTATGGAGAAGGTCCCTTTAATGATATTCTTAGGCAGAGAAAAAAAATGAAGCCAATATACAGACATGCTCTGAAGGACTACTCGAACTAGAGTTAGTGTGCCTCTTAGGGAGAGCCATATGTGTGTCCATGACAAAAGTGTACAATGGAATTTCCCTATAAACCAACTCCAGTCCTTAATTACCTAACAATTAGGTTTTATCATAAATCCAAGATATTGAAAACTCTCATCCAATGCAGTGCATATAACACCAAAAATATTAGAAATATCTAGTACTAGTGCATCATCCGGGTGAGAAGAAATCATATGATATTTAGTATTATTTATAAGGAGTCCATATAACGATTTGAAGAGGTCAATAATACCATAATTGTGTCTCCATTCAAGAATAAACCATATACCAAATATTAACATATCATCGACAAGAATAATTTGGGTAACCCTGACTTGTGTACGAATAAAGATACATGTCAGTGACCCGTTCATACGTGCATGTAAGAGAAATCTACTAAGTCCCTCAATAAAAATAAAGAAAATAAGGGGTGATAAGGCGCATCCTTTTTGGAGACCCTAAGAGGCAAAAAATAATTTAGTATTAATTCCATTAACCAATATGACAAAGTTTGCAGTAGATGCACATGTCACCAATTTTGTGTAGGACCAACCGAAGAAAGGTACAATCTACATAATCAAAATATTTTTGTAGGTCTAAATTCATAATAATCACCTCAATATTCTTATATTTTATATTATGTATAGGCTCCTATGCAATAGCAACCACATATTGAATTTGTCTTTGATGAAGAGACCATAATTTGTCCTAGGCGATACCATTCAAAAGTGTAGGTTTCAACCTATTATCAATGATTTTGGAAACCATTATGTATAAGATGTTGGAAAGAGATATAGGACTCTAATAATAAAATTTTGATGCATGTGAAACCTTAGGAATCAATGTAATGAAAGTGGAATTAATATCACTAGAGATATAACCAAACTTTCAAGATTCTTCTGCAACTATTAATATATCAGTGCCCATAATATCCTAGAAGTGTAAAAACAATTCAATGGGCCATCCATCAGGCCCAAGGATTTTATAATGATAAAAGGATTTCATCGTATCCTATAATTATTCAATTGTAATGGGATGAAATAGCATAGTATTTGTGCCTCCATCAAACGTAGTCGAACATGAGTCAACAACCCCTATTTGTTTCACAATATCCACCTCTGATCTATCCCTATATTGATTGCAAAAATATCTCAATGCCTTAGTCTGGATTTCAGGAAGAGTAGATAAGAAATTACCATTAATATCCCAAATTTCCCATATGGAGTTCTCCCTGCAGTGCTTCGTTGCATAATTATGAAATAATTTTGCATTCTTCTCTCCTCCCGATACCTAGAGAGCATGAATTTTCAGTCTCTCCTCCTCCTCCTGTAATTAAAAAATATCATTCTTCCTCTTTTATAAATCCAAAACTAGTAATTGACGTTCTAGCAAGAAATAATATGCATGTGAAGGATCAACTAATATAGCAATTATTTTTATCAATAGTTAAAATTTCATCAATATGCTTCCTCTTTTAGTCTAAAGCAAGTTACTCACTGACTTTTTAAGAGCCCTCAACTTAATTCAAATAGTTTCCAAAGAATATGTGACCAAGGGTCTGATCCTAGTGCCCAAAATTTACACACTAATGAATAAAATTCAGGAAATTTTAAGCAGTGGTGATTAAATTTGAACGAGAGGCCACCCTAATCCCCATCTTCCTACCACTCAATTATGGTATGGAAATGGTTTGACTTTTTGGATGAAATAACCAAATATTTCAAAAACCCTAAGCACTCCACCAAATTTTCATGAAGCATGAAACAATCAAGTATCTTAGTGATGCCTACGAACACAACCCAACCACTTATCCAGGTTAGAATAAAGGGAGTCGAAAAAATATCCACCAAGTGATTCCTGCCAAAATTATTGTTGAAGTACCACAAAAATAGGTCGAGTCCACAATGATCCCCCTAGACCTCATTATCTTCAATAGTGAGGTACAAATCCCTAGCAAAAATAAGAGATCCCATATTTAACAGGCCACATGATTCCAGTTTATCCTAGATGTATCTTCCAGAAGAATGTGGCGCATATGTATTAAGAATATCAAATTTGTCATTTGACCTCCTGATGAAACGAGATAAAAGGATACCTTCAAAGGATTTGTAGGAAAGAAAATTCATGACCTTAGGATCCCAAAAATCTGCAAGACCACCAGATAAACCCAAAGCATCCATATCACATACGTGCAACCCAGGACATATGCAGAGGAGAAAGGGCCAAATTTTGTCTCAAATCATCATCTTCTCTTGTAAAAGGATAAGAGAGACGTGATTAACCCCAATCAAGTGTCGTAGTACGAGGATTTTTTAGGCACTCCACAAGCGCCTGATGTTTAAGGACATGATTATCATGGTAAGACCTCATAATTGGGCAAATAATCTCAAAGGGTATGAATAGGAGAGAAAGAAGAAACAAAAGACGATGTATGAGAATATGATGGACCAATATCCAATGTTGAAGAAATATTTTGAAGACCGGTATCAGCCTCATTCGAATGATTTGAAGGTTTCAAACATCATTCCTTCCTAATTGTCACATTAGGATGAGAATTAGGACTAAAATAGGTCTTAGGAGAGGAGGATGAATGAATCAGCATGGTCTCTGAATGGATATCTGGGTGAAGGAAGAGAAAGTCGATATCACTCCCCACCGAATTAGTGGGGGAAATGTCTCCAGAAAAAGTCCAAAATTAAATGTGAATACGGTTAGGTCTAACAGTGAATGAGCCATCAATAGTGGAGGTCATCCAATTTGCATCAAAATATAGAGTGTGGGTACATTCCAAATTGTTTGAACAGGGAGCAAGGTCTAGTATAGATAGCAATGAAAAATGTTCAATGCAATAAAAATGTGGCAACTGAATATGTAGAGAAACAATACGTAAAGGAAAGAAAGTAGAATTACTAAGAGAAACAACACTTGATACCCAATAATTATGAATATGTTGCTCAAGACATGTCATAGGTGGTGTGATTTTAAAATTACTCGATAGAGTTTTTTTACAAATATCTTGAGCCGCTAGAGAGTGTACAAATGTCAATGGAAAACCCCCATCATATAAAATCGATGATATTCCGTGCCATTGATTTCCAAATCTACGCATGCACTTGACAATAAAATGTTCAACATTATGACAACCCAGGGAACGAAATGGAGTTTCCCAATATTCAATTCGCTACCTAGTAGAGAAGCCAACCCAATTAAGCTCCACTTATCAACGAAGGCCAACAATGAAGTCTACCTCCACCAAAAGCCATGTGATATTTTTATCTATTTGTAACAATATTTCTTCCTCTAAGAAAGAAAATTTACCAATGGAATTGTTTATCATCATTACCGATTCATGTGACCAAAATATGAGGGATAAAATAGGGAGTTTAGCCCTAAAAAAATTCTTTTGTGAAAATTAAAGGTATGGATCAAAGCCCACTTGTCAGTGATGTAAGAAGAGGAAACCACGGTCATGAACCTAATATGATCCCAAAATATTCACATCTTCATCATTAATAAAGTGGAAGCATAACCACTAATTGTATAAAATGTTGAAAAAAAAGACAATAATTAACAATAGGGCACCAATGTTGTTTAACCTAGGACACCATTTGAAAACCATCCATTTGCATATAAAGCCACTTATCCACCAAATTCCATTTTTTTAATCCTACCACTCAGTCCCAAAAACCATCAGAACCAAAAATGATTTTCTAATAATCTAGATCAACCTTAACTTCCTTCTTTTTCTATGAACGATGGAAAAACATTTTCGGTGGATTACCACATTCGGGTTCAATCGCTGGTGGGGATACTGAAACATTTGAATCCATGTTTATAGTTTCATGTATAGGATATGTCCCAAAGGGCTAGAATCGGGACTTGGGGTAACCACAAATATTCACCTCAATAGTCGCATGTACCAATGCATAAAGTAATGGCATGCCACCACCTTACATTCCTTTAGTATCAAGTGACATCCTACCAATAGATGTAAAGGCCATTTATACAGTGGAAATCGATGAATCTCTGCAATCTCACCTATATGTGCACCAAAGTAGAGAGCATTACCAAAAAAATAACTTATGTAGTAGTTTTTGAAAAAACCTTGATAAAATATGTAGACAAGGTAAATTAATGTCACTTATCAATTATTAACCCCACTCGATATAGGTCTTCACCAACTCAATCCACAAGGACACCCCTTCAAATAAAATAGACTAGATAATCACTGTTGACCAATTTCCTTCAAAAAATCTCATCAAGCACACAATCGACAAATATCTTCAATGAGGGCGCAAACCATTAATGGATTGTCCCTGATGTTAGGTCCCTGTAATTTATCAGATTGGCAAGACCAAATAGACAAGGGTAACATCAAACCAACTTTGGAGTCCTTGGACCTATCCTTCTTGGACTCAGAGACGGCTCTCTCTAAATTTATATAAAATATGTAACTTGATTGAATTAGGATGTTGATTTTAGGCTAGTTATAATGATAGGGTTTGTTTGTTTTGTTTTGTTTGGTTGGTAGGTTGTCAAGAAGAACATATAGAGTAAGAGAAATTCAAACCATTGAGATATGGGGTCTGTGAAAGGCATGAAAAGTACAATAATAAATCAAGTGTGTTTCATAGGGCAAGTTAACAAAGCCAAATGGATCTTAGTAGCTTATGTGAGTGAAACGAACATTAAATTGTGAACATAGTAGGTTTAAAGGGAAATTAAGAATCATTTAAAATAGAATAAAACAAGAAGAGCCTTCAAGAATACTATTCTTCAAGAAAGAATCAGAGGACAAGACGCACCATAAAATTCTTTGACCTAGCTTTATCAAGTAAACTTTAAAACAACAATCCATCAAACCCTGGAGAGAAGGGAACTCCTAAATTCTCTAGTTATTCACCTTCAGAGAGAGAAAACATTTAAGATAACACATTAGTAATGATTAAAGAGCAGGGAACTCCTAAATTCCTTAATAAAACTATAAATACCTTCAAATTGACTATTCAAGATGGACTAAAGGATAGGACAAACCATAAACTTCTTCATTCAAACCCTAATCAGTGAACTTCAAAGAGAAGGCCTTGAAAATAATGTTTTAAGCTACACCAAAGGAGAGGGAATACCATAAAATTCTTTGGCTTGGCTCCATTGAATCATTTTCAAGACAAAAAGCTAAGTGGAATAAAATAGCAATTAAGAATTCTTCAATTAGACCTAGTAGAGGAAATCATCTAAACAAGAGAAGGTAGACAGAATTAAGGTGCCTCTCAATAGCATATCTTAATCGAAATTTTCTACTATGTCATTAGGGAAAGATGAAACAATAATGTAACAGAAGGAAACAATTATTAAATTAGAAAAAAATCATCATTAACCATGTTCATGATCCTATGAATGTGCTTGCTTCATTGAAATTCAATCCAAAACAGTCACAAAGCTCCAAAGCCAGTTTCTTCACAACTCCAAGTCTATGTAAAATTCATCTCAATAATCAACCAACACAATTATAAAGCCTTACATGCAGTATTTAACTACAAAATGATGGATTAAACCCTAACAAGTGTTTTAGAAGTAATTAATTACATATTAAATGCATTTGACCTTTGAGACCATGCAAGGCCCAAGGCAAAAATATCTAAACTCATTTATGGCAAAAATAACTTCCAACATAACTTTTTGAGCTAATTTAGGAAAAAATTTGACTTTAAGGCTTCAAAATATCTTTTTCAATAACTCCTAGCAAGGGTGCAGCTCCAAGGTACAGGGGCACAGCGCCAAGCCAAGCGCGCAACGCCAAAACTGGAAAAATCACCTGTTTTGCAGCTGAGTTGTGTAGGCCTTCCCGATGTCCAAATGAGCTCCATGATAGCTCATTCGAAAGCCTGTACTATCTAGTTTCCAAATATGTCTTTAGTTTCCAAAATTGAGTCCATTTTCCTAGTCAAAAATACATTCTCCCAATACATCTAAGGGTGTAGTGCCAGTGCTGAAAAGAGGAACATGGAAATGCAAAACACTTTTCAATTGAGTTCACCAAAAAAGAGTGCAGCCAAATAGTCAAAAACTCAAAATTTGCACTGAAGTGCCAAAATTTGGAACTTACCTTGCTGATCATGTTTGGGATGCTTGGAGGGATACATTAGCAAGGATATCCAATTTTTCCTTCTCCTTTGCCTCATTTTGTGCTTGAATCTTTGGAAGGGCTCTTTTGAGCTTGGCCCTTGCAATTATGTTCCTCATGGCATAATGTCTTGCCATATTCTTCTGCATGTCAATGTCTCTTTTTTCCTTTTCAAGTTGACCCTATAGGTGTAGGTTTTCCCTCTCTAGCCAAGATTCTCTATCATAGCTGATTTCCATGGCAAGCAGCTCACTTGGAGGGAGTTGCTCTACCAATTCTGTCTCTTTCTCTCTTTCTCGGGATAAAGCCTTCTTCAACCCAATTGTCCTTGGCATCTTCCTAGGAATTTGTTCTTCCTCACCCTCAATGTCATCAAAAGTGCCCAAGGTCTCATCTAGCAATACCTTGGCCTTTCCGACCTCTTTCGGAGCTCTGATTACTCTGACCTCATTGACGGCCTGTTTTGTTTTCAGCTGCTGGTTTTCAAGCTCATAATAGTTAATCACATTTTTGGCCCTACCAAGATTAGATTGAAGTTCACTAATCTTGGAGTCCTTCCTTTTGAGAAGCATATTTTTGATCCTCTCCTCATTATCATCCTCTAGGTCAATCAGTTGAAACTCTTGTTCAGTTTCATGTTTATCATCCTCTTCAACAATGACTTGCTCTGCAACCTTTTCCTTACCTTTATCAAGACTTTTTGTTCATGTATAAGGCATGGCCCCTTGCCTCTTAAGGGAATCAAACACATGTATGTAGCCTCTCCAGTAGGTCAAAGGAAGTGGTTCAATGTTACTCACCTTATTTCCATCTACCTTAATGTTCTCATCATTGTTTCATGTTGTGTCATCATGATATGAGGGTGAAGGGGTGTGGAAAGGTGATGTGGAAGGGTCATCATGAGGAGAAGGAATGTGAGTGTATGGTGATGCATGAGTAGTGGGATGTGATGGAGAAGTAGGAATGGGAGGATGAGATGAGGAAGGGATATCTTGCTTATGGTAGCCATGTGGAGTAGTGAAAACCTCATTGGCAATGAAGGTATCCCATGGAATATTCTTCTACTAGAGTTGGTTCATAACTACCATCTTTATAAGTGAGTTATGAAACAAACTTTAAATTTGTTGAGGATAATCTATTTTTTGCACTATGTAGGCCATTTTATCAATGCTTCGGTAAAGATAATAGGGTATATGCAGCATCCTCACTCTACTAAAGTGCATAAGAAGCCAGATGTGGTAAGAGTAGAGGTGGGAGAATCTTCCCTCACATGTGAAATACTTCATGATTATCCTCATCATGGGTGCATATCTATCAAGAAGATGAGAAAATGTAAAGATGGACTTGTGTTGATCTTTATACCTAGGTTTTAGATATGGTTCAAAGTAACTCACGTCTAGGTTGGCTTGCTTGAACCACTTTTCTCCCATGCTTGGTATTCCTGAAGCATCTGCAATCTCACTTGTAGACAACTCAAATGTCACCCCAGCAAGATTAACTTGTTTTTCATGCAAATTAATAATGAAAAGTCTTGTTAGCTCAGGGTGGTTTTGTACTTGCTGCACCTTTTCACAAAAATCAAAGCAACCTACATGTTTTAAGCAGGAAACAGTAAGGGGAGATGCCATGAGTTCCTTTGTATTGAGGGGTTCAAATATGTTTATATTTAATCATTTGTGATCATGACTCCTTGGAATTTGTGCCTCCATACTACTATCTTCACCGTAAGATATTTTAAACTCTTGTTTGGAAACCCTAGGGTTGATGTGAAATGAGATGAAGCGAGGGTATGAAATGGCAGTTCTGCAAGTGAAGGGAGTGAGTGAGAATGAGGGGAATGGATGTTGTGACAAGAAAGATGAATCGAAGCCCTCAAAAAATGTAATTACCCCTATCTATCACAGATTTTCTTCAAGGAAGATGAAGTAGGGGTGAAACGGTGATTTCAATATTAAAACTTATGGTTTGGTTAGGGTTTCATTTTCATTGATTTAAAAGATGATCAAAATAGCTTCAAAGTGGGTTATGGTATGTACCTATCTCTTATCAGTGTCTTAGAAGACTTGAGCCAAGATTTGGAAGAAATTTGATTTGATTTGGGTGATTAGAAGAGGCAGAAAACCTCTCTGTCCAAGCGCACAGCGCCAATGCTGAGGGCGCAGTGGTAGGCCTAGGCGTGCGGCACCAGTTAGAATGAGAAAAGGGCCTATTGGGAAAGAGTGTAGCACTCTGCCTAGTGCATAGCGCCACTTTCCATGTAACCTGCACCTTCAGAAAAAGAGTGGAGGAGAAATTCGAGGCGTGAAGCGCCCAGTCTTAGGTGCACAGTGCCTTGCCAAGCGTGCAACACCAAGGAATATTGGCCAAATTTCACTTGTAAACACAAAAATTCTTCTCCTCTAAATGCTCTTGGCCCTTTTAAATATAACAATGATTCATTGAAGTGTGAAATGGGCCTTTATAGATAAGAATAATTTGATTTAATTATGAAAACCCACTTTCTAATGTTTGAAACCCTTTTTGTCTTTTTCACTGATATTCTTTACACCGTTTTGCTTGTAGGTTGCTGGAGTCATGAAATTTGCTTTTATTTTGATCCTTGAGACTTGACATGTTTATTTTGACACCTTTAGGATGATTACACTTAGCATCATCTTCAAAATATGTTGTAGTTTCCACCATGAAACTCAACTCATATTTTCCATCGTTTCTGGCCACTTTCTTCAAAACCCTAATTGTTTGTAGTCTTCACATCAATCATCAGTGTTGTCTTCTAAGTTATATATAACCCTTTCAAGTTCATTCATTTCTGTCTAGTTCACCTTACCTTTTCTATATTCCATCAATCTATTCTGGTAGAATTTCTTCATGCTTGGCCTTGTATGTTTCCTCCATGTCATTTTCTGCAAGATCACTGTTTTGGCACTCAACTGGACCATCAAGTTCAAAACCATAGTTCTCTACAAGACCAAGTTGTTTCCCTTTCCTTTTCTGTAATTTTTCTTCCTTCAGGCGTAGATAGTCAACCTTATTAGTGCCTTTTGCTAACAAATCCTTCAACACTCCTGCAAAAGTGCTAAACTATTTCCATTTTTCTCATTTGCAGACTTTGAACTGAGAAGATAATCCTCTTTGGAAACCTTTACGGCCTTCTTGAATAACCATGTCTTGACACTATATTACATCTGACCCAGATTCTATCAAAGTAAAAGCAGTGCCTAAAACATCCAATGATGACCTTGAAACATGTAAAAACCCTAATGACCTAGTGAGAGGGTCAAATTACCTGATCTTGACTGAAATTTGGCTTGGAGATCTTCAAGTGAAAATAGAGTATTTTTATAGGTTTTTATGCCCAAAGGACATGGGAATGAGTTATCTACAAGAAACCCTAGATGGAGTGTTGGATCGAGGGGTCCTGACCCAGGTTCGGAGCTCAAGGTTTGCCAACAAACCCCTATACTACTGGCCCTTTCTGCAATGACCTACTTGCGCAGGTCAAAGTCTCACCCGAAGTAGTATGGGTGGGTGCTAGAACCAGGTTTTCGCACCCTAAGAAAGGATAGGTAAGGAAAGAAGAGCTGCATTTGGCCCTGTGATACCCAGATCACCTTGTTCTACGCAGGGCCAAGTGGGTCTCTATTCGCATCCACGTGCGCTAGATCTATAATTATATGATTTTATGAAAGTATCACAGCATTGCATAGAAAGAATAGAATAGATCTTGTTACAGAAAACATAATTACACAGATCTTTACAGCTTAATAAAGAAAGCGCACAATGCAGTAATTACCAATGATTCACACAAAGAGTACTCACAGATTCATTTCTCTATCATCCTTTCTTATTCATCAATTCATCAATTCCTTCTTACAATTCCCTTCCCAGCCTGCGCACACAGCAGCAGGGTTTGCACACAGCTGGACTTGGATCTCTGTGCACACAGCTAGCAGGATTCCTTTCCCCAAAAACCCAAACAGATAACTTAAACCACAATTCGCATCAATAGCTCTTCATTTCTCTACCTTACAATACAAAATGTCACTCTATTTATAATAGTCTAGCCTAGACTTTCCTATGGTCCACAAACCATGGTTTTTGAACCCCTGGTTTACTCTTTTACCCATTATAATGCTTTCACGGCTTTGACCCACCCCAAAACCCCTGCGCTAGACTAAATCTAATCAAAAGTATTCAAAATGGACCAATTTCGCAGCTTGTAGGAGACCCTGTTCCAACAGGGAGGATGGAGTCTATTGACAGGGAAAAATAGGGCAATGAGGTCAGAGGCCGAGAAGAAAGATGAAAATGGGAGGCATAAGCCCATAATGGGTCTTTTAAGAACAACAGGGTGACCATGAAATGGCTAACTGATAGAATAGTGAAAAAAAAATTATAAGGATAATGAAGGTAGTGAGATTTTTGAAACTCAAGATATTCAAGGAATATTGTTTCCAAAAATCTATAAACATCCTACAGTCATCTAAAGATAGTGAAAAATACTAATGACTAGCAGTGGCTCCACTTGGGGAGGGTAGCTTCTTTCAGGAGGTGTGAGGAACCTCAGATCTCTGATCTTGCAGATGAGATGCCTCACATGCTTGCTGATTTAATCCTGTTCTTTGAAGTTGTGATCTTACAATTTGAAAAACGTGATTGCTTCAATATCAACCCTACCTACCCATCATAATTTTCCTAACATTTTCTCTTCATTTGGGTGCATTTGGATTGGCTAACCCTGAACATTATCTTTTCTTTTGAAAGAATAAAAACTATCTATGTCTACCCTTATATCATCCAAAGGCTTAGATTAGACTGATGAGCCCTTTTTATTCTCTACCTAATCTACTTATCTGATAAGGTTAAGAAGTTTGACATATTTTCATTCTCTAAGCTATCAACATAAAATTTGAAACATGACAAAATCAAGGTTGAGCAGTTTGGTTTGTCATGAGCTGTGGCATCTTGGACAAGTGGCACACAAATTTTATTTTTGTACAAGTAAAACTTAGAAATGCTGAGGGCTTATAATTTGTAATTAGTCATTCATCCCTCTCTTTTCTCTTTGGTTCAGATTTGAGCTTTGGGAACCGACATCTTTTCCTAACCTAGTCTATTGATGAGCCAAGTTTAAACTATTTGGAAAATCTTCATTTTCTAACTTATTAGCAGAAATTTAAAACATGTTCAATTATGGTTAGGCTGTATGAATGAACAAGAATTTCCTTTCTCAAATTAGTGGCATTTGGACTTGCACACTTTCAAATGTATTCTTTTTCAATTTGGGGCTTTACCTCTTCTTTTTATCTGCCCTATTTTTCTTCTTTTCTCTATTTTTGTTTTTCATTTTTCTAATCTTTTACTCAAGCAATGTTATGTACAATGAAAAAAACTTTAAACTAAGAACTTCAACAAAAATAGTGCTTGAGAATCCTGCCATTGAGAAGACCTCCAAAAAACTATGTTCCATCCATTTCTTGTAAAAAGAATGCATTGTTACCTCTCACTGAATGGATGATGTATGGGCCTTTCCACAAATTTTCAAATTTTCCATGCTCTCCTTTCTCATCTCTTCTTGAATCCCACTTTACCACTTTGTCTCCAATCTGGAAATCATTTTCTTTGGTCCTCTTGTCAAATATTTTCTTGATGATTTCTTGTATTCCTTGTGTTCTATTGTATAAATATTCCCTTGACTATTGCAATTGAATGGTTTAGTTCAGCCTCTTTTGTATATCATTTTCCTCTGATTGTACCTCTTGAAGGAGCTTCATCACTGGGATTCCCAAGGATGTTGGAAAATTTACATCCATGCCATACACTCACTGATAGGGAGACATGTTAATTGATTTCTTGATTGTTAGTCTGTCTACCCATAGTGCATGCACCAATTTGCTGTGCCATGACTTCTTGTTATCTTCCAGCAATTTCTTGATGATATTTACCAAAATTTTGTTATAGGACTCAGCCAACCCATTACCTTGAGGGTAATAAGCTGTAGTATGCCCTAATGTAATGTGATACTTTTGGAAAAATTTTACCATTCTCTGGGATTTAAATGCAACAAAATTATCAGTGATGATTTTTCTTGGACAACCAAATCTGGACAAAATATTGGTTTCAAGGAATTTGATGATTACCAAGTCGGTGGCAGACCTTGAAGGGATGGCTTCTATCCATTTGGTGAAATATTCAGTTGCAGTGAGGATGCATGTGTTGGGCATAGGAGGCAAGGTGGATTTCTCCAATGAAATCTAAACCCCACTGTTGAAAAGGAGTTTCAACACTGATAGGGTGTAAAGGCAAAGGTAGTAGAATTCACTTTCCCTCAAAGATTTTTCATTTATGGCAAGTCATTACCTGCTTGTGGATATGAGGGAAAAGAGTGGGCCAATAGAAACCTGCTCTAAGGATTTTGTTAGCAGTGTCTTTCCAATAGAGATGACCTCCACACTCTCCTTCATGAAACTCATGCATGATTCTATCTGCATCATATTCAAGTAAACATTTAAGAAATACACTAATAGAATTTTTCCAATATAAAGCTATATCTAGGATGCAAAAATTTACAGCTTTTTGTTTCAAGAATTTGGCCTTTGTTTTGGACAAACCAGGAGGAGCATTTAGATTAAAAAGAACATGTAATATGTCAGCATACCAGAGTGAGTTCAGAAATGCTTCTTCAATAGGTGGAGTCGCCAGCTCCTCTTGTTCATCCAAGGAATGTATCATGTTTATGTCCAATGCTTGAAAGTTTGTTTCAGCCTTCAGTTTGGCCAGTCATTGCCCCTTGATTAGCTTGGTGGGGTTGATTTCTATATCATACTCTAAGATGAAAACAATCCATTTACCTCTTTTACCATCAGGATCCTGAGTTAGTATGTCCTTAACAACTGCATGAGGAACAAAATAATGACATGTGAATGCAAGATGTAAACTCTGAAATCTTTTAAGACTTTGATTAAGGAAAAAGCTAGTTTTTCCATAATGTTATATTTCAGAGGTGCATCTATTAATGCCTTGTTGAAGAAATCTATTGGTTTTTCTTGTCCCATTATGTTCTTTTGTAGCAATACTACAACAATTTTGTGCTGGGATGCAAATGAGAAGATGAAAAAGTCCTTGGTAAAGTCAGGGATGATTAGAACTGGTGTTTGGGTAAGTGCTTGTTTTACTAGTTCAAAAGATTTCTTTGCTTCTATGGTCCATTTGACACCTATTTCTCTTTTTAGCATGTTTGTAATGTTTCTTAGGAGTTCTGCAAGGTTTGGTATGAACCTTCTTAAGAAGTTGATCTTTCTAATGAAAGATTGCAGCTCTTTAATGTTCCTAGGGTGGTTGATCTGCAATATTCCCTCAATCCTATTTGGGTCTATCTTGATTCCCTCTTTAGATATGACGTGGCCTAAAAGTTTCACTTCTTGAAGGCGAAACAGAGTTTTCTTGGGATTCAATGATAAACCATACTTTCTACACTTTTCAAATGCTTTTCTTAAGTGAGCTAGCTATTCTTCATCAGTTTTTGAGTAGACAATGATTTCCACAAGGTATATCACAATGAATTAACCTATTTATTCAGAAAAAACAATGTCCATGGCTCTTTGAAAAGTGGCCCTGGCATTCATTAACCCAAAAGGCATTTTGACATACATGAAGGTGCCCCAAGGTGTAGTGAAGGCAGTTTTGTGTTGATCACTTGGAAGTACTAGCACCTAATTATACCCTGAAAAAACATCAAGCAATGATATTATTTTGGAGCCTACCACCCTTTGCAGTATATGATCCATCTTAGGTAAAGGGTAGTTGTCTTTCAGGGAGGCCTTGTTTAAATTTCTGAAGTCTATGCATAGCCTAATTTCCCTTGTCTTCTTCCTTACTGACACAAGGTGTGAGACCCATTCTGAGTACTTGAGTGGGACTATTATTCCAGCATCATACATCTTTTTAATTTCTTTCTCCAGTAGAGGCATTAGGACAGGGTTTATCCTACGCAACTTCTTCTTGAATGGTTTCTAGTTTTCCTTGAGAGGAATCTTATGTTGAATGATGTTTGTATCATAGGACTTCAAGTCCTCATAGCCCCATGCAAACACATCCTTAAATTCTTTGAAAATCTTAATGTATTTCTATTTTATAAGGGCTGGTAGTGTTTTAGATAGTTTTATCATTTTAGGTTACTCTTCACTGCCTATGTTGCATTCCCCTACATCTGTTTCGGTGGATTCCATCTTAGGCTTCCTAGCAACATAATTAAAATCAAACAATTCATCTAAGGGCGTAAGTCCTCTTGGAAATAAGTTATCTTTGCATTGCTATACCTGAAGGTCTCTTTTGTCTAATTCTTCAATAAATTCTGCCTCAAGAGGGCGTTCTATCAGATTTATCTCAGTAGTATAAGGCAGTTCTTTTTTGTGTGTTTGTTCCTCATCATAGCAGTCCTCTTGATGGTCTAAGTCTAATTTTGGCATCTCAAATTCATTTTTGGATTGCAAGAAGTCTTCAATGTATTTTTCACCTTCAAAAAATTTCCAATAATATATGTTATCAGGGACTGTAGGTCTTTTTTTGACATTTACCATGTATTGTTCATTGGCATGAGGTAGTTGGCAAGTGCTGGCAACAAAGGCTAGTTCATTTGCAAGGTTGTTTTGAGTTCTTGGGACAGAGGTAAGTTCATATTTTTCAAATGTTTTGAGGAGGTCTAAGGCAACATTTCTATATTCTCTTAGCCTAGGATTCTTGGCTAAATATTCTCCTTTGATTTTCCTAATGATTAACTTAGAATCTCCTTGAATAGAAATTCTCTTAGCTCCTATAGTTTTGATCATTTGTAACCCTAAGAGAAGAACTTCATACTCTGCAATATTGTTTATACATTGAAAATCCAGCTTGTTAGAGTGACCTTCATTAGTGTTGTTTATCCAAACACTTGCTCCTAAACCAACTTTGCCATAAGAGCCATCAAAGCTCATGTTCCAAAGTGTTTCAAGTTCAGATTCTCCACTGTGTTGTTGTTCATGGCTGCTAGGGTTTTGGTTGTTATTTTCTTCATCTTTTGTTTGGTTTGACTGTTCTGATAGGTATTTCTCTTCCTCTTTTTCATCTACTTGTTCATTAATGTGATATTCATTGTATAAGATAAATGAGTCAAGGTCTGAATGGACAGAATAGAGAGGGGTGTTGTTTAGCCTATCTTGGCTTCTTACCATGTATTTCATGTGATATTATATGTATAGTCTTCTTGTTTGGTTAAAGACTAGAATGGTAGCATATGTCATTTCCATTTGGAGCTTTCCTTGGAGTTTGGCTCCCCATGATCTAGATAAAAGCATGCCATATTTTGGGGGAATGTCAGCCACTACAATATCCATGACTAGGCTCTTGGCTAATATTTGTGCTAAGTTGACACATAGGTCCTTGATCAGGCTTAGACATTTAACTCTACTTGAATCAAAATAGTACAAGTCTTTGTATGGTTTGGTTATTTTGAGGTCTAATCTCTCCATCACTACCTTTGGCATGAGGTTATGAGAAGCACCAGAATCTAGCATGGAATTGTGTATAATTTTGTCATGAATGTTCAAGTTGACATAGAATGGAAGCACAACTCCCTCTTGAAACTTTCCCTCTACCTCTGGTCCAAACAACAATTTTGGCTTATCATCAGTCAGATTTAGAGTATCAGTGTCATTTCTATGTTTAAAGCCTTCAAAACTTGAGACCTATATACATCCTAAGTCACTAATTCAGTAAGGGGTATGACTATTTTGATATTGGCAATTTCACCCTCAATACTGAATGGTACATGTGTTCTTGGTATATTTACATCAATTTTATCATACATGGTCCTTTCAACAAATTTAGCTTGCTTATTTTTGTTTGGAATCTCAGTTAAAGCAGTTTTTTCAGGGCCACTAGTTGATGTACTAGGGCAGTTTTGGTCACCATCATGTTGGCTAATTTTGTTTTTTCTTTGATCAGGATTCTTAGCCATTATGTTGGTATTTTCTACAGTATTTTTGGGAGTGTTTTCAGGGGTCTTCCTAGGAGAAATTTTTGGTTTATTCCTCTTGTGGATGTCTTGGGTTTTCCTACTTATGAGGTCATACTGCCTATGAACCTCCATGATAGCATTTTCAAACCCTATTTTGTATTCTTCAGAATAATCATATGTTCTTTTAGTTTGGTTTGAGGAAAACAAACCTTCTTCTTATTCTGTGAGAAAAAAATCATCCTAATTATTGGAGTCTATTAGATTGACATGATTCTCTTCTAGCTCCTCAGTCTCTCTCTCCTCTTCATCTACATAGTTTTCTTAGAAAGGAGGTCTGGTTTCCAGGTCATTTTCTGTTTCTCTCATTTGAGGAGGATATCTTCTAAATTTTTGGTTTCTGTTTCTATTTTTAGGGTTTGTTTGGTTTTCCCTAGGAGGTGGTCTTTCATTCAATTTGATTCTCTCCATCATCCTTTCCATTGTCCTAACTAGGCTGTCAATTTTAGCATCAAATGTGGAGGTCATAGTTTCCTCTTTGTATGTAACCTTCTTCTCTGCTCTCAATCTAGCCCTTTTAGAAATTAGGTTGCCTTCTACACTTAATTCTCCCCTTTACATGTCTTCTAAGGTAAGGGAATCTCTTTCTCTTAATTGATAAGCCATGTCTGGATCAAATCCATCTGGAAATTTTACTAAGGCTAGACCTTGTGGGAGTTTCATGTGGGGAGGGAGTGCATTGCATACACTATTGAACCTAGTGCAGTAGTCTTGAACACTCTCTCCCACATTTTTTTTAAGGTTATCATACTCTGATAAGATTTGAAGAGAATTTTTCTTATTCTCCCACTTGTTTATGAATGTTTGATAAAGGGAAGGGAATCATGAATGCTATTAGGAGTTAATTTTTTGAACCATTTCTTTGCTTCTCCTCCTAAACTTTGGGCAAACATTTTAATTTTTATGGCCTCCTCTTCTATTTATTGGTAGTCAAAATAATCATTCATCTTGTCTACATGTTTTTGGGCAATTGTAGAATAAGCTCCATTAAAGTGAGGGTTTTTAGAATGGTAGTCTTGTGGCATAGGCAATAAAGGTTGTGGTAGTACCAAGGGGGCATACCATGCTGCCATGATAGGAGGTAATGGAACCCAGGGAGGATTTACAAGAGGAGGGTTTATGAGTGGGGGTGGAGGATGCAATGGAGTGGTTTTTACAATTGATGTATGAGTGGGTGTATCCGATGTACTCGGACCAGCTATCTAAGATTGATCAGATTTGGATCGAAATGATTCAAAGTGTTGGAGAAGCTAAAAAATCAGGAGGAGTGGAAGGAGAGGCTTCTCTACAAGGACTCTACTGTAAGCTTGTAGGCTCAAGGCCTGTCTGGTCTATCCAATTTTGAGAATTAGTTTTGAATAGGTTTCTTCTCCACTTTAAGTCAGAATGGGTATCTTGCAAAGATGTAAGATTTTCAGGAAAAGAACTTGCTTTGTGAATTGGTCTGACAATAGTTAAATCTTTAGTCCTAGAAGTTTTTCTTAAGATTCTTTCTGGGTCATCAACTATATCAAGAGGGTTTGGGTTAGGGTGAGATATGGTACTGATTCTTTTTGAAGCTAGATTTCAAACCCATAACACAAAGAAGTTGAAATTTTGTAAGGGCTTTGGAAAAAAAACCTATCTAAAAGATGATTGAATTCACATAGTATGTGGCTAGGTTTTATACTATTAGGATTGATTAATACATTCCCAGGGGAGTCTGTGAGAAATAGTGGAGACACTAGGTCTACTAGAAACTAGTGGAGTCACTAGGTGGATGATGCTAGCTGTTTTGAGGATTTTTTTGTTGTCCACCATCAAAAATTGGATACCAATCTAGAGATATTTTTGGGTTTTCTGAGTTCTTTATGTAACACTAAGATTTTTAATGAGTGTTCCCCAGTATGTTCGCCATTATGTTAGTATGGAAAATCAACCAGATATCATTCTTGGCTAACATTTGATTTATCTAAGTTTGACGGTGAATTTTTGAGTTTTGAAGGAATATTTAAGTTGTTACTCACTCAGTCCCACTGTGATCTCCATTATGTTAGGTCCATGTAATTTGTCAGATTGGCAAGACCAAATAGACAAGGGTAACATTAAACCAACTTTGGAGTCCTAGGACCTAGCCTTCCTGGACTTAGATAGGGCTCTCTCTAAATTTGTATAAAAGATGTGACTTGATTGATTTAGGATGCTGATTTTAGGCTAGTTATAATGATAGGGTTTTTTTTTTTTTTTTTTTTTTAGTTGGGTAGGTTGTTAAGAAGAACAGATAAAGTAAGAGAAATTCAAACCATTGGGATATGGGGTCTATGAAATGCTTGAAAAGTACAATAATAAATCAAGGGTGTTTCATAGGGCAAGCTAACAAAGCCAAATGGATCGTAGTAGCTTATGTGAGCGAAATGAGCATTAAATTGTGAACATAGTAGGTTTAAAGGGAAATTAAGAATCCTTTAACATATACTAAAACAAGAAGAGCCTTCAAGAATACTATGCTTCAAGAAGGAATCAAAGGACAGCGTGCACCATAAACTTCTTTGACCTAGATTTATCAATTAAAATTTAAAACAACAATCCAACAAACCCTAGAGAGCAGGGAACTCCTAAATTCTCTAGTTATTCACTTTCAGAGAGAGAAAACATTTAAGATAACACATTATTAATGATTAAAGAGCATTGAACTCCTAAATTTCTTAATCAAACTATAAAAGACCTTCAAAGTGACTATTCAAGATGGACTAAAGGACAGGGCAAACCATAAACTTCTTCAACCAAACTCTAATCAGTGAACTTCAAAGAAATGGCCTTAAAAACAATGTTTTAAGCTATACCAAAGGAGAGGGCATACCATAAAATTATTTGGCTTGGCTCCATTAAATCATTTTCAAGGCAACAAGCTAAGTGGAATCAAAGAGAAATTAATAATTCTTCAATCAGACCTAGTAGAGGAAAACATCTAAACAATAGAAGGTAGACAGAATTAAGGTGCCTCTCAACAGCATATCTTAAGCTAAATTTTCTACTCTATCGTAAGGAAAAGATGAAAAAATATGAAAACAGAAGGAAAAAATTACTAAAGTAGAACAAAATCACCATTAACCATGTTCATGAATCCTATGAATGTGCTTGCTTCATTGACATTCAATCCAAAACAGTCACAAAGCTCCAAAGCCAATTTCTTCACAACTCCAAGTCTATGTAAAATTCATCTCAATAATCAACCAACAAAATTATGAAGCCTTACATGCAATATTTAACTGAAATATGATGGAGTAAACCCTAACTAACGTTTTAGAAGTCATTTTACATAATAAATGCATTTGACCTTTGAGAGTATGCAAGGCCCAAGGCAAAAATATCTAAACTCATTTATGGAAAAAATAACTTCTAACATAACTATTTGAGCTAATTTAGGAAACAATTTGACTCCTAGAAATAACTCCTAGCAAGGGCACAACTCCAAGGTATAGGGGCGCAATGCCAAGCCAAGCGTGCAGTGCTAAAACTTAAAAAATCACCTATTTTGCAGATGAGTTTTGGAGGCCTTCCCGGTGTCCAAATGAGCTCCATGATAACTCATTGGAAAGCATGTCCTGTCTCGTTTCCAAATCTGCCTTTAGTTTCCAGAATGGAGTCAATTTTTCTGGTAAAAAATCCATGCTCCCAAGACTGCTAAGGGTGCAGCGCCAGTGCTAAAAATAGGGCAGAAAGGTGTTTTTTAGGTGGTTTTTGGCCCTTTTGAGGGACCAGTTTTGCTCCAAATGACCTGAAATTTTTTGAGGATGATTTCCTTGGCATGAGGAACAAGGAAATGCAAACCGTTTTCCAAATGAGTGCCCTAAGAAAGAGCGCATTTCCAGTGGCATTGTGTGTTTGGCCCTTTTTTCTGCTAGCCAAACAGTCAAAAACTCAAAATTTGCACTGAAGTGCCAAAATTTGGAACTTAGCTAGTTGGTCATATTTTGGATGCTTGGAGGGATACATCAGCAAGGATATCCAATTTTTCCATCTCCTTTTCCTCATTTTGTGCTTGAATCTTTGCAAGGGCACTTTTAAGCTTGGCCCTTGCAATTCTATTCCTCATGGCATAATGTCTTGCCATCTTCTTTTGCATGTAAATGTATCTTTTTTCCTTCTCAAGTTGAACCTCTAGGTATAGGTTTGACCTCTCTAGCCAAGACTCTCTATCATAGCTCATTTCCATGGCAATCAGCTCACTTGGAGTGAGCTGCTCTACCAATTTTGTCTCTTTCTCTCTTTCTTGGGCTAAAGCCTTCTTCAACCCAATTGTCCTTGGCATCTTCCTAGGAAGTTGTTCTTCCTCACCCTCACTGCCATCAAAAGTTCCCAAGGTCTCATCTAGAAATTCCTTGTCCTTTCCGGTGTCTTTCCGAGCTCTGATTGCTCTGACCTCACTGATGGTTTGTTTTGTTTCCAATTGATGGTTTTTGAGCTCATAATAGTTAATCACATTTTTGGCCCTACCAAGATTAGCTTGAAGTTCACTAATCTTGGCATCCTTACTTTCGAGCAGCATATTTGTGATCATCTCCTCATTATCATCCTCTAGGTAAATCAGTTGAAAGTCTTTTTTAGTTTCATGTTTATCATCCTCTTCAACAATGACCTGCTCTACAACATTTTCCTTACCTTTATCAAGTTGTTTTGTTGATATAGAATGCATGGCCCCTTGCCTCTTAAGGGCAACAAACACATTCCTGTAGCCTCTCTGGTAGGTCAAAGGAAGTGGTTCAATGTTACTCATCTTAGTTCCATCTGCCTCAATGTTATCATCATTATTTGATGTTGTGTCATCATGATATGAGGGTGAAGGGGTGTGGAAAGGTGATGTGGAAGGGTCATTTTGAGGTGACGGAATGTGAGTGGATGGTGATCCATGAGTAGTGGGATGTGATGGAGAAGTAGGAATGGGAGGATGAGATGAGGAAGGGATATCTTGCTGATGATGGCCATGTGGAGTAGTGAAAACCTCATTGGCAATGAAGGTCTCCCATGAAATATTCTTCTACTGGAGTTGGTGCATAACCACCATCTTGATAAGTGAGTGATGAAACAATCTTTACATTTGCCGAGGATAATATCTTTTTTGCACTATGTAGGCCATTTTTTCAATGCTTCAGTAAAGATAATATGGTATATGTAGCATCCTCACTCTAGTAAAGTGCATAAGAAGTCGGATGTGGTAAGAGTAGAGGCGGGAGAATCTTCCCTCACATGTGAAATACTTCATGATTATCCTCATCATGGGTGCATATCTATCAATCAGATGAGAAAATGGAAAGAAGGACTTGTGGTGATATTTATACCTAGGTTTTAGATATGGTTCAAAGTAACTCATGTCTAGGTTGGCTTGCTTGAACCACTTTTCTCCCACACTTGGTATTCGTGTAGCATCTGCAATGGAACTTGTAGACAACTCAAATGTCACCCCAGCAAGATTGACTTGTTTGTCATGAAAATTAATAATGAAAAGTCTTGTTAGCTCAGGGTGGTTTTGTACTTGTTGCACCTTTTCACAAAAATCAAAGCAGCCTACATGTTTGAAGCAAGAAAAAGTAATGGGAGATGCCATGAGTTCCTTTGTATTGAGGGGTTCAAATATGTTTATCTTTCCTCCTTTATGATCATTCCTCCTTGGCATTTTTGCCTCCATACTACCGTCTTCACCCTCAGACATTGTAAAATCAGTTTTGGAAACCCTAGGGCTGATGTGAAATGAGATGAAAGGAGGGTATGAAATGACAGTTTTTCAAATGAAGGGAGTGAGTGAGAATGAAGGCAATGGATGTTGTGACAAGCAATATGAATGGCAGCCCTCAAACAATGTAATTACCCCTGTCTATCATAGATTTTCTTCAAGGAAGATGAAGTAGGGATGAAACAGTGATTTCAATCTTGAAACTTAGGGTTTGATTAGGGTTTCATTTTCATGGATTTAAATGATGATCAAAATAGCTTAAAATTGGGTTATGGCATGTACCTAACTCTTTTCAGTGTCTTAAAAGACTTGAGACAAATTTTGGAAGAAATTTGATTTTACTTTGGTGATTAGAAGAGGGAGAAACCCTCTATGTCCAAGTGTGCAACTCCAAGCCTAGGCACGTAGCGACAGTTCTGAGTGCACAACACCAGTTAGAATGAGCAGAGGGTCTATCAGGAAAGAGCGCAATTCTCCTCCCAGTGCGCCCAATACCAGGCGCACATCGCCTTGCCAAGTGCGCAGCTCGAAGGATACTTGGCCAAATTTTCCTTGAAAACACACAAATTCTTCTCCTTTTAATGCTATTGGCCCATTGAAAGATAACACTGATTCATTGAAGTGTGAAATGGGCCTTTATAGATAAGAAGAATTTTATTTAATTATGAAAACCCACTTTCTAATGTTTGAAACCCTTTTTGTCTTTTTCACTGATATTCTTTACACTGTTTTGCTTGTAGGTTGCTGGAGTCATGAAATTTGCTTTTATTTTGATCCTTGAGACTTTTAATGTTTATTTTGACACCTTTAGGATGATTACACATAGCATCATCTTCAAAATCTGTTTTAGTTTCCACCATGAAACTCAACTCATCTTTTCCACTGTGTCTAGCCACTTTCTTCAAAACCCTAATTCTTTGTCGTCTTCACAATAATAATCAGTGTTGTCTTCTAAGTTATTTATAGCCCTTTCAAGTTCATTCATTTCTATCCAGTTCACCTTACCTTTTCCATATTCCATCAATATATTCTGATAGACTTTCTTCATGCTTGGCCTTGTATGTTTCCTCCATGTCATTTTCTGCAAGTGATCACTGTTTTGGCACTGAACTGGACCATCAAGTTCAAAACCCTAGTTCTCTACAAGACCAAGTTGTTTCCCTTTCCTTTTTTGTAAGTTGTCTTCATTCAGGAGTATATAGTCTACCTCATTAGTGCCTTTTTCTGACAAATCCTTCAACACTCCTGCAGAAGTGCTGAATTATTTCCATTTTTCTCATTTGCAGACTTTGAACTGAGAAGATAATCCTCTTTGGAAACCTTTAGGTCCTTCTTGAATAACCATGTCTTGAAATTATATTACATCTGAGATAGATTCTAGCAAAGGAAAATCAGTGCCTGAAACATCCAAAGATGACCTTTAAACATGTAAAAACCCTAATGACCTAGTGAGAGGGTCAAATTACCTAATCTTGAAAGAAATTTGGCTTGGAGATATTCAACTGAAAATAGATTATTGTTATAGGTTTTTATGCCCAAAGAACATGGGAATGAGTTAGTTATAGGAAACCCTAGAGGGAGGATGGAGTCTATTGATAGGGAAAAATACGACAATGAGGTCATAGGCCGGGAAGAAAGATGAAAATGAGAGGCATAAGCCCATAATGATTCTTTTAAGAACAATAGGGTGACCATGAAATGGAAAACTGATAGAATAGTGAAAAAGTTTTTATAAGGATAATGAAGGCAGTGAGATTTCTGAAACTCAAGATATTCAAGGAATATTGTTTTCAGAAATCTATAAACATCCTATAGCCATCTAAATATAGTGAAAAATATTGATGGCTAACAATGACTCCACTTGGGGAGGGCAGCTCCTTTCAAGAGGTGTTAAGAACCTTAGATCTCTACTTTTGCAGATGAGATGCCTCACATGCTTGCTGATTTAATCCTGTTCTTTGAAGTTGTGATCTTACAATCTGAAAAACATGATTGCTTCAATATCAACCCAACCTACCCATAATACTTTTCCTAACATTTTCTCTTCATTTGGGTGCATTTGGATTGGCAAACCTTGAACATCATCTTTTCTTTTGAAAGCATAAAAACTATCTATGTCTACCCTTATATCATCCAAAGGCTCATATTAGACTGATGAGCCCTTTTTATTGTCTACCTAATCTACTTATCTATCAAGGTTAAGCAGTTTGACATATTTTCATTCTCTAAGCTATCAACATAAAATTTCAAACATGACAAAATCAAGGTTGAGCAGTTTGGTTTTTCATGAGTTGTGGCATCTTGGACAAGTGGCACATAGATTTTATTTTTGTACAATTAAAACTTAGAAACAATGAGGGCTTATAATTTGGAATTGTTCATTCATCCTTCTCTTTTCTCTTTGGTTCAGATTTGAACTTTGGGAACTAGCATCTTTTCCTAACCTAGTCTACTGATGAGACAAGTTTAAATTATTTGGAAAATATTCATTTTCTAAATTATTAGAAAAAATTTAAAACATGTTCAATCATGGTTAGGCTGTATGGTTGAACAAGACTTTCCTTTCTCAAAGTAGTGGAATTTGGACTTGCACACTTTCAGACATATTCTTTTTCGGTATGGGGCTTTACCTCTTCTTTTTATCTGCCCTCTTTTTCTTCTTTTCTCTGTTTTTGTTTTTCATTTTTATGATCTTTTACTCAAGCAATGTTATATACAATGAACAAAAATTTAAACTAAGAACTTCAACAAAAATAGTGCTTGAGCATCCTGCCATTGACAGGACCTCCAAAAAACTATGTTCCATCCATTTCTTGTAAAAAGAATGCATTGTTACCTCTGATTGAATCGATGATGTATGGGCCTTTCCACAAATTTTCAAATTTTCCATGCTTTCCTTTATCCTCTCTTCTTGAATCCCACTTTAGCACTTTGTCTTCAATCTGGAAATCATTTTCTTTGGTCCTCTTGTCAATTTTTTTCTTGATGCTTTCTTGTACTGCTTGTGTTCTATTGTATACTTCTTCCCTTGATTGCTGGAATTGAATCGTTTGGTTCAGCCTCCTTTGCATATCATTTTCCTCTGAATGTACCTCTTGGAGGAGCTTCATCATTGGGATTCCCAAGGATGTTGGAAAAACTACATCCATGCCATACACTAATAGATAAGGAGACATGTTAATTGATTTCTTGCTTGTTAATCTATCTGCCCATAGTGCATGCACCAATTTTCTATTCCATGACTTTTTGTTCTCTTCCAGCAATTTCTTGATGATATTTACCAAAAAAAATTTAGAGGACTTAGTCAACCCATTACCTTGATGGTAATAACCTATAGAATTCCCAAGAACATTTTTCTTGGACAGCCAAATCTAGACAAAATATTGGTTTCAAGGAATTTGGTGATTACCAAGTTAATGGCAGTCCTTGAAGAGATGGCTTCTATCCATTTGGTAAAATAGTCAGTTGCAATGAGGATCCATTTGTGTTGGGAAGAGGAGGCAGGGTGGATTTCTCCAATGAAATCTAAACCCCACTTTTGAAAAGGAGTTTCAACACTGATAGGGTGTAAAGGCAAAGGCAGTAGTTTTCTATTTCCCTCAAAGATTTGGCATTTATGGCAAGTCACTAATAGCTTGTGGCTATCAAGTAAAAGAGTGGGCCAATAGAAATCGGCTCTAAGGATTTTTTTAGCAGTGGATTTCCAATAGAGATGACCTCCACACTCTCCTTCATGAAACTCATGCATGATTCTATTTGCATCATCTTCAAGTAAACATTTAACCAAGACACCAATAGAATTTTTCCAATATAAAGCTTTGTCTAGGATGCAAAAATTTACAGCTTTTTGTTTCAAGAATATGGCTTTTGTTTTGGACAAACTAGGAGGATAATTTAGATTAAAAGTAACATGTAATATGTCAGCATACCAGAGTGAGTTCAGAAATGCTTCTTCAATAGGTGGAGTTTCCAGCTCCTCTTGTTCATCCAAGGAATGTATCATGTTTATATCTAATGCTTGAAAGTTTGCTTCAGCCATGATATTGGCCAGTCCTTGCCCCTTGATTAGCTCAGTGGGCTTTATTTCTAGATCATACTCTAAGATGACAACAATCCATTTACCTCTTTTACCATGAGGATCCTGAGTTAGTATGCCCTTAACAACTACATGAGGAACAAAAGAAATGACATGTGAATGAAAGATGTAAACTTTGAAATCTTTTAAGGCTTTGATTAAGGAAAAATCTTTTTTTTTCCATAATGTTATATTTCAGAGGTGCATATCTTAGTGCCTTGTTGAATAAATCTATGGGATGTTATTGTCCCATTATGTTCTTTTGTAGTAATACTACAAAAATTGTGTGCTCAGATGCAAATGAGAAGATGAGAAATTCCTTGGTAAAGTCAGGGCTAATTAGAACTAGTGTTTGAGTAAGTTCTTATTTTACCAGTTCAAAGGATTGCTTTGCTTCTATGGTCCATTTGACTCCTACTTATATTTTCATCATGTTTCTAATGTTTCTTAGGAGTTTTGCAAGTTTTGGTATGAACCTTCTTAAGAAGTTGATCTTTCCTATGAAAGATTGTAGCTCTTTAATGTTCCTAGGGTGGCTGATCTGCAATATTCCCTCAATCCTTTTTGGGTCTATCTTCATTCCCTCTTTAGATATGATGTGGCCTAAAAGTTTCCCTTCTTGAAGGCCAAACATAGTTTTCTTGGGATTCAAAGACAACCCATACTTTCTACACTTTTCAAAGACTTTTCTTAAGTGAGCTATCTGTTCTTCATCGGTTTTTTAGTAGACGGTGATGTCATCAAATTATATCACAATGACTTAACCTATTTCTTCGGAAAAGGAAATGTCCATGGCTCTTTGAAAAGTGGCCCTGGGATTCATTAACCCAAAAGGAATTTTGACAAACATGAAGGTGCCCCAAGGTGTGGTGAAGGCGGTGCTGATCACTTGGAAGTAATAGCACCTAATTATACCTTGAAAAACCATCAAGAAATGATATTATTTTGGAGCCTACCACCCTTTGTAGTATATGATCCATCTTAGGTAAAGGGTAATTGTCTTTCAGGGAGGCCTTGTTTAAATTTCTGAAGTCTATGCATAGCCTAATTTCCTCGGTCTTCTTCCTTACTGACACAAGGTTTGAGACCCATTCTGAGTACGTGAGTGGGACTATTATTCCAGCATCATACATATTTTTAATTTCTTTCTCCACTAGAGGCATTAGGACAGGGTTTATCCTATGCAACTTCTGCTTGAATGGTTTCTGGTTTTCCTTGAGAAGAATCTTATGTTGAATGATGTTTTTATCATAGGAATTAAAGTCTTCATAGCCCCATGCAAACACATCCTTAAATTATTTGAAAAGCTTAATGTAATTATGTTTTATAAGGGTTGGTAGTGTTTTGGACAGTTTTATCATTTTAGGTTCCTCTTCACTACCTATGTTTCGTTCTTCTACCTCAGTTTCGATAGATTCCATCTTAGGCTTCCTAGAAACACCATTGAAATCAACAAATTTGTCTAATGGGACAAGTCCTCTTGGAAATAAGTTATCTTTGCATTGCAATACCTCAAGGTCTCTTTTTTCTGAGTCTTCAAACAATTATGCCTCAAGAGGGTGTTCTATCAGATTTATATCAGGAGCATAAGTGTTGGCTCGAGGGGTCGTGACCCAGGTTCGGAGGTTAAGGTTTTCCAGCAAACCCCTATACTACTGGCCCTTTCGGTTGTGACCTTCTTACACAGGCCAAAGTCTCACCCGAAGCAGTATGGGAGGGTGCTAGAACCAAGTTCCGCATCCTGGGAGAGGGCAGGTAAGTCAAGCAGAGCTGCGCTTGACTTCACAAATATCAGATCGCATATTACAGAACCCAAATCTATCAGTCCCTTCACATCCACATGCGGAATACCATATATAGTAACAATAAATAATAGATACAGGAAAATAAAGCAACTATCGCAACTATTCTTGCCTAAAGTCTAATAAAAAAATTCAGATCAATTGTCAACACAGCATAAGTACTTAACACAGTTACTGGCGGAGCTCAATATAGTCTTATACATAACATAAAAGATATAGATCACAGTATAAATAGGTAACACAAGTACTTTCACAGCTTAAATCAATGACACAGAGCATACATCATCAGATATCACAGATTCATAAGTCTAATAGATTCATATATTCAACAACCTTCCGCATTCATTAATCCTTCAGATCCTCTTACAGTACCCAAAAACCAACCTGCGCACACAGTAGGACTGAGGATCTCCGCGCACATAGCCAACAGGATTCCTTTCCCCAAAAACCCAAAATAGATCTACTAATTCTCAATTCGCACCAATCTTAGTTCAATATCTACCTCACAACTCAAAAAGGTTCAATTACTTATACTACTTTAGCCTACGCATCCAATGGTCTACAAACTATGGTTTGCGGACTCTTGGTCTACCCTTGACCCATTTACAATGAATTAGGGGCTTTTACCCACCCTAAAACCCCTCCAGTAGACTAAATATAATAAAAAATATACAAAAATGGACTAGATTCACAGCTTTTGTAGGAGACCCTCTTCCAATAGTCCCCCAACAAAAGCTTATGACTCGTCATGAGTCACTGTGGTGGTGGGGTTTCCACCTGCATACGCAGTGCATTGACAGTTGCGACCAATGGGGGCAGCACTTTCTGACTCTGAGCAGCAGCACTCTGCGTAATATTGACAAGCTTCTGCGGTCTCAGTCCCTCTGTCGTAGTCACGACACTCTCCAATGTCTGGTTTAGTAATTTCACAGCACCATAAACATCCTGTGAGAGCTGGAGGGTTGCGGCTGCCCAAGGCTTCAAGTGTAATATCCCAAAATAGGGATTTTCTACAACAAATAGAATATCTAAATATATTCTAAAGTTGGAGCTTCAGAAAATCATGAGCTTGGCAATGTAAATAAGCTCATTAGATGTAAAAGAACATCTAATAAAAAAATGAGTGGATATCAGCAAGAATATGGCCTACATACTTCTTCCCAAGTGGGGAAATGCAGCAATAAAGGGCATAAAATGGTTTTCTTCAGAAAATACTGCTATATATGGGAGAAATGGGACTTGGATCCCTTATAATATACCATATAAAACTTATACCCAGAATTGGAGCTGAAACAAATCACTCTAGCCAACATAAAAAGATCTCCCCAAGGCAATATGTCTCAAATAAGCCCAAACCCCATAGCTTAACTCATGCAAAATGGAATGAAGCATATATAGCATTATTTTAATGAGGGTTTATGTAGAAAATAATGAGAAATATCAGATCTAGATATTACAAGTATCCAATGGCTGATAAAATGGAGATTCCTCCCTCTTTATACAAAATAAGATTAACCCGGCAAGGGTTTCATGAGAGTAGAATGTATGAAAGAGAATATCTATAGATATGGATCTAAAACACACAGTTAGACTACAAATCTGTATAAAATATGGCTGTAATATACAAATAACAGAAGAAGAATGAGATATAGAGCTTTCCTGGAGAAGGGTTGGCCCTTCCTCCTAGGAATAAGCTCATCGGCAAGGGATCAAACCATGCTACTGCAACACTCTAGAAAATGACGCAGTTTCTGAAGCTAACTGTGTTTTAGAAGATGAGAAGTGAGTTGGCCACATGCCAAGATGTAAAATATGCTCTTTAATCTCCTGTACAGATCTTGCAAAGCAAGGGGAGCTCCCTCCTCTGAAAGATAAGCTCAGGAGCTGGTGTTGTGAGTCTTCCACTGCAACACCCTACAACGCAATGTCCCCTGTTATAGGAATAATGCTGTGGCTAAAGGAGGATGCTTGGCCTCAAGCCTGGATGTGGGAAAATGAAGAACAAAACTCCTCCAAGAGATCACTCAATGAAGAAGAAGGAATGCCTTGTGCTGAACAACACTACATACTCAAGTCAATAGCTGAAGAATGCTCAAGTGTCTTAGCAGATCAAAAATAATAATCCATAATTTAACCTAAAATTTCTACTATCTTCCTCCTTATAAATTTTGTGAGCCTCCTCACCTTGGGTCCCACCCATTAAGTTTTCCAACACCACATGGTTACCTTCCCTCCAAAACTGTGTTGTAGCTCTATCTAGGCTACTCATCCACACTGTGTTGTTGACTTGGTCAATTTGATTGAATCAACATGAGCCTCTTTCTGTTCATACATGGAAAGTGCAAAATCCAGTCACTAGAATGCCCCATTTTCATACCAAGAGGGTTTTTATGCTAAAACAAGACAAGTATGGGTCTTTTTCCCCCATTTATTCATCTACCAGGTGAAAAGATCAAAATTTAATATTCCTATTAGCTGCATGCTAATTTTAGGAATATTACATCAAGCATTCTCCGATAACATGCTTCTTCTGGCGGAGTCCCTCAATCTCAGCTTGGAGGGTGTTGTTGGTCCTAAATTACGCCAAACGCTGTGCAGGGACCAATGTAGGAAATGTAGCCTCGATCTACTCGAAAGCTTCATCCTTCTATCACAAGTCTTGATTTATTCTCCGGAGGACCGAATCACACTAGACCTTGGTCCAGAGCTGCATGGTGTCTTCGATTAATTGGGATCACTGAGTAATATGTCCTGTAATGGTGTTAGTAGCCGCGGTTACTAGCGCAGCGCACCGGGCTCGTACCTCTGGGGGTTTCTCAGGCTGCAATTTGGCCTGTAAGTCAGATATATGCTGCTCCAACTGTGTCTTAATGACCTGCATCTCCGTTCTGGAAGCCTTCAATGTTGCGATCAATCCTTCCACTTTAGCCTGGGGGGTGGCTGCAGTCGGGATTTCTTCTTTAACCTCTGTGCAGAGCTGGTGGATCAGAGTTTTGAGCTCCACTTGCTGCGCGACAGCAAAGAGTACTTTTGCATTCTGTTGTGCGATGGTCTCTTCAGCAATTCCAAGTTGTTGGTGTGCTTGTTGGTCCCGATGGTGAATATCCTGAAACACCATGGTGTGGAGACCTTGTAATGCTGCGTGGGGTAGCCTAGCCAGATTCAACTGTAACCCTGCACCTGCTTGGAGCTGGATCTCCTGGTCCAGCGAAATGATCACAAGGGCGGCGCTAGGTAAGGGATAGCGACAGATTTCTTTCGTGGCTAGCTCTTGACTGCTAGATGCTAAGCGAATTCGTCCCTGAGCCACGCTAGTCTGTATCATATTTGTCTTTAGCTGCAAGGTTCGAAGCTCTTCTTGGATGGCATTGATTGTAGCCTTCTGGTGTTCCTCTAAAGCTACCCATTTTTCTTCGGTGGCCAGTGTGACGGCATCTGCACTTTTTTCTAGATCTCCATCCATCAATGTAACTCTCTCATCTCGTTCCTTCCGCTGGGTGTGCTGCTTCTTTTGGGGTCCCTTGACAGGCTCACCTATCTG
Organism: Pinus albicaulis; assembly: GCA_034641835.2. Classification (NCBI taxonomy): domain Eukaryota; kingdom Viridiplantae; phylum Streptophyta; class Pinopsida; order Pinales; family Pinaceae; genus Pinus; species Pinus albicaulis. Next base: position 8,021,351 of record CM076572.1, read on the forward strand.
CTTCGTACCTCCGATGTTTACTTCCTCCATGCCCAGCTGTGAATCGACCTGGGTTTCAGCCTCGGTGTTCTTTGTGGTGGTCTGCTATGGTTGCGTATCCTTTTTCGGGGCTGCACCTGAGTCTTTCCCTGTGCTTCCATTCTCCTTGGTGATAACAGGTGGGAGTACCTGCATCGTGCTAGTACTCGCAGTGCCCCTTGCGCTAGTTTTGAAGCCTATCTTCCAGGTGAGAGGCCATAGCGCAATCACATTGTCAATTTCCTCGTATTCTACCATATAAGGCACTGACGTCCAAGTTTTATCCTTGTGGCTATGGATTTGAATGTTGTTCGTGGTAACCTGGAATATTGCGATACTCTTGTATTTGTCATATATTGTTGGGGACAGCCGAGGTTGAGAAATGATGGCTGCGGTCGCGCTACTCTGAAAGAGGACCTAGAATACTTGGTTATCTTTTATGTGTTGCGCGTCCTTCGAATCCCACAAATGGGCATACCAGGCCCCTTCGCACATATTTGGATGGATCTCGGGGAGGACCGAATCCACAGGGGTTTCCCAGGAAACGAGGGCTATAAGAAATAGTAGCCAGGCATAGCAAAAGGCTTTTCCCTGCTCCTGCGATTCGCGGGCGTTGGATAAGAACTCATCGCATAAGTATTGGGCCCAATTGAGGTAGACCCCCTTCGCACACTGACCGGCTAGCCAAATGACATAGGCAGGTACAGTTGCGACCTGGCACTTTCACATTAGCTTGCAAGCTAGTAATATGGTGCCCATCTCCATAGCCAGGTCGCTGATGGATTTTATGATGAAGCCCCGCATATTCCTTTCCACATGGTAGTTCTTACGCACATATTCAGTAGTGTCCCCTTCATATTTCTTTCTCACACACTCCAGAGGGTGTGGTCCATTCATGGGAAGGCCCGTGATTCTGTGGACCAATGCAGCATCTATGGGGACCCTATCCTGAATCCATAGATAACCATTGTGAATTAGGGTGAGCAGCTGTCGGGCCAGCCAATCCGTGACATTATAATGGCCAAAGTGGGGCATACGCAGCAGGTTCAAGAACCTGGATCCAGCCAATTCACTTACCCAGTGCTGAGGAACGATTGTGACCCCATCGTTCACGTAAATTGTGTTGAAGTACAGTGCAGGGGTCAGCTCAGGGAAGGCTTCGTAATTCGCCAAGTCATGATCGTCGAATTTAACTTCATGGAGATTCCCACAGGGGTCACTCAGGACTGGGACTTCTCCCGGGGTCAGCAGCATCTGCAAATAGGTGACCAGGCCATCAAGGTTCTTTGGTGTGTGCGTCGAGGGCCTACGCGGCCGGATGAAGGGAGGTAACCAGTTGATCGGATTAGCAGGCATGGCTTCCTCCTGCGCAGCCTGAGCCTGAGCCGTTGCACTCAGGGACTTGGTATGCCTTAGGGAGGTCCTAGGCTTCCTTGAAGCCCATTTCACAGCTTTGGGGGCTTCCCAAAGCTCTGTGCCTACTCTTTTACCTTCCTTGTGACCAGCATTGAGGGCACTTCTTCATCCTCAGACCTAATCTCCATTACTTCCTCGACTTCTGGGGCTAGAGGTGCCGAGAGCTCAGCTAGGTTAGTAGCTATCATCCTTTCACGGAAAATGAATCCGGACTCTAGGTGGCTACTGTCAGCAGGGGGAGGTTGATCCGACATGAGAGGGACAGTGCAGACCCGAAAAATCTTATAGCTCAAGCTCGCGCAAGATAAGGAGGATAAGTACAAGTTATGCAAGTGATACGAAACCCTTGTTTGAGCTATCCGACCATTTTTATAGCACCTGTGGGCATCCAACGGTAGGGTAAAATTGACCTAGAACCTACCATCAGGTAAACGGTAAAAAATACTCAAAATCTGCCCCATTAAATGCTAGCAGCTCGCTCCTTTTAACGGAACTTTTTCTTTTTGCTAGATGTTACTGTGCTTGTTAGCCACCTATAAAAATTTTTCAAGCAAACAGGTGGCTAAATATGTTTCTGAGCCTTCAAGAGAGACATTTTCTTTGAAAATCTATCATCCTTGAAGCCTCCATGTGTCTTTGTCCTCTGAAGAAATCCTCACTGCTGTCTCCATTTGATTAGCCTCACTGTTTGTGAAAGAAAAAGCTTCAAATAACCTCCATTTGATCCATTTTATCCCTTCAAATTCCCCATTTTCACCCCTTTTTCCCCTCAAAAAATTCCCACAAAATCCCCTCCTTAGCCCTCTAAATCATCAAAATTCCCTTTTTAAACCTTATGGCTCCGTTAATTCGGTTTAAAAATCCCCTTTGCTGCCTACTGGAACCCCTTTCTAAGCCTCAAAAACCTTCATTTTTGGCTTAAAAAACCCCTTTTTACATTGAGGCCTTAAGCCCCTTTCGGCTTAGCCCTTAGCCCCTTTTTCCGCATATGACCCGCGCCCAGGACCAGGCGCTAAGCCCCATCGCACAATCGCAGTCGGAGCTTTTATTTACCACCTTCTCCTTTGTTTCTTCTATTTTCCCAATGCGATGAAACTTTTCTCCATAGACCTCCGCTTCAATATTGACCGTCGATCTTTCGAGATCCAACGGTTAGCGCTGATATCGCATCGCGCCCATAACCTATTTTCATTACCCCTCCGATTGTTTATGGACCGCTGATCTCCCCTCTAATCCGACAGCCCTCACTTGATCACCAATCGAAAAATTCTTAAGTGCCATCCCTTGTCTCCGCTGATTTGCGATCCCCGATCTAATCCCGACCATCCATCCATACAGATCCGACGGCTGAGACACCATCGCACTCCGCTCCTGAGCCTAACCTCATCGCTCTGTTGATTTAATCTGGACTGTTGAATCCACAAGAACCAACATCCCAGATTCAATCACACTCTGCTCTTGTGCCCTCTGTCATTTCCCCCTGGTCAAATCTCGACCATTGATCTCCCCTCTGATCCAACGATCCGCGCTAAATCGCAAATCACAAAATCAAAAACTTTAGAGTTTTGGCCCAATACCTTTTCTTCGATGCGATTAAATCCTGGACGTTCATTCTTCTAGATCTGACGGTCCAGATTTCATCGCACTCCGCCTTCCTCTTCCTCTTCCCTCTCGGTCCCACCACCAAATGCACCCGATCTCCTTCATTTTAGCCTTATTCCTTTGTATTCACCCAAACATTAAACTTTTATGTTTAACACTAAAATTTATTTGTTTCCACCTAATTCAGTTTAACCTCCTAAACAACTGCACCGGTGAATCCTGACCGTAGATTGCCACTATTCAGTCTAATCAGACATTCCAAAATCCTCCTCGCACCATACCTCCATCAGATCATTTTTTCACCATTACGCAACAATTTTCAGTCGTTTCTCCACTGCATCCACTAGTTCCATCACTGTGCCACCATATCCACCGGCCTCTACAGCAACCCCGCCCCACTCCCTATGGATTTCTTAATATGTTTATCGTGTTTCTGCAGGTTTTAAAGGGGCATGAATCCACTCTAATTCATAGTCACAGACAGTGTTTTTTAGAGCACAGGAAGATTTTTTTAGAGCCAGAGATCGAAGAGGAAGGTGCCTGAGAAGGTTTAAACACAATTTTCAGTAAAGATCAAGTTATTAACTCTATTTCAAACCTCCCGTTGCCATTAAAACCCGTGTATACAAAAACAAGACAGAAGAGAAGCGACAAAGAGTATCAGTGAAGGATTAAGGGATTTAAAGCCTATTATTGAATATTAATATCATAATCCAGTGTTTAAAGCACGAAGATACAGATTGAAGACCTTAAAAATGATCCAAAGGCCTAATAAGGCCTAAATCACATGAAACAAGCCATATCAGTGTTTCACATCAGCAGAATTTTCTTTCCCAAGAAAGGACAAGTTCCCATAATGTTTTTTATTCTCCATCGAGTTCCTGAGAAGATCACCACCCTAACAAAAGTCCTAAGATTTTCAGAGCATTAGTTATAAATTATGGAAGGCCTGAAATTCATTTATCTGCCTTACTTGTCCCAGAGTACAAACAGAGTACAAAAGGCCAGAAAGTACCTCAGAAACATACCTCTGAAGTTATTATCAGCCTGTCGAAGACCACTAATTCATCCAAAGGGTACTGAAAGTCAATACAGGGATATTAAGACAGAATGGGCTGCAGAAGCACTTATCCCTCTATTTTAATGATTCATTTAAAGTTCTATCTGTTGAGCCTCAAATTTGTGTTTTCCTTCACCTCATTTTACCTCATTTTCCCTTGCTCATTTCTATCTTAAACCCAATTGATCAATAAAAATAGTTAAAATTACTTCTAGAATGGTTTACATGACTGACTTGTTGAATTTTGTGATTGTTTCCATTGTTAAGCATTTTGACCGAAACTAGCTGCAGAATGCAGACATTCCGTAGCTAACCGGCGATTCTGCAGCTACCTTCATGTTTGAATATGTTCCAGGTGGCCTCTTGAGGAAAAACGCATATGGGCCTGATCCACGTCGTGCCTACATGGTTTTTTGCTCATCATGGAAGAGGAAATGAATTCTGGGTACGGTTATGCAGGTGGGAACATATTTGTGAAGGAAGACTCCTACTAGGACTGTCTCAGTCTAGGTGTCTTTTATCCTTCACGTAGCCACCTCAAAGACTCCTAAGATGATTCGGATAAGGAAAGACATTATTCGTAAATTGTTGTAATTATTGTTACTTTCATTTACTTTATAAACTCTTGAGTAGACCGAGAGCTTAGTTAGAGATTTTATGTTAGATTTGCTGCTAGATTTTGTGCAAACTCTGTGATACATTCCTGAAACGCAGAGTGACATGTTCAAACTTTTGCATTGTTAATGGAGCAGACAAAGTTATTTTGAAGGCGTGATTTAATTTGGAGTTGAATTCCGTCAAGTGGTAGAGGGCCCCTGCCTCTTGCACGGATTTCTTTTGCGTAAACTAGATAAGTTTTTCCTAGCTGCCTTTACGTTTTGCATTTGAATTGATTGTTGTTTTGTTTTATCTACTGTAGTCGTATTCATTCTAGCTCTTCCACAAGAAGACACTCTTCCAACATACTAAAATGATGAATGTTTAATGACTATGGTATTGTAGGATAGGAGTTAAATTTGTATTTGTTTAACTAGTTACTGTAGTCATATTCGTTCCAGCTCTTCCACAAGAAGACACTCTTCCAACAGACCAAAATGATGAATGATTAATGACTATGGTATTGTAGGATAGGAGTTGAATTTGTATTTGTTTTTAACTAGATACTGTAGTTATATTCATTCCAGTTCTTCCACAAGAAGACATTCTTCCAACAGATCATAACAATGAGTGATGAATAACTATAGTATTGTAGGAATTAGTTGTAGTTTTTGCTATTCACTATCACAGTTACATTTGTTCTAATCACTCTTCCACAAGAAGAAATTCTTCCAATACATCCTTAAGAAGTTCAAGACATGACTGTGATAATGAAAGATTTAGTTGTTTGTTTGTACTAAGTATCATCTCTGATCTTGCTCTTAAACGCTTGCCCAAGACATCATAAGAACGAGTAGGATATGGATGTGATAACTTAGTTTTTCATTTGCTTTCAGTTCATTTGCTTTCAATTGCATACAATTATACAGTCAGAATTGTTCTACCCCTTCCAAAAGAAGGAACTCTTCCAAAATATCACTAATGATGAACAAACAGATTGTGTAACTTCATAGAATAATGCATGTTAGTATAGCTAGAAAGCTCCGGAGTTCATTGCATTTAATTCATGATCAGTTACTTCATTTCAAGTTTGATGATGACTTATAGTTTAACATTGTTCTAGTTTAGAAGCATCTTAGGTTCATGCTTAAATTAACTCATTGCACTTGCATCTCATAGTCACACTGTCATCCTTTGCACAATAAGTTACTTTAGTTGTTAGGATTCACAAGACAGCCTTCATTATTTACAAATATCTTTTTGTTTTGAAAACTACAAAGTGATCCATAACCATAGGAACAGAAGATAACATCACTATAAGGTCTGAAGTATCTCTGCAATCTCCTCATCATTTTATAAACAGAGCTCGTCCTCAAAAGAACTACTTTGAACTGGAATCTAATAACTTCTTGAGTATAGGTTCTGAGACATTCAATTAAATTGCAGAATAGAACTAGGAATTAGTCATGGAATAGATGAGCTTAGAACAAAATGTTGCATCATGATAAGATTAGTGTTTAACTGTCTAGTTAGAGAACTTGCATATTTAGTGATCATTTCTCAAGTTTAGTTTGTGTCATTTGCCTAAGAAGTCATTATCAAGCTTTTGTTTCTATTTAGTCATAGTTCAGATTTTGCTTCAGCATTTCTAATTGCATTTTCCATTCCATACATTAGATTTAACTCTGTTTTGACCACCAACTTCTTTCCATTAGTTTTCTAGGCAGTTTCATTGTGAACATAAAACACCAAAAGACCAAAAACATCATAAATCAACATAAAAGACCAAAAACATCACAAAACACCACATACAACGCATTAGGAAACAAGTACCTAGGTACATATGGTACACTTCACTTCAGCAGTTTACAAATCCTGGTTGACAATTAAATGAGCTCAGTTTAGGAGACTAGATTGAGACACAACATTTTGGCGTCGTTGCCGGGGAAGTGAAAACTAGGTAACCTTTGTTTCTTAGCATCCAAAAACAATTTTATGCGTAGGGAGAGAGATTCAAGGGGAAGATTTATAAGCAGCAGAGGCAGAAGATTGATTTCTAGAACACCACTTGTTTCATCTAGACCTAGAACTAGTACACCTTCAACTCAAACCCATCTTCCATCCTTTACTGATCTTGGACTTCTAGAAGATCTAAGGTCACCTATTCCATTAGAGAAACCTTCCACTTCATCCACTGAACCTGCCATAGAAGAAGATCTAAAAACTCTTGTTGGGGATACAAACCTTTCTACTTCCACAGGAGAGTCAACCATGGCAGAAGAAGGAGGAGGAGGAGTTGTTAATGGAGAACACACATTATTTGGAGGAGGTAGAGGTAGAGGTAGAGAAGAAGGAGGAAGAGGAGGTAGAGGTGCAGATGGAGGAAGAGGTAGAATAGGAAGCTCTTTTGGGTTCCCTATACTTGATGAAGAAACCAATACAACCATGAAAAACATTTCACCTTATGTCCTTCCGAACTTCTATGGACTTAAAACTGAGGATCCTGAAACTTTCTTATTCGAATTTGAAGTGCTGTGTAGGACTTATGACTATCTTCAAGATGCTCAAAAATTGAAATTGTTTCCTTCAACTCTAAAAGGAGCAGCATTGAAGTGGTTTATGAGTTTAAACAGTAGTTCCATTAGAACATGGGAAGACACGAAACAAGAATTTCTAGAGAGATACTTGGATTATTGTATGCCGGTTAATCATAAGGAAGAAGTGTTCAAGATGTTACAAAAAGAAGATGAAAACTTAGAAGATTTGTTGGAAAGATTTAAATACAACATAAAAAGGGCACAAATGGAAAACCTAGATGAAGACACTTTAAAAGCTCTTTTGTTGAAAACCATTAGGGATGAATGGTTGGATATCCTTAACATGATGGGAAAAGGGGATATATCACAACTCACATTACCTGAAATATCCGAGTTATGTATCAACCTTTCCAGAGGGAAATCCAAAACTGTCAAAGGTCCAAGAGATCCTGCTCTTGCAAGAGCAAGTAAATCTGCTTCTGGGATAGTAAGTAGATCAGAAATAGGACACATGCTTGATGATTTTAAATCTGACATCTTAGGGAGTCTTAGTGAACAAATAGACACCCTCAAGATACAAAACAAGCAAAAGGCTGAATCTGATGCCTTGGCAATATTTTGTCCCAAATGTAGGAAGAAACATGCCTTGAGAGAATGTCCTCTAGATGTAAAAGTTGTAGAAACCTGTGTTATTTGTTCTGAGAAACATGAGACCAAGAATTGTCCTTCTCTTCCTGGTCTCAAGGCTGTTTTTCAGGAAGAAACTCCTACAGATTCCACAGAATCTCTTAACTTTGTATCTAGAAGACCTTGGCAGGGATCTCAGACACAAGGATTCCATGGTCAAATGTATAATCAACCTCCACCTTGGAATTCTTGGCAGCAACCTTGGCCCCAATTTCAAAATCAATCTCAAGCTTGGGCACAAGGATCACAAGGTCCCTATGGAAGATACTCTCCATATTATCAGTATCCACCATCCTATTCACCATATCCACAATTTTATCCTCAAAATCCTCAACAAAATTTTCCTCAAAATCTTCAACAAAATTTTCAACAAAATTCTCAACAACATCATCTGAACCAACCTCATCAAAATCAACCACTTCCATTACCATTCCCTCAAAAATCCAATCAATTGCCAGCTCAGCCCATACCAAACCCCAATAATAAGAACCCTCAGAATACATACATGATAGAAGGACAACAATTTCCAACTTATTTAATTACTCCTCTAGACCTTAGTGATGTTCAACTTAGGTCTGGAAGGATACTTGAGAAGAGGAAACCTTCTGTGATCATACAAGAACAAGATAATTCTGAGGAAGACTCCCTACGAGTTAATAAAAGTCTTGAGGAAGATACATCCTTTCAAGACCAAAACATTGAAAAACTGAAACAAAAAGATCCAATAAATCCAACTCCAGTATTAGAGCAACCATCCACATCTACTTCTATACCTCCCTTTCCGGAAAGACTACAAATTTATAAAGGTGTAGAAAAACAAATAATGGTGCCTAATTATGATTTCTTAGATGAATTGAGAAATATTTGCATTAAAATTCCATTATTGCAAGCCATCAAGGAAATCCCAATTTTAGCCAAAACAATAAAGGAGTTGAGTATGAAGACAACAAGAAAAAGAATAAGAGAAACCAAGAAAATTCAACTGGTAGGACAAATAGCAGACATTATGATGGGTAAGATTACCATTCCAAAGTACCTTGACCCAGGAAATCCAGTTGTCAAAATTCACATCAATGGAATTGAAATTCAAAACACACTCATTGACTTAGGAGCAGCAATAAATATCATGGGTAGACAAATCATGGACAAACTGAAACTTCCTAATCTTCTCTTTACACCCACACTATTACAATTAGCAGATAGATCTGTGATCAGACCAGATGGGGTAATAGAAGACATTCCGGTGTCCCTAGACTCTTGGGAGTACCCTGTGGATTTCATGATCCTGACACCCAAGAATAATATAGGAGGCCATCCTGTTATACTAGGAAGACCTTGGTTGGCTACAGCTGATGCTTTTATTAGTTGTAGGTCCGGTGATATGTATATTTCTGATGGTAGTTCAACAAAGAAATTCACTTTATATCCTCTAGCTAGGACAATTACAGAACTAGATGACACTCAATGGATAGAGGATGAAGAATATTTACAACCACTCTTCACAATTTCAGAAATTAGTGAAGATAATCAAATTCTGAATACTCTAGAAAACTTTGAATCCTCTCCAGAACACAAACATAAATCATTTCAAGAGGGATCCAATATTGAGTTTTTGTCATTTAGGCAGATGTCTCTTCATTCTATGGACAAATTTGGCAGCTCTACAAGTGAAATTTTTCAGGGCAAAACCTTGAACATAAACAAAAACCTAGAAAAATCTCAACAAGAAGAGTTAGTCAAAGTATTACAGAGACATTCTTCTGCATATGCATGGGAATACACTGACATGAAAGGAATAAGTCCCAAGACTTGTACTCATCACATCTATATAGAGGCAAATTGCAAACCAATCAGACAGCCTCAAAGACGGATGAATCCAAATCTTAGGGAAATTGTCAAGGAAGAATTACAAAAATTGTTAAATGTTAACTTCATCTATCCTATTTCAGATAGTCAGTGGGTTTCTCCTTTATTAATTGTACCTAAGAAAAATGGAAAATGGAGGGTGTGTGTTGACTACCGAGAACTGAATAAAGCTACTCTTAAAGACCATTTTCCCTTACCTTTCATAGATCAAGTATTAGATACACTAGCAGGTAAAAAGTACTTTTCATTCCTAGATGGGTTTAGTGGTTACAATCAAATCCAAGTAGCACTTGAAGACCAAGATAAAACCACATTTACTTGTCCTTGGGGTACTTATGCCTACCGAGTATTGCCATTTGGATTGTGCAATGCACCTGCAACATTCCAAAGGGCAGTATTAGGAATTTTTTCGGATCTAATACATGACTGTGTAGAGGTGTACATGGATGATTTCACAGTTTATGGGAATACATTTGAAGAGGCTTTAGAAAACTTGGAAAAAAGTCTTAAAAAGATGTCAAGAAGCAAACCTTTCACTTAGTCATGAAAAATGTTTTATGATGTTTACTGAAGGTATTGTTTTAGGGCACCACATTTCAGGGGATGGGATTAGAGTAGATGAGGCGAAAGTTGAAGTTATTTCTAACCTATCCATTCCAAATTGTCAAAAAGATGTTAGAAGTTTTCTAGGATTTACAGGGTATTATCGGAGATTTATAGAAAACTTCACCAAAATAACATCTCCTCTCTTCAAATTACTCACCAAAGATTGTGAATTTAAGTGGACTTCTGATTGCCAGTTAGCTTTTGAAACCCTGAAAACCAAAATTTCTGAAGCACCTATATTAAGGGGACCTAACTGGAAGTTACCTTTTCATATCTCGACAGATGCTTCCGATACAGCTCTAGGAGCGGTATTGGGACAGAAAGATTTAATTCCCTATGCCATCTATTATATCAGTAAAAATTTGACTCCTGCAGAGTTAAACTATACTGTAACTGAAAAAGAGTTTTTAGCTGTTGTTCATGCCATCAACAAATTTAGACACTATATAACAGGCTATGAAACTTTTGTTCACACTGATCATTCTGCAATTAGATATTTAATGAATAAATCAATTACTAATGGCAGAGTTATAAGATGGTTGTTATTATTGCAAGAATTCAACATTACTATTCTAGATAGGCCTGGAAAACAAAACACTGTGGCTGATTTCCTGTCTGGAATTCAAAATATCAAAGATGACACTCCGGTTGAAGATCAATTTCCTGATGAATATCTTTTTGCAATCTCTACTCAAACTCCATGGTTTGCTGATATTGCTAATTATTTAGTTTCAGGAAAATTTCCTTTAATTATGAATGCAAGGGATAAAAGAAAAATCATTTGTGATAGTGCAAAATATTCATGGGTTGCTAATGAGTTGTACAAGACAGGTCCAGATTTGATCATTAGAAGGTGTGTTCGTGAAGATGAGATGCATGAGATTCTCAAGGCATGTCATGATGAACCTTGTGGTGGACACTTTGCAGATAAGAGGACAGCCTATAAGATCCTTAATTTAGGATATTATTGGCCATCCTTGTTTAAAGATGCTAAAGAGTATGTCAAAAGGTGTGACAGTTGCCAAAGGGTAGGGAAACCTTCTCCTTCGGGTGAGATGCCATTACAACCTCAGGTACATATTGAACCTTTTGAAAAATGGGCTTTGGATTTTGTAGGACCTATTAGTCCTCCATCAAAACAAAAGAAATATATATTAGTTTGCACTGATTATGTTACTAAATGGGTAGAAGCTAAACCATTACTTGTTGCTAATGAATCATCTGTAGTTACTTTTCTCTTTGAGGATATTTTCACTCGTTTTGGTGTCCCAAGGGAAATTGTTACAGATCAAGGAGCTCAATTTACATCAAGGCTAGTGGAGCAAATGATGGAGAAGTACAAAATCAGACATAGAACATCTACTCCTTATCATCCACAAGCAAATGGTCAAGTGGAATCCACTAACAAAGTCATTGAAGGAATCCTAACAAAGGCTGTTCATCTACATAGAGAGATTGGGTAGATAGGCTTCCTGAAGCCTTGTGGGCCTATAGAACTACATGGAGAAACACAACAGGCCATACTCCTTATGAGCTTGTTTATGGAAAGCAAGTTTTATTTCCTATAGAGTTCCAGATTCAAACATTCAAGATGGCAGTTCAGCTAGGACTTGATCTAACGGAGGCACAAAAGCATAGACTGGAGCAAATTAATGAGTTGGATGAGATCAGACAAGATGCAGTTCAGAAAACAAGTCTAGTCCAACAGCAAAGGGCTAGATGGCATGATAAGTACATCAAGGAGAAGAAATTCAAAGAGGGTGACTGGGCTCTCTTGTTTGATTCAAAATTCAAGGATTTTCAAGGGAAATTTCAGACACATTGGCTTGGGCCATATGAAATTGTTCGACTTTTTGATAATGGGGCAGTAAAAATCAGAACTATAGATGAAGAAGAGGTCACTTTTCTTGTGAATGGTCATAGACTGAAGCTATACCACAAGCCACTCTCAAGAGAAGAGTTTGTCAAGAAGTTCCAAGAAGACAATGATGTGAAGTGAATGGAGAAGAGTCTCTCTTCTTCATCAATTTGATTAAATTTTCTGAAGCATTTTTCTAAAAAATAAATAAAGGTATAAACATGAAAACCAATCATTGATTGGCATGTTTATACAGAAAAGATAGGGTGAAAATCAGAGTCTCTCTGACACTCTAACTTTTCCCATTTTTTTTTTTATAAGCAGCTGTTATAAAAATCATAAGTACAGTTCCATAGTGCTTATGATTCATTTCATCTCACTCCATTCACTTATTCATCCATACTCCATCTCATCCATCATTCATATTTCACTCCATTCCACATCTCATTCATTTCACTCCATCTTCCATTCATTTCATTTTCATGTCAAAACACAAAATTTGATATCTTGCTGTAAGTAAAAAAAAGATGTCATGAATTGCAGTACAACCCTTATGTTCCTTCATTCCATTTCATGAACTGAATCCATTCCATTCCATTAACCACTTCATACATATCATAATTCATCATCCATTTTCATTCATACCACATAACATTTCATCCATACTCCAAAAACATTCCATTTTCATGATTAAAGTGTTCTACAGGAACATTCTGCAGCTTAGTGGACATTCTGCAGCTGATCAGCCTTTCTGCAGCCCGACAGTCTTTCCGCAGCTATAAACCCTGAAGGCATCAACCAGCAGACATCAAAATTACAACAAAGTGATCCAGTGAATTCATGAATCAAAAACATCAAGAAAATTGTGAAGACTCCTCCAGAAATGAGCAGAGAAGATAAAGGCTACAAAAATCAAATAAAGGGCAGAGGTAACAAATTTAAATTACGATGGCATTTCATAAAAGTTTAGCATAGTTTAGTTGTGGATTATTCGAAAAGTGTTTTAATTGTTTTTATTGATCAAACACCAAACAAACCCTTTACAGACTTTATATTAAAATATTCCATTTCAAATTTCATATCCAATAGCATTTAAGCGGTGAAACGGCCAAAGCATTTGAATTTCCCACGACTCTTAACCAAGTTATTTAATGATGATGATTTCCCCTGCCGTCGTAAATCCTCCGCCATCTCCTCAATCATTAATACAATCCCGCCACCTCACTTCACCACTCCATTCCGTGACCACTGTCATAACTTCATTCCGTAGTCGATATTCCATTCCGAAGACAGAGATATTATTATCATCAGGAGAAGAGCTAAAGGATATCAGTTTGAACAGCATTGAGCATTGTAAACGCAGAGCAGAAGAGGTAAATTTGGAAGTATAACAGTGTGAGGACTCAAAGCCACTTGATCCCGTGGACATATAGCATATCACTGTGGACGAAGTTCAGAGCATTTTCACTGTCAACACAGAATTGTGGCCGTATAGAGTTTAAAGTCTGTTGTTATCAAAAGACAGAGGTGTTAAAATTGAAGTCTTTTGCTACCAGAGACAGAGACGTTGTAATGTGAGTTGAAGTCTATGTTACCAGAGACAGAGATGTTGCAGCGTTGAATTTGAAGTCTTTTGCTACTAAGAACCAGAGGTATTGCATGAAAAGAAATTTGAAGCCATCTGCCATTTTCAATCAAAGACATTTTCAACTCGAAATTTGAAACTGCTTTCATCATCAAACAAAGGCATAGCACTCCGACATTCAATTGTCAACAGAAGCATATCAGCTCGAGGTTTTAAAGGCATTTGTTATTATAAATCAGAGGTATGTCATTCCAAAATTGAAGCCATTTTCATTTAAGAGCTTGAAGCCATTTTAATCCGAAAGTAAAAGCCATTGTTTTGTGGGTAGAGAAGAGTGTTAATTTGATATTGAAAAATCATGGGTTTAATTGTAAGGACTGAACCTGTGGGTTCAAAATATTTAGAAGGTTACCCACAATGCAAGGAAATGTTACAACAAATAGGATGGCTTCAATTTTTGGAAAAAATTTAATGGCTTCCATAAGGAAGTCACCAAAACATTTGCCAGATCATTCCAAGGAACCGAAGTTGAAATAGGGGATGTCAAGTTTACTGTTACTAAAGTTTTTATTGCAGAGGCTACAGGATTGTCCAGAACTGGGGAGAGATGGTTTAAAAATAGGGAATTCCACAATGACTCCTGGAAACAAATTTTAAAATCACCAAATATGGATGTTAGTGTGTTCAAGAAAGGAATTCCCAGCACTGCATTGAAAAGCAAATGGAGAAATATACTACTTCTTCTACAAAAATTTGTTACATGTGAGGGTAGATATGGGACATTTTACGTATACCACATTAGACTAATGATGCATTTTCTGGGAGAAGATTTGAATCTACCATATTTATTGCATCAAAGTCTGAAGAAAATGGCTTCCTGTGTTCAGAGAAGAGTTCAGTTTTTAGAGACTACCCTGTATCATCATGGGTTGGTCAAAATTTTGATTGAGCATCATCTATCTAAAACAAATGATACATGGGATGATTTATTAATAAGAAATCATTTTGAAGAAGCAAAAGAACCATCACCTGAACCACAGCCCACAAAGAGAAGTAGGAAATGGAGGACTTCAAAAGATAAAATTGACAAACCAGTTCAAGAAAGCAGTGAAGAAGTCATTTTGGAGAAGTTGACTCAAATCAGGAGGAAACTTAAGGAAGAAAAGATAATCAAGGAATCTACCACAGAGAAAGGAGAGGGATCCTCTCAGCTTAGGAGAAGCCACAGATTAAAAGGAAAGCTGAAGAAAACATCAATCAAACAAACAGGGGTAATCAATATTGAGGATGAAGAAACATCCATTGAAGAGGATGATGAAGAAGATTTTTATGAAGGCACCCCTGAGATTGATCCTGATCAACAGGAAATCTATGATTATGTGGAAACCTTAGAGAGGACAGCTTCAGAAAGCAGAGAAAGAACCCCCAGTCCTCCACTGTCTGAAATTGATATATTAAGAAGGGATAGGTATGAGTTGGAATTATTGAATAGACACATCAAAAATGAGAATGAAATTCTCAAAGATCAGATCAAGCTCAAAACTGATATGAACTCAACCTTATCCCTGCATATAGACAAAGTGAAGAGGACCAATGAGAAATTGAAGACAAGGAACAAAAAGCTAGTCAGGGCACTCACCAATCTCAGGTTCAAACTTGTGATCAGGAAACCCAGAAGGCCTCTAGCTTTCAGACAAAGGAGAAGAAGGGGATTAGATGTCCTTGCAGAAGCCTCTGAATTCATAGGATAATTTGCATGAGGACATGCAAAGAGACAGCAGTGGGGGTATGTTGAGCCTCAAATTTGTGTTTTCCTTCACCTCATTTTACCTCATTTTCCCTTGTCCATTTCTATCTTAAACCCAATTGATCAATAAAAATAGTTAAAATTACTTCTAGAATGGTTTACATGACTGACTTGTTGAATTTTGTGATTGTTGCCATTGTTAAGCATTTTGACTGAAACTAGCTGCAGAATGCAGACATTCCGTAGCTAATCGGCGATTCTGCAGCTACCTTCATGTTTGAATATGTTCTAGGTGGCCTCTTGAGGAAAAACGCATATGGGCCTGATCCACGTCGTGCCTACATGGTTTGTTGCTCATCATGGAAGAGGAAATGAATTCTGGGTACGGTTATGCAGGTGGGAACATATTTGTGAAGGAAGACTCCTACTAGGACTGTCTCAGTCTAGGTGTCTTTTATCCTTCACGTAGCCACCTCAAAGACTCCTAAGATGATTCGGATAAGGAAAGACATTATTCCTAAATTGTTGTAATTATTGTTACTTGCATTTAATTTATAAACTCTTGAGTAGACCGAGAGCTTAGTTAGAGATTTTATGTTAGATTTGCTGCTAGATTTTGTGCAAACTCTGTGATACATTCCTGAAACGCAGAGTGTCATGTTCAAACTTTTGCATCGTTAATGGAGCAGACAAAGTTATTTTGAAGGCGTGATTTAATTTGGAGTTGAATGCCATCAAGTGGTAGAGGGCCCCTGCCTCTTGCACGGATTTCTTTTACGTAAACTAGATAAGTTTTTCCTAGCTGCCTTTACATTTTGCATTTGAATTGATAGTTGTTTTGTTTTATCTACTGTAGTCGTATTCATTCTAGCTCTTCCACAAGAAGACACTCTTCCAACATACTAAAATGATGAATGTTTAATGACTATGGTATTGTAGGATAGGAGTTAAATTTGTATTTGTTTAACTAGTTACTGTAGTCATATTCGTTCCAGCTCTTCCACAAGAAGACACTCTTCCAACATATCAAAATGATGAATGATTAATGACTATGGTATTGTAGGATAAGAGTTGAATTTGTATTTGTTTTTAACTAGATACTGTAGTTATATTCATTCCAGTTCTTCCACAAGAAGACATTCTTCCAACAGATCATAACAATGAGTGATGAATAACTATAGTACTGTAGGAATTAGTTGTAGTTTTTGCTATTCACTATCACAGTCACACTTGTTCTAATCACTCTTCCACAAGAAGAAATTCTTCCAAGACATCCTTAAGAAGTTCAAGACATAACCGTGATAATGAATGATTTAGTTGTGTGTTTATACTAAGTGTCATCTCTGATCTTGCTCTTAAACGCTTGCCCAATACATCATAAGAACGAGTAGGATATGGATGTGATAACTTATTTTTTCATTTGCTTTCAGTTCATTTGTTTTTAATTGCATACAAGTCCACAGTCAGAATTGTTCTACCTCTTCCACAAGAAGGAACTCTTCCAAAATATCATTAATGATGAACAAACAGATTGTGTAACTTCATAGATTAATGCATGTTAGTATAGTCAGAACAACTCCAGAGTTTCATTTGCATTTAATTCATGATCAGTTACTTCATTTCAAGTTTGATGATGACTTATAGTTTAACATTGTTCTAGTTTAGAAGCATCTTAGGTTCATGCTTAAATTAACTCATTGCACTTGCATCTCATAGTCACACTGTCATCCTTTGCACAATAAGTTACTTTAGTTGTTAGGATTCACAAGACAGCCTTCATTATTTACAAATATCTTTTTGTTTTGAAAACTACAAAGTGATCCATAACCATAGGAACAGAAGATAACATCACTATAAGGTCTGAAGTATCTCTGCAATCTCCTCATCATTTTATAAACAGAGCTCGTCCTCAAAAGAACTACTTTGAACTGGAATCTAATAACTTCTTGAGTATAGGTTCTGAGACATTCAATTAAATTGCAAAATAGAACTAGGAATTAGTCATGGAATAGATGAGCTTAGAACAAAATGTTGCATCATGATAAGATTAGTGTTTGACTGTCTAGTTAGAGAACTTGCATATTTAGTGATCATTTCTCAAGTTTAGTTTGTGTCATTTGCCTAAGAAGTCATTATCAAGCTTTTGCTTTCATTTAGTCATAATTCAGATTCTGCTTTAGTGTTTCCAATTGCATTTGCCATTCCATACATTAGGCTTAACTCTGTTTTGACCAACAACTTCTTTCTATTAGTTTTTCTAGGCAAGTTTCATTGTGAACATAAAACACCAAAAGACCAAAAACATCATAAATCAACATAAAAGACCAAAAACATCACAAAACACCACATACAACGCATTAGGAAACAAGTACCTAGGTACATATGGTACACTTCACTTCAACAGTTTACAAATCCTGGTTGACAATTAAATGAGCTCAGTTTAGGAGACTAGATTGAGACACAACACTATCTACCTCTACGGCCACTCTTTCAGCTATAAGAACTCTTCAGAAATACATTGAAAATGTTGGTTAACCGTGGATTGTAAGTTGTTTCATTGAGATAGAGTTATGTGTGTATTAGTTGTAAACTAGGATGGGAGATGATTTCTAGTTGATATCAAGTTGTTGGAAAATGATGTATGTGACTGGTGTTTCTCTTTAATATGACAAGCATGTTCATTGGATCCTGATCTAAATCAGTGCTGATGTGTTCTATCTATTATTGTCTTCCCTCTGTTATGCAATCATATTTCATTTATCTGATAAGAATCGGTAATCTAGCTTATGATATACTGCTGTAAAGAACCCTAATGCTTCCTTCTCTTCTTGTATTTGATTTTTTCTTCTAATTGTGTAATCTGAGAACAAATTCAAGATAATTTAACCAGTATAGTAGTTGGTATTATCCATGCTTGCTGATGTATGAATTTAGAGTCTGTTTTTAGATGTTCTTGTTTGGTTTTAACTAAAAGAATTGGGAAACTGGGAGATTTAGAGTTAGTTCTGTCTCACTAGGGTCCTTTTCCAACAATTTTCCTTTCTAAGATCTCTTAAGCTGAATGTCAAAAGTAGATAAGGTTAAAAGTATTTCTCTGATCTTAGGCTTCACCTTGTGTTAAGTCTTAAATGTTTTCTATTATCTGAAGTGTTAATCTCATTAGGAGTTTGATCAAAGATGGTTAAGGTATGTCATGTCCCTATATTTTCTCCTAAGTGGTCACCTTGGAAGGTTTCCTTGTCATTCACCTTCATTTCCTTATCATTTCATCCCATTAATATCATCTTAAGAGATCCTCCGATTTAGATGACTAGCCCATTTGAAAGCCTTGGATATTGAATTGCAAGTAAACCCTTTTATGACCCCATTTCCCAATGGACTTGTATTTTCTTTGAATTATCTCCCCATTGCTAAAATCTGTCTTTACTCACTTCTTTACCTTACATTGAACCCTCCTTTCATGTTTCCCAACCAAACAACAAATAAACAAACAAAACCCTTGTGCCCTATAACTAGCCTAAGACCTTAAATTGAACATCAAACATATATATTTCTTTACCTTATAGAGAGATCCCTCTCTGGATCCAGGAGGGCTAGATCCTGAGATCCCAAAGTGGTTTGATGTTGTCTTATCATTTGGTATTGCCAAATCTACCAAATCATAGGAAGCACAACATAATGGCGACTCCACTGGGGAACTTTGAGTAAAACATTCCTTAAAACATTTCTAAGAACTCAAAGAAGACCAATAACCTTGATTTGGTAGTTAATCACTGTGGTGGACAGTAAACCTTCTTGAAACACTTTAAACCTTCCACCTGGCGACTCCAAAAGTTCCTAAATGACCAAAAGACTCAACTGGTGATCAGTAGGCCTACTGATCATCTTTGTTTTCACAAGACTCCACTAGGATACTAGTTGCATTACAACATCATCCATACCAAAGAAACACATAGGATTAAGCTTCTTTGTTTGAAGATAGGTTTGCCACTCAAAGACTGTCATATATGTCTTACTTTCTTTGTTGAGTCTTGAGGGCCTAACATACTGGCTTCAAGAACAATCCACACTAGAGCTTATCCTAATCCCAACCCACCTAAAATAACTGATAATCTAGAGAGTATAATTAGGAATTCTCTCACATCTAAAGAATCAACTATTTCCAGACACATTAATGGAGCTAATTCAGCACCTGGAAACTTTGCAGCTCTATTAGACACTCAAATTGACTTATATTTACCGAGTGATCTACCAAGAACATGATCATTCAGTGCTATAGATCAAACTAACTTAGAGCCTCCAAGTTCACCACCACATAGTGGTCAACACATTAGGGAAAGAAAAACCCCTCCATCAACGCCTCATGATATCCATTTCATTCAAAACCTGGGTCTCTCTCATCCCAAATTTTCTCAACAGTTTGTTGCTGGTCCAAGAAATTCTGCCATCCATATACCTGCTGCTCAAGCTAGCCCTTTACCTCCACAAAAAACTATCATGGCAGCATGGTACGCCCCCCTAGTTTTTCCTCAGCCTCTGGTTCCTCTACCAAATGACTATCAGGCTAAAATTCCCCATTTCACTAGAGAAGAATCCACCACAGCTCAACAACATGTCACCAGGATAGTAGACACATTTGATTACATGGAGATAGATGATGAGATTGTTAAAATGAGAATATTTGCTCAAATTTTAGGAGGAGAAGTGAAGAAGTTGTTTAAGGGCTTAACTCCTAACAGCATCCATGACCTTCCCACTTTACAACAAGAATTCATAAAAAAATGGGAAGTTAAAAGCAAACCTCTCCAGATATTAGCAGAGTATCAGAATCTTAAAAGAAACCAGGGAGAGATCGTTCATGATTACTCTTCCAGGTTTAACAGGGTCTACAATGCTCTCTCACCACATATGAAACCCCCCCAAGGCATGGCCTTAGTTAGGTATCCTGAGGGTTTCAATGCTGATATGGACTATCAACTAAGGGAGAGAGATTATGCAACTCTAGAAGACATGTAGCAGGGAGCTGTGAGTGTAGAAGCAAACTTAATTGAGAAAAGAGCTAGGCTAATATCGAAGAAGAAGGTAACTTATAAAGAAGATACTACACCCTCCACATCTAGCTCAAAAGTGGAAAGGATTTTGGAAGAAATGATGAAAAGGATGAGCTTACTTGAGAAAGCGCAACCAAGAGATAATCAGAACCACTCCCA
Organism: Pinus albicaulis; assembly: GCA_034641835.2. Classification (NCBI taxonomy): domain Eukaryota; kingdom Viridiplantae; phylum Streptophyta; class Pinopsida; order Pinales; family Pinaceae; genus Pinus; species Pinus albicaulis. The sequence continues at coordinate 8,042,140 of CM076572.1, forward strand.
AAACAGAAACAGGAACCAGAATTATAGAAGGGAGAATAATCAAGATAGGCAAAGGGATTCTGACCAAAAAATCATACCTCCATTCCAAGAGAACTTCCTTGATGAGGATGAGGGAATAATAGAATAATTAGAGGGAGCTACCATAAACATGGTAGAAGTGGATAACCAAGATCACACCTTTCCCATAGAAGACAACCAGACCTCATACACACATTGGGAAGAGGAAGGGGTAGAATCTGAAGACTATAGGTTATGATTCAATAATGCCATCATGCAGGTATGAGAACAATATGATCTCAGAAGTAAAAAGAAACTAGAAGCCCCCAAAGCCAAAACCTCTGAAATCACTATTAAAAAAAGACCTGAAAAGACTCCTAGAGGGACTGCTGAAAGCAAAAAAACAGCAGCTGAGAGTTCTGACAAGAACACGGAAAAGGACATCCAAACCAATGATAAACCAAGTCAAGAAACCAACAGCTCTAGCACAGCAGCTAATGCTCCTGAAAAAATAGCTTCAACCATTGTACATAGTGAAGATCAGCAAACTAATCTTGCCAATAAAACAGTGAGCAACAAAACAGATTTTAACCTTGCGAAGAATCAGTCTCCTTTCAATCTGGAAAGTGAGATTGCCAAAATTAAGATTTTTGTCCCCCTCACTGAGTTGGCCACCCAAGATGTATATAAAGGTAAAATTTTGAAAGCTTTAAACTTAGGAGAAAACAGTGATACTGTAAATTTGAATGATGATCAACCAACTCTTTTGTTTGGCCCAAAAATCGAAGGGAAATTTCAGGAAGGAGTAGTACCTCCTTTTTATGTCAGCCTCAATATCCATGACACAATCCTGCATAATGCTATGCATGACTCAAGGGCGTCACACAACCTTATGCCAAAGGTAATCATGGAGAAGTTAGGCCTAGAGATAACTAGACCTTATAAGGATTTATATTCTTTTGACTCTAGCAAAGTGAATTTTCTTGGCCTAATCAAATATATCTATGTGAATTTGACCCAAATCCCAGCCAAGTGCATGGTAATGGATGTAGTAGTAGCTAATGTACCTCCTAAGTATGGCATGTTGCTGTCAAGATCATGGGATGCCCAAGCTACAAGGCACAATGAAGATGGACATGACATATGCCACAATCCCTGTATTTATCCAGCTTAAAAGACTATATAGGGAGGCACACATGAAATTTATGGTTAGCAGCCCTGAGAAACCCGAAAATTCCCCTCTCTACTCTGTCCATACAGATCTGGACTCTTTTATCCTTTACAATGATGAATGCATAGATGAGCCAGAGCTAGAAGACAGAAATTCAAACAACAGAGTAGAGCCCACAGATCTTAACATAATGGTAGCTCTAGATGTAGAGGAAAACAAGGAAGAAACCTTTGAACAGTGTACTAAATAAAAAACCAGAGTGAACAAAACCAATACTGCAAATGGCAGATTACTCATCACTATGAACTCCATGAAAGTCCTAAAGAACTAAACATTACACAACATGGTGCAGACCTCATAATACAACACAATGATGAAATTGATAACAAATCTGCAAACAGTCCTTTATGGTGCATGAGCTTCAATGGGTCTTGCACTAAAAAGAATGCAGGAGCTGGGGTATGGTTGCACAATGCTGAAAGAAACTATACTGAGAGCCACACCTTCAAGCTAGACTTTAAATGCACTAACAACATTGCAGAGTATGAGGCTCTCATCCTAGGATTGCATCTGTTAAAAAAATTAGGAGCTAAGAGAATAGTTGTACAAGGAGATTCAGAACTGATCATCAAACAACTAAATGGAGAGTACATCGCTAAGCATCCTAGATTAAGGGCATACAAAAATGATGCCATGGATCTGCTGAAAAAATTCATAGAATATGAGCTTGTATTTGTCCCTAGTAGTCAAAAAATCGTTGCAAATGGATTAGCCTGCGCTGCTAGTTCATACCAAAAATCACTTAGTGACAAACAGATCATTATTAAAACAAAATATAGACCTGCAGTGCCAGATAACGAAAAATATTGGCAGGTATTTAAGGATGACAAACAGATAGAGGATTTCTTGCTTTGTAGGAATGAGTTTGAAATACCTGATTCAGACTCTAAATCCAATGAAGATTGTTCAGATAAAGAGCCCCTTGATGAATAAAAACCATCCCTTAACGCAGAGATAAACATGTTGAACAAAGAATTTTAAAAACAAACATAAGAATATAAGAACGCAGATAAAGAAGACATAGAGGTAGTGCAGTCCAAAGATAAAAGCATACCCAGAGGACTAGCACCCCTTGAGGACCTTTTTTATTTTAATGATGTGTGAAGGAAGCCCACTATAGAACCCACTGAATGTGACATTGAAGAGTGCAATATAGGCAGCGAAGACAAGCCTAAAATGATTAAATTATCTAAGTCTTTGCCTGCCCATATCAAACAAAAATACATTGATCTATTCAAATGGTTTGTTGATGTGTTTGCTTGGAGTTATGAGGACTTAAAAGCCTATGACACGAATATTATCCAGCATAAAATCCCCTTGAAAGAAAACCAGAAAACCTTTAGGCAAAAACTGCATAGAATTAACCCAGTACAACTGCCTCTAGTGGAAAAGGAAATCAAGAAAATATATGAGGCAGGAATCATAGTGCCTGTGAGGTTTTCTGATTAGGTATCTAACCTAGTGGCCGTCAGGAAAAATACAAGAGAAATCAAACTGTGCATTGACTTTAGAAACCTTAACAGAGCCTCCCTAAAGGACAATTACCCTTTACCCAAAATGGAGCACATCCTACAAAGGGTAGTTGGTTAAAAGAGGATTTCTTTGTTAGATGGCTTTTCAGGGTATAACCAAGTCTTAGTACTCCCAGAAGATCAACTCAAGACAGCCTTCAACACTCCTTGGGGCACTTTCATGTATGTGAAAATGCCTTTTGGACTAATGAACGCTGGTGCAACCTTCCAAAGAGCTATGGACATTGCATTTTCATAAGAAATAGGGCACTTCATTGTAATTTATCTTGATGACATAACAGTTTATTCCAAAACTAATGAAGAGCACCTTAAACATTTGAGAAAGGTCTTTGAAAGGTGCAGAAGGTTTGGGCTATCTTTAAATCCAAAAAATATTGTATTCAGCCTCCAAGAAGGTAAGCTTATGGGCCATATTATATCAGAAAAGGGGATTAAAATAGATCCAAAAAGAGTTGAGGGAATACTACAGATTAGCCACCCAAGGAACATCAAGGAGTTGCAGTCCTTTATTGGGAAAATCAACTTTTTAAGGAGGTTTATTCCCAACCTAGCAGAGCTCCTTAGAAATATGAAAAACACGCTGAAAAAAGAAGCAGGAGTCAAATGGACTCTAGAGGCAAAAAAATCTTTTGAATTATTTAAACATGCACTCACCCAGGCACCAGTCCTAATCAGCCCTGATTTTTCTAAAGATTTCCTTATTTTCTCCTTTTCTTCAGACCATACTATGGCCGCTGTCCTCTTGCAGAAAAATCCAGAGGGACAAGAGCATCCAATTTCCTTTTTTAGCAAAGTGTTGAGAGATGCACCCTTGAAATATAATATAATGGAAAAACAGGCTTATGCTTTGGTAAAGGCCTTAAAGGACTTCAGGGTGTATATTCTGCATTCTCACATCATCGCTTATGTACCTAACATAGTGGTGAAAGATATTTTGTCACAAGATCCAGATGGAAAAAGAGGTAAATGGATTGCAGTGATACTAGAGTATGATTCGGAGATCAAACCCACAAAACTCATCAAGGGTCAAGGCTTGGCACAATTAATGGCTGAATCTAACTTACAAGCCCTTGACATAAACATGGTAGATGCCTTGGATGAACATGAAGGACTGCCTGCTCCTATTTTTAAAGAAAAATTCCAAAACTCACCTTGGTATGCTGACATCTTGTATGTACTTTCAAATATTAATGCTCCTCCTGATTTATCAAATATAAAGGCGAGGTTTTTAAAGTTAAAAGATAGGAATTATTGCATTTTAAATGAATGTTTATATTGGAAAAATTTATGGTTTACTACTTAGATGTTTGCTTGAAGTTGATGCAGAGAGGATCAAACATGAATTCCATGAAGGAGAGTGTGGAGGCCATCTATACTGGAAAACCATTGCCAAAAAAATCCTTAGAGCTGGCTTTTACTGGCCCACCCTTTTCCAAGATGTACATAAAATGATAGTTTCCTACCATAAGTGCCAAATCTTTGAGGGAAAAAGAAAACTCCTCCCTTTACCATTACAACCAATCACTGTTGAAGCTCCTTTTCAATAGTGGGGCCTAGATTTCATAGGAGAAATCCATCCTGCTTCATCTGCCCAACACAAATGGATTCTCATAGCCACAGACTATTTCACAAAATGGATAAAGGCGATCCCTTCCAGGAATGCCACAGATTTTGTCATCATAAAATTCCTTGAAGACCATATCCTATCTAGATATGGCTCCCCTAGGAAGATTATTACTGATAATGTTGCTGCTTTTGGTTCCAAAAAGATGATTGATTTTTGTCACAGGTAATAGATTGCACTTGGTCATTGTACTGCTTATTACCCTCAGGGTAATGGGCTAGCAGAATCATCAAATAAAATATTGGTGACCATCATCAAGAATCTGCTCGAAGAGAATAAAAAATCATGGCATAACAAGTTAGTGCATGCTCTGTGGGCAGATAGACTGACTACAAAGAAATCCATCGGAATGTCTCCTTATAAGCTTGTCTATGGGGCTGATGCAGTATTCCCGACCAGTTTGGGGGTACCAGTGATAAAATTGGTCCAAGAAATACAGTCAGAAGAGGACAACATGGTGAGGAGGATCAATCAAACTATACATCTCCAGCAGACAAGGGAAGAAGTCTACAACAGAGCTCAAAAAGTGAAAGAAAGCATCAAAAAGTTGTTTGATAAGAGAACAAAAGATTGTGACTTCAAAATTGGAGACAAGGTGCTCAAGTGGGACTCTAGAAGGGAAGATAAGGGTAAGCATGGAAAATTTGACAGTTTATGGCAAGGCCCTTATGTCATTCAATCCACCATTGGTCCAAATGCATTCTTTCTACAAGAGTTAGATGGTACAGATCTGTTTGGGGGTCCTGTCAATGGCAGGATGCTCAAACATTATTACTATTGAAATTCAGATTTTAAATTTTCCACTTCCATTGTAAATACCATTGCTTTGTTCAGTTTTAAAGAAAAAGGAAAAATACAAAAAAGGAGAAAAGGAAAGGTTCAGACAAGCTCAAAAATTGAACCTAAGAAGATCCAAAAGAATGGCTCAAATCAGCCCAAAACCTGAGCCAAAGAAAGTGAAAGGCTAGTTCTAATATGCTCAAAATCTGAACCAGCAAAGAAAGAGGAAGAATCAACTCTAACATGATCAAAACCAGAGTTGAAATGAAGAAAGAAAAGTGACTCTACTAAGCTCAAAATCTGAGTCACAAGAAAAATAAGGATGCCTTAAAGTTTCCAATTTCAAGCCTTCACATTTTGGTTTCAATTTCCTGCAAAGTTCAGTTTATGTGCAGCTGTCTTATGCCATGGACCCACAGCAAACCAAACAGTCTAATCCTAGTTTGACTGTTTTTCAATTTCTGTTTTAGAATGTAGAGAAAGAAATCTGCTAGACAGTCTAATCCTAGAAGATAATTAGTGTAGGTAGAGAAGCTATGAGGCCAACTGTCTAATCTGGTATCATGGAGGAATAAGGGTAGAATTAGATTAGTTTTTTTTGCTTTTAATAAAAAAGATGATGAAAAAGTTCTGCAAGTCTAAATTCACCTTGAAGATAAAATGTTAGTACAGTAGGATGGGTAGGTAGATTTTTTGGGAGAATATTACTGCTGATATGATGTTTTCATGATTTATAGCAGCTGATCAAAGAAGAAAAAGATGGCCAAAGATCAGGCATCTAGCCTACCTCAAAATATTATTTTCTGAGATTCTTGACACCTTCAAGAATATTCCATCCCCATGTGGAGCCACTGTTAGCCACCTATAAAATTTTGTCAAGCAAACAGGTGGCTAAATATGTTTCTAAGCCTTCAAGAGAGACATTTTCTTTGAAAATATATCATCCTTGAAACCTCCATGTGTCTTTGTCCTCTGAAGAAATCCTCACTGCTGTCTCCATTTGATTAGCCTCACTGTTTGTGAAAGAAAAAGCTTCAAAAAACCTCCATTTGCTCCATTTTATCCCTTCAAATTCCCCATTTTCACCCCTTTTTCCCCTCCAAAAATTCCCACAAAATCCCCTTCTTAGCCCTCTAAATCATCAATATTCCCTTTTTAAACCTTATGGCTCCCTTCATTCGGTTTAAAAATCCCCTTTTCTGCCTACCAGAACCCCTTTCTAAGCCTCAAAAACCTTCATTTTTGGCTTTAAAAACCGCTTTTTACATTGAGGCCTTAAGCCCCTTTCGGCTTAGCCCTTAGCCCCTTTTTCCGCATATGACCCGCGCCCAGGACCAGGCGCTAAGCCCCTTCGCGCAATCACAATCGGAGCTTTTATTTATCACCTTTTCCTTTGTTTCTTCTATTTTCCCGATGCGATGAACCTTTGCTCCATAGACCTTTTCTTCAATATTGATCGTCGATCTTTCGAGATCCAACAGTCAGCGCTGATATAGCATTGCGCCCATAACCTCTTTTCATTACCCCTCTGATTGTGTATGGACCGTTGATCTCCCCTCTAATCTGACGACCCTCACTTGATCACCAATCACAAAAGTCTCAAGTGCCATCCCTTGTCTCCACCGATTTGCGATCCCCAATCTAATGCTGACCGTCCATCCATATAGATCCGACGGCTGAGACACCATCGCACTCCGCTTTTGAGCCTAACCTCATCACTCCGCTAATTTAATCTGGACCGTTGAATCCACAAGAACCAATGGCCCAGATTCAATCGTGCTCCACTCATGTGCCCTTCGTCATTTCCCCCCGGTCAAATCTCGACCGTTGATCTCCCCTTTGATCCGATGGTCCGTGCTAAATCGCAAATCACAAAATCAAAAACTTCAGAGTTTTGGCCCAATACCTTTTCTCCGATGCGATTGAATCCTGGCCGTTCATTCTGCCAGATCTGACAGTCTAGATTTCATCGCACTCCGCCTTCTTCTTCCTCCGCCCTCTCGGTCCCACCACAAAATGTGCCCGATCTCCTTCATTTTAGCCTTATTCCTTTGTATTCGCCCAAACATTAAACTTTTATGTTTAACATTTAAATTTATTTGTTTCTGCCTGATTCAGTCTAACCTCCTAAACAACTGCACCAGTGAATCCTGACCGTAGATCGCCACTATTCAGTCTAATTAGACGGTCCAGAATCCTCCTCGCACCAGACCTCCATTAGATCATTTTTTCACCATTACACAGAAATTTTCAGTCATTTTTCCACTGCATCCACTAGTTCCATCACTGCACCACCATCTCCACCGACCTCTACAGAAACCCCACCCCACTCCCTATGGATTTCTTAATATGTTTATCGTGTTTTTGCAGGTTTTAAAGGGGCATGAATCCACTGTGATTCACAGTCACAGACAGTGTTTTTTAGAGCACAGGAAGATATTTTTAGAGCCAAAGATCGTAGACAAAGGTGCCTGAGAAGGTTTAAACGTGATTTTCAGTAAATATCAAGTTATTAAATCTGTTTCAAACCTCCCGGTGCCATTAAAATCTGTGAATCCATAAACAAGACAGAAGAGAAGCATCAAAGAGTATCAGTGAAGGATTAAGGGATTTAAAGCCTATTATTGAATATTGATGTCATAATCTAGTGTTTAAAGGATGAATATACAGATTAAAGACCTTAAAAATGATCTAGAGGCCTAATAAGGCCTAAAGCGCATGAAACAATCCATATCAGTGTTTCACATCAGCAAAATGTTCTTTCCCAAGAAAGTACAAGTACGCATAATGTTTTTTATTCTCCATCGAGTTCCTGAGAAGATCACCACCCTGACAGAAGTCTTAAGATTGCCAGAGCATTAGTTACAAAGTATGGAAGGTCTAAAAGTCATTTATCTGCCTTACTTGTCCCAGAGTACAAAAGGCCATAAAGTACATCAGAAACATACCTCTGAAGTTATTATTAGCATGTCGAAGACCACTAATTCATCCAAAGGGTACTGAAAGTCAATACAGGGATATTAAGATAGAATGAGCTACAGAAGCACTTCTCCCTCTATTTTAATGATTAATTTAAAGTTCTATCTACCTCTACTGCCACTCTTTCAGCTATAAGAACTCTTGAGAAATACATTGAAAATGTTGGTTAACCGTGGATTGTAAGTTGTTTCATTGAGATAGAGTTATGTGTGTATTAGTTGTAAAATAGGCTGGGAGATGATTTCTAGTTGATATCAAGTTGCTGGAAAATGATGTATGTGACTGGTGTTGCTCTTTAATATGACAAGCATGTTCATTGAATCCTGATCTAAATAAGTGGTGATGTGTTCTATCTATTACTGTCTTCCCTCTGTTATGCAATCATATTTCATTTCTCTGATAAGAATCAGTAATCTAGCTTAGGATATACTGTTGTAAAGTATCCTAATGCTTCTTTCTCTTCTTATCCTTGATGTTTTTTGCTAATTGTGTAATCTGAGAACAAATTCAAGATAATTTAACCAGTATAGTAGTCGGTATTATCCATGCTTGCTGATGTATGATTTTAGAGTCTGTTTTTAGATGTTATTGTCTGGTTTTAACTGAAATAATTGGGAAACTGGGAGATTTAGAGTTAGTTCTGTCTCATTAGGGTCCTTTTCCAAGATTTTTCCTTTCTAAGATCCCTTAAGCTGAATGTCAAAAGCAGAGAAGGTTAAAAGTCTTTCTTTGATCTTAGGCTTCACCTTGTGTTAAGTCTTAAATGTTTTCTATTATTTGAAGAGTTAATCTCATTAGGAGTTTGATCATAGATGGTTAAGGCATGTCCTGTCCCTATATTTTCTCCTAAGTGGTCACCTTGGAAGGTTTCCTTGTCATTCACCTTCATTTCCTTATCATTTCATGCCATTACTATCATCTTAAGAGATCCTCCAATTTAGATGACTAGCCCATTTGAAAGCCTTGGATATTGAATTTCAAGTAAACCCTTTTATGACCCCATTGCCCAATAGACTTGTATTTTCTTTGAATTATCTCCCCATTGCTAAAATCCTTCTTTAATCACTTCTTTACCTTACATTGAACCCTTCTTTCATGTTTCCCAACCAAACAACAAACAAACAAACAAAACCCTTATGCCCTATAACTAGCCTAAGACCTTAAATTGAACATCAAAGATATATATTTCTTTACCTTATAGAGAGATCTCTCTCTGGATCCAGGAGGGCTAGATCCTGAGATCCCAAAGTGGTTTGATGTTGTCTTATCATTTGGTATTGCCAAATCTTCCAAATCATAGGAACCACAACAATGCCAACGGCTAGTTTTCACACCTCCTGTGTGCTTGGCGTTCCTGCTACGCTTGGATTAAACACCTGTGCCTTCTGTGCATCTCCCCCCAACACAGGATTAAGCCCTAAGGACTTCAATCCCAAAGATATGTTCGCTCGGTTTGTGTGATCGCAACAGAATCGGGCCGCCTTTGTGAGAAAATATTTTAGAGGTGCTATGATCACTGCATATTTCCGAACAAAATTTCTATAATAACCTGCGTGGGCGAGAAGTGAGTGCAACTGCCCCTTTGTTGCGGGAGCTAGAAGATATGTAATATTCGCATCCCCAATTTTAGCCAATGTGGGGTGCGTCTCAATGCTATCCGTTCGCAGCCCGAGTGATCCGGTAACCATGCACACCCTATTCAACTCTGAGTCAGGACCCTCTCATGGATCGTTCTTACCTTCTTTTGGGGCTAGGCTGCAGTATTTGACCACGTTTGGTGTCTGTGGCTAGCAATTGGGTATTTCAGGTGCGACACATAGGTGCAATTCACCCCATGCTACAGTTTCAATGTTCTTCAGAGCTACATCAAGTGCCTCTGTCTCGCCTATTAATCCAAATGTGCCCAAAAATTCATCCCTAAAAGTCTCCTAGTGGTGAGTGTGTCGATGGAGCTCCGCATCTAAGTACCATGCAGTGGGAAGTGGTCCCAGGGCATGAATAAGTAGATGAACCCACTCCTGAGTAGTTCTATCACACCATTGTTTCATCCAAGCAAACAGATATTCACATGGATCTTCGGGTCCAAGGAATGTTTTGATTCACACGTCGGTTTGGGCCTCAAATCATAGGATCATCATATTCTGACACTCCTCCCAATCCTAGAATGCCTCCTCATGCGTCGACCACCATTACGTAGGTGATCCATGCATGGCCAGCTTACAGGCCCATATATGTCTTTCTTGGGGAACCTCGGCTTCAAATGCCCGCAAAAAGTCCCTAACATTACCAGAACCATCGAAATAAGGTAGATCTCTTACCTCTGAGGAGATGTAGCGGGAATTATTCATGATCTGAAGACATCGCAGCATATAGACACTATGTAACTTATATTTCCAATTCTCTATCTCCTCATCAAAATCAGAGAAACATTCACTGTCCTTTTCCCAATAGAGTACCCCCTCCACCGTGGGGTTGATCCAATCTTCATCTCACATAGTCAACTTATAGATGTGATCCACATCCTCTATGTCACACATTGGTTCTGTGTATCGTTCACCTTCCGCAGGATCTAATGGTACTATTACCCTTGTGCCGTTATTCTAGAATACCATGCTTCTCTTATTTAGGTTAATGATGCCCCCCATATCGATGGCCCAATCCAAGCCTAGGAGTACAGGGTAGGGGTCTGAATCTTTGAAAATCTGAATTACTTCAAAGTTAGCCTAGACCTTAACCCTTGCGATATCCACCACAATCTTTGATAGTCTTCCCAATGGTATGATCTTCTGTTTATTGGCCATACATAGCTGGATAGTGGACCATTCCAACTTTGGTTCCCCCATTCATTGCCAAGTCTATTTGGGTAATACATTTGCATTTGACCCTAGGTCTAAAATACCCTGATCCATCTCATAATCACCAATATGCGCAGTCAACCGCATCTCCCTACCAGTGTGTTTCTTATATCTATAGATTTTGTGTACATCCTTGACTTCCGGAGGGAGGATAGGTCATGTTGCGCAGCTATCTATCAATGCCTGAAGATTTTCCACAGCCTTTGGGTTGTGTAGCAACTTCATACATGCCTGTAAAAAGTGTTAGACCTCCTCATCTGCCTTGAGGTCCTCAAGCAGCTGCAAAGTAGATGCCTCTGCTTCAACAAAGTCTTTGCGAGTTACAACAAATGTTTCTTTCTCCTTTTTTAGATCCAAACCTTTCTATTTGCTAACTGCTGGTCGGATCAGAGGTTTGGTTGCAGTTTTCTCCCCTGGCCCCCCGATGGCCATCCCACTATGTGTTATGACATTCACGCTTGGATCTTTGTCTCCTAGTTCGGCCTCAACCCTCTACACATTCTGCGTAGGTGTCAGTTGCTTTTCCTACATCTTTGCTATAAAGACTGGATAGTCTTCAATCGCATGGTATAGCTGCCTACAATACCGACATGACTGTCTTGTAGGGTTTGGACAGTCCCTGGAAAAGTGCCCTACCTCTCCATAGTTATAACAGATGAGTTTCCCTCATCCCCGACCTGTGCTCCCACCCCTTCTGCCTCCCCTGCCCCTTGCCGGGGAGCCCCTTGTGCTTGAGAGAGATCTCGGTGAGGACGGATCCGACTGCACCCTATAGATATTCCCACGATCGATCATCAAATCATACATCCGACAGTTCTGTTCATAATGTCCTACTAACCTGCAGCACCTCCACCATTATTGTTTTACTTCTGGGACATATGCAGCAAGGCGGGGACAGTGGTTTGTGTCGTGCGGCCCTACAACGCGGCAATCATCGCACCATAGTGACAACCCACTTGGTCCTTAAACTTCCCTAGGGCATAACGGACTAGGTCCCCCGGCCTGCATGTAGTCTGTTAACAGAGGGCAGTTATCCTTGGTGTGACCATTTGTCCTGCATCGTATGCACCATCTTTCAGGGCTAGCCTCTGTTAGGTCCCTATATTACTAGTATAGTCCCTTATTGCTATTAGTGTAAACCCTTTATTGTTATTATTGTACCCCTATAACCCCCACATTATAATTATTGTGCCCTTAAATTATTATTGTTAGGTCGGATAGGATTACATGGTGGCCCCATGGACTCCTATATATAGAAAGGAGGTTTTGTAATTTGTATCATCCAAGAATTTTTTATTAATGTAATGTATTGGAGGTTTCCCCCTTGAAGTGGCTTATTTATAAGGCGTTGATATCTCTTTTCTTCTATTTTTGGAGCTGGTTTCACAACATTTGGTATCAAAGCTTTGGATTCTAGGGTTTCGCTGCTCCAAACAGGTCATCGTGGAATTTTCGCTATAATGTTTTTTATACGAAGGTTCAAAAGATGAAATGTTTTAGGGTGCGAAGCTGAAATCCTGAGGAACATCGTCGCAAAATTTTAGAGCTTGTTTTGAAATATTTTCGGATATGTGATCTGTGGAAGTTAGGGATTTTTGCAGGGTCCTGAATTTTACTTAAAAAGGTCATCACGGAATTTTCGCTATAAATTTTTTTATACGAAGGTTCAGAAGCTTAAATTTTTAGAGCACGAAGCCGAGATCTTGAGGAACATCATCGAAAACTTTCAAAGCTTGGTTCACAATATTTTTAGAGATATGATCTGTGGGAGTTAGGTCTGTTTCAGGCTCCCTAATTTCATCTCAAAGAGGTGATCGTGGGAAAATCTTCATAATTCTCTCTCTGAGCATCAGATTGGAATTCTCTAAAAAGTGACTGGAAGTACACAGAATGTAGTTTCCTTTCTATACATTTTAGAGCCAAAGGAGCAAAAAGTGACATGTGGCAAGTCGTACAAGTTCACTCTATTGAACTAGTCCATAATTAGGTCATTGTGGGAGATTGGGCATAACTTTGTCTTGAAGAATCCAAATCAAGTAAGACCTGTGGCATTTGAAAGAAGCTTCATAGCACTACTATAGGGCCAAATTTTAGATATCAAGGATCTGAAAATATAGAGATAATTCAATTTCAATATCAAGCTCCTCAAAAGCAAGTAAAAGGTGTGTATTTTGTTTCCGAATTGCATAAGTTTTGTTTGAAGAATCAAGTTGAATTGATTCCAAGGGAATATTGTAGAACATATATCAATATTGGATTGTAAAATGTCCCCTAAAAAGAATTCAACACCCATTAAGCCTTTAGAAGGCTCTACTATGACTCATGAAGACGAAGAATGGCAACATGACATATCAAAATTACAAGAGCAAGTGCAACAAATTTCGCTCTCGCAAAGTGCAACAAAAAATGACATGGAATTTTTGAAGAAAGGAGTGGAGAATAAGATGGATGGTTTGAAGAAAGGCGTGGAATCTAAGATGGATGTTTTTAAGAATGGCATGGAAGCTAAGATGGATGGCATGGAAGCTAGCATGGAATCTAAGATGGATGACATGGAAGCTAAGATCGATGAAAAAATGGAAAACATGAAGAATGATCTAAAAGCAGACTCATGATGAGAACAAAATATAGTAGAGGAAACTCATGATGAGAACAAAATAAATGTTAATAGTGATTTCATAAACTCTAATGTTGGAGGGAAGAACCACCATATTCCAAAAATGGATATGAGGAATTTTGATGGAAAGGATCTTGTAACATGGATACTACAGATGGAGCAATATTTTGATCTCAATAATGTGCAAAACACACAAAAGGTATGCATTGCAACTTTACATTTAGAACAAAATACATTTGTATGGTATCGATGGCTTTTCTACCGTAAAAAAAATTGTCACTTGGTCAATTTTTACGGAGGAAATGATAGCACATTATGATGATACAAAGAGCAACACTTTCTCTAGCCAATTGATAAATCTCAAACAAAATTTTTTAGTGGGGGAGCACATTGAGGACTTCCAAAAATTGAATATAAGGGTAACTAATATTCCAGAGGAACACAAGATTGATCTCTTCATAGGTACTTTAAAGGATAACATCCAACATGAAGTTCGCGTTTTGGAACCTGATTCATTATAGAAGGCATTAGGGTTGGCAAGAAACATTAAATTTAAAATTATGGTGACAAGGAAGCCCACCACTCACTTCTATAAATATGGAAGTGTTGCTACTCCTAGATTTCCACAACCTACAAGGTTGACACCACAACAATTGGAACAAAAAAGAGAAAAAGGGCTTTGCTACAGTTGTAGAAAATACACTAAAGGTAATAAGTGTGCTGAGAATAAATTATTTTAAATAGATTGTGAAGAGGAAAATAAAATGAATAAGAATCTTCAAAAGAAGAGGATATACACCAGGAACCAGACCTAGAAGAGGAAGAAATGAGTCCGACCATATTGTGTAATGCATTGGATGGAATGACCACTCCTCAAACTCTCAAGATAGAAGGACATATCAAGAAGAAAAAGGTAATAGTGTTGATTGATTCAGGTAGCACCCATAATTTTATTCATTGTAAGGTAGCCAAGGAATTGAATTGTTTCCTATACCCAGCACCAGAATGTTAAGTGATGGTTTAAAATAGAGGAACTATAAATTTCTCTCGAAAATTCCATAATATCAAGCTAACCATGGGGGAATATGTATTGAATAGTCCAATGCTTTCCATTCCTATGGGAGGTTCTGATGTTGTACTAGGAGTACAATGGTTACAATATTTGGGGACGGTAGCTTTTAATCTTCAAGAACTTTTATTGAAATTTTTTTCAAAAGGAAAGGAAGTCAGATTACGTGGTATTGCAGGTGTTGTGTAACCAGCTCTAAAAAGAGAAGAAAAGAGATATCAACGCCTTAGAAATGAGCCACTTCGAGGGGGCAACCTCCAATACATTACATAAATGAACAATTCTTGGATGATACACTTTACAAAACCTCCTTTCTATATATAGGAGTCCATGGGGCCATAATGTAATCCTAGTGGTCCACAATGTAATCCTAGCCGACCTAACAATAATAATTTAAGGGCACAATAATAACAAAATGGGGGTTACAAGGGTACAATAATAACAATAAGGGGTTTACACTAACAATAATAAGGGGCTATACTAGTGATATAGGGACCCAACATGCCCCTCTCCTTCAAAAAAGTGTTGTCCTCAACACTTGAGTAGCTCCGGGTGCTTCTGTATAAAATTCTCATCCTCCCATGTAGAATCTTCAGTGGGTAAGTTCTTCCACTTGATGAGATACTCTGAAATTGATCGATTCCGTAGTTGTCTAGTTCTTTTTTCCATGACTGCTTCAGGTTCCAATATGATTTTTCCTTCCTCATCAAGTTTTGGCAATATTGTTTGAACTGGAAGATTTTCACCTATAACCTTCTTTAAGCATGAAACATGGAAAACTGGATGTACTCGCGAAGAAGCAGGAAGCTCCAATTTGTATGACATAGAACTAATCTTTTGCAACACCTTGTAAGTACCATAGTACTTTGGTGATAATTTATTATCCTTCTTAGCTTGCTTGAGGGACATTTGTTTGTATGGTTGTAGCCGTAAAAATACCCAATCTCCTACATCAAAACTTCTCTCGCTGCGATGTTGATCTGCCTGTTATTTCATTCGATTTTGTGCCAAATTCAGGTTATCCTTTAAGAGTTGGAGAACTTCTTGCTGATGCTCGATGTGATCTTCCACTGCTTGAACCTTCAAATTTTCCCTTAAAGATGATGTGATGGATGGTGGATGATATCCATAAAGTGCCCTAAATGGGGTCATTTTTGCTGCAGTATGGAAGGAAGTGTTATACCACCATTCAACGAGAGGTAACCACTTGACCCATTGTGTTTGTTTATCAGATACAAAACAACGAAGATATCCTTCCAAACATTTATTTACTATCTCAGTTTGACCATCGATTGAGGATGATAAGATGAGCTATGAGCTAATTGAGTACCCAAACAAGAAAATAACTCCGTCCAAAAATTTCCAGTAAAAATGGGATCTCTATCGCTCACAATAACCCTTGGGCTTCCATGTAGCTTTTGAATTCTATCCATAAATGTAGTAGCAACTGTATTTGCTTTAAATGGATGAGATAATGCACAAAAGTGTGCATACTTGGTAAGTCTATCAACTACCACCATGATGACACTCTTTCCTTCGGACTTAGGTAAACCTGTGATAAAATCCATTAAAATCTCCTCCCAACGTTGACTTGGAATGGATAAAGGTTGTAGAAGTCCTGGGGTCTTAATTGTTTCCACTTTATTCTGCTGGCAAACCAAACATTCCGCCACAAACTTTTGAATATCCGATTTAAGGCCATCCCAAAAAAATTCTTTCTTCACCCTGTGGTAAGTTTTTAAAAATCCTGAGTGTCCTCCTAAAGGAGAAGTGTGCAATTCCAGAAGAATCTTTTGTTTTAGTTGGGAATTCTTACAAAGATATAAGCGATTTTTGTACCATAAGGAATCATTTTTCCAACTAAATGTATCAGATGTACTAGGATCTTGCTGCAACTTTTGAATGAGTGTCCATACATCTTTGCCCTTCTTCCATTCATCTCTTGCTTCAGTTATCCAATCTGGTTGGATAATAGAAATGGCACAAAGCAATGCTTCCACCTCTTCATTCTTTCTTGAGAGTGCATCTGCAACAACATTCAGCTTTCCTTTTTTGTAGATTATTTCAAAGTCGTAACCCAACATCTTTGTGACCCATTTTTGCTGTTCTTCCGACGATAGTCTTTGTTCCAAAAAGTGTTTAAGACTATCATGATCAGTTTTTACCTTGAAGTGTCTTCCCATTAGGTAAGTTCGCCATTTCTTTAGTGCATTTAGTATTGCTAACATTTCCTTCTCATAAATAGGTTTCTGTAAATACTTTCCTTTGATTGGACGACTTTCAAAAGCAATGGGTCTTCCTTCCCGCATTAAAACTGCACCAATTCCATTTCCTGAGGCATCACATTCCACAATAAAGGTTTTTGTGAAGTCTGGTGTAGCTAAGACCGGTGCTAGGCACATTGCCTCTTTAAGACGTTCAAAGGCCTTAGTTGCTTCAGGAGTCCATGAAAATGCATCTTTCTTCAATAATGTTGTTAGAGGTGCCGCTATTCTCCCATAATTCTTAACAAACTTGCGATAATACCCCGTTAACCCGAGAAATCCTCGCAACTGCTTTATGGTTGTGGGAACTTTCCATTCCTTAATGGCTTTAATTTTGTTAGGGTCTACTTTAACACCCTAGTGAGATACAATATGACCCAGATATTCCACCTCTTGTACTCCAAAGAAAAATTTGGATTTTTTTGCATATAATTGTTTCTCCTGCAATAGTTTGAGCACCCTGTCAACATGTTCAACATGATCCTTCCAAGACCTGCTGTAGATTAGTATATCATCAAAAAGTACTAGCACAAATTTTCTAAGGAAGGGTTTGAAAATTGAATTCATCAACCCTTGAAATGTAGAAGGTGCATTGGTAAGGCCAAAAGGCATGACCAAAAATTCATAATGACCCTCATGAGTTCGAAATGATGTTTTTGGAATATCTTCAGTCTTCATTCTAATTTGATGATATCCCGAACGAAGATCCAACTTGGTAAAATAAATTGCTCCATGTAATTCATCCAATAATTCATCAATCACAGGAATGGGAAATTTATCTTTAATGGTGAGCTTATTGAGCTCCCTATAATCCGGACACATTCGCCATGATCCATCCTTCTTGTGTACCAATACTACAGGAGCAGAGAAAGAACTTTGACTAGGCTGAATTATACCCGCCTCTAACATTTCTGCAATCATACGTTCAATTTCGCTCTTTTGGAAGTAAGGATATCTATAAGGCCTGATGTTTGGAGGAACACTTCCTGGAATCAAATGAATAGCATGATCATGATCACGAATAGGTGGGAGTCCTTTGGGAGTTTCAAACACCTTGGAATGATTGTCCAAGACTTGTTGGAGATCTGCAGAAATAGATGATTTGATGTTGGAACTTCTAGTGAGCATAATTGTGCAATTACGCCTCGTTGTTCTTTCTTTAGAAGCTTTGTCATGACATTAGAGCTTATTATCCTTCCTGGCTTCCCCGCAATACCCCGTAATTCGACTTCATTTCCTTCTGAAAAAAATTTCAAGAAAAGTTCTTGAAAATTAAAAGCTACCGTCCCCAAAGATTGTAACCATTGTACTCCTAGTACAACATCAGCACCTCCCATAGGAATGGCAAGCATTGGACTAGTCAATACATATTCCCCCATGGTTAGCTTGATATTATGGCATTTTCCACAGCAATTTATAGTTCCTCCATTTGCAACCATCACTTGACATTCTGGTGCTGGGTATAGGAAACAATTTAATTCCTTGGCTACCTTATAATGAATAAAATTATGGGTGCTACCTGAATCAATCAACACTATTACCCTTTTCTTCTTGATATGCCCTTCTATCTTGAGATTTTGAGTGGTAATTCCTTCCAGTGCATTACACGATATGGTCGGATTCATTTATTCCTCTTCTAGGGCTAGTTCCTGGTGTATATCCTCTTCTTGTTCATTTTCTTCTTCTTCTTCACAATCTATGTAAAATAATTTCTTCTCAGCACACTTATGACCTTTAGTGTATTTGCTATCACAACTGTAGCAAAGCCCTTTTTCTCTTTTTTCTTCCAATTTTTGTGGTGTCAACCTTGTAGGTTGTGGAAATCTAGGTGTAGTAACACTTCCTTCTTTATATAATTGAGTGGTAGGCTTCCTTGTCGCCATAATTTTACATTCAACTTTTCTTGCCAACCCGAATGCCTTCTCCAATGAATCGGGTTCCAAAACGCGAACTTCATGTTGGATGTTATCCTTTAAAGTGCCTATGAAGAGATCAATCCTGTGTTCCTCTGGAATATCAGTTACCCTTATATTCAATTTTTGGAAGTCCTCAATGTGATGCCCCACTAAACCCTTTTGTTTGAGATTTATCAATTGGCTAAAGAAGGTGTTGCTCTTTGTATCCTCATAATGTGCTATCATTTCCTCTGTAAAAATTGACCAAGTGACAATTTTTTTACGGGAGCAAAGCCATCGATACCATACAAATGTATTTTGTTCTAAATGTAAAGTTGCAATGCGTACCTTTGTGTGTTTTGCACGTTATGGAGATCAAAATATTGCTCCATCTGTAGTATCCATGTTACAGGATCCTTTCCATCAAACTTCCTCATATCCATTTTTGGAATATGGTGGTTCTTCCCGCCAACATTAGAGTTTATGAAATCATGATTAACATTTATTTTGTTCTCATCAGGAGGTTCTTCTCCTATATTTCCGCCATTAGGAATCATTTATGGTTTTAAGCTTGTCATCAAGCCTTCCATGTATGCTTTTAGATCACTCTTCATGTTTTCCATGTTGTCTTTCATGTCATCCATCTTAGCTTCCATGCCATCCATTTTAGCTTCCATGCCTTTCTTCAAACCGTCCATATTCACTTCCATGCCTTTCTTCAAACCGTCCATCTTCACTTCCATGCCTTTCTTCAAAACTTCCATTTCATTTTTTGTTGCTCTTTGCGAGAGTGAAAACTGTTGCATTTGCTCTTGTAATTTTGATAGATCATGTTGTAATTCTTCATCTTCATGAGTCATAGTAGAGCCTTCTGAAGGCTTAATGGGTGTTGAATTCTTTTTAGGGGCCATTTTAGAATCCAATATTGATATCTATTCTACAAGATGCCCTTGGAATCAGTTCAACTTGATTCTTCAAACAAGACTTATGCAATTCGGAAAAAAGTACACACCTTTTACTTCCTTTCAGGAGCTTGATATTGAAATTGAGTTATATATGTAATTGAAAATCTTTGATATTTGAAATTCAGCCCTGTAGTAGCCCTCTGAAGCTTCTTTCAAATGCCACAGGTCTGACCTGATTTGGATTCTCCAAGACAAATTTGTGTCCAATCTTCCACAATGACCTAATTTTGTACTGGTTCAGTAGAGAGAACTTGTATGACTTGCCACGTGTCATTGTTTCGTCCTTTTTCTCTGAAATTGATAGCCACGAAACTACAGTCTATGTACTTGTGACCACTTTTTATGGCACTCCAATCCGATGCCCAGAGAGATATTTATTGAAATTTTCCCACGATCACCTCTTTGAGATGAAATTCAGGAGCCTGAACAAGCACTACCTTCCACAGATCATATCTCCAAAAATATTGCGAACCAAGCTCTGAAATTTTTTAAAACATTTCCTCAGGCTTTCAGCTTCGTACCATACGAATTTCAGATTCTGAACCTTCGTAGAACAAAATTTATAGCGAAAATTCCACGATGACCTGTTTAGGAGCTTGAAAAAAGACCTAACTTCCACAGATGATATCTCCAAAAATATTGCGAACCAAGCTCTGAATTGTTTTGACAATCTTCCTGAGGATTTCAGCTTCGCACCCTAAAACTTTCAGCTTCTGAAACTTCGTAGAAAAAAATTTATAGCAAAAATGCCACGATGACCTGTTTGGAGCAGCGAAAACCCTAGAATCCAAAGCTCTGATACCAAATGTTGTGTAACCAGCTCTAAAAAGAGAAGAAAAGAGATATCAACGCCTTAGAAATGAGCCACTTCGAGGGGGAAACCTCCAATACATTACATAAATGAACAATTCTTGGATGATACAATTTACAAAACCTCCTTTCTATATATAGGAGTCCATGGGGCCATAACGTAATCCTAGTGGGCCATAATGTAATCCTAGCCGACCTAACAATAATAATTTAAGGGCACAATAATAACAAAATGGGGGTTACAAGGGTACAATAATAACAATAAGGGGGTTACACTAACACAATAAGGGACTATACTAGTAATATAGGGACCTAACACAGGAAGTCAGAAAGATAATAAGCTCTAATGTCATGGAAAAGCTTCTAAAGAAAGAACAACAAGGTGTAATTGCACAATTATGCTCACTAGAAGTTCCAACATCAAAATCATCTATTTCTGCAGATCTCCAACAAGTCTTGGACAATCAATCCAAGGTGTTTGAAACTCCCAAAAGACTCCCACCTATTCATGATCATGATCATGTTATTCATTTGATTCCAGGAAGTGTTCTGATAAACATCAGGCCTTATAGATATCCTTACGTCCAAAAGAGTGAAATTGAACGATGTATCAGCAGTAAAGATTGAGAGAGGCAGAGTATTCAAATCCTAAATAAAAGCTCTTTCTCTGCTCCTGTAGTATTGATACACAAGAAGGATGGATCATGGCGCATGTGTCTAGATTATAGGGAGCTCAATAAGCTCACCGTTAAAGATAAATTTCCCACTCCTATGATTGATGAATTATTGGATGAATTACATGGAGCAATTTATTTTACCAATTTGGATCTTCATTCAGGATATCATCAAATTAGAATGAAGACTGAAGATATTCTGAAAACAACATTTCGAACTCATGAGGGTCATTATGAATTTTTGGTCATGCCTTTTGGCCTTACCAATGCACCTTCTACATCAAGGGTTGATGAATTCCATTTTCAAACCCTTCCTTAGAAAATTTGTGCTAGTATTTTTTGATGATATAATAATCTACAACAGGTCTTGGAAGGATCATGTTCAACATGTTGACATGGTGCTCAAACTATTGCAGGCAAAACAATTGTATGAAAAAACATCCAAATGTTTCTTTGGAGTACAAGAGGTGGAATATCTGGGTCATATTGTATCTCACGAGGGTGTTAAGGTAGACCCTAACAAAATTAAAGCAATTAAGGAATGGAAATTCCCCACAACCATAAAGCAGTTGTGAGGATTTCTCAGGTTAACAGGGTATTATCGCAAGTTTGTTAAGAATTATGGGAGAATAGCATCACCTCTAACAACATTATTGAAGAAAGATGCATTTTCATGGACTCCTGAAGCAACTAAAGCCTTTGAACATCTTAAAGAGGCAATGTGCCTAGCACCGGTCTTAGCTACGCCAGACTTCACAAAAACCTTTATTGTGGAATGTGATGCCTCAGGAAATGGAATTGGTGCAGTTTTAATGCAGGAAGGAAGACCCATTGCTTTTGAAAGTCGTGCAATCAAAGGAAAGTATTTACAAAAACCTATTTATGAGAAGGAAATGTTAGCAATACTACATGCACTAAAGAAATGGCGAACTTACCTAATGGGAAGACACTTCAAGGTAAAAAATGGTCATGATAGTCTTAAACACTTTTTGGAACAAAGACTATCTTCAGAAGAGCAGCAAAAATGGGTCACAAAGATGTTGGGTTATGACTTTGAAATAATCTACAAAAAAGGGAAGCTAAATGTTGCTACAGATGCACTCTCAAGAAAGAATGAAGAGGTGGAAGCATTGCTTTGTGCCATTTCTATTATCCAACCAGATTGGATAACCGAAGCAAGATATGAATGGAAGAAGGACAAAGATGTATGGATACTCATTCAAAAGTTGCAGCAAGATCCTAGTACATCTGATACATTTAGTTGGAAAAATGATTCCTTATGGTACAAAGATTGCTTATATCTTTGTAAGAATTACCAACTAAAACAAAAGATTCTTCTGGAATTGCACACTTCTCCTTTAGGAGGACACTCAGGATTTTTAAAAACTTACCACAGGGTGAAGAAAGAATTTTTTTGGGATGGCCTTAAATCTGATATTCGAAAGTTTGTGGCGGAATGTTTGGTTCGCCAGCAGAATAAAGTGGAAACAATTAAGACCCCAGGACTTCTACAACCTTTATCCATTCCAAGTCAACGTTGGGAGGAGATTTCAATGGATTTTATCACAGGTTTACCTAAGTCCGAAGGAAAGAGTGTCATCATGGTGGTAGTTGATAGACTTACCAAGTATGCACACTTTTGTGAATTATCTCATCCATTTAAAGCAAGTACGGTTGCTACTACATTTATGGACACAATTCAAAAGCTACATGGAAACCCAAGGGTTATTGTGAGCGACAGAGATCCCATTTTTACTGGAAATTTTTGGACAGAGTTATTTTCTTGTTTGGGTACTCAATTGGCTCATAGCTCATCTTATCATCCTCAATCTGATGGTCAAACTGAGATAGTAAATAAATGTTTGGAAGGATATCTTCGTTGTTTTGTATCCGATAAACAAACACAATGGGTCAAGTGGTTACCTCTTGCTGAATGGTGGTATAACACTTCCTTCCATACTGCAACAAAAATGACCCCATTTATGGCACTTTTTGGATATCATCCACCATCCATCACATCATCTTTAAGAGAAAATTCGAAGGTTCAAGCAGTGGAAGATCACATCGAGCATCAACAAGAAGTTCTCCAACTCCTAAAGGATAACCTGAATTTGGCACAAAATTGAATGAAACAATAGGCATATCAACATCCCAACGAAAGAATTTTTGATGTAGGAGATTGGGTATTTTTACGGCTACAACCATACAAACAAATGTCCCTCAAGCAAGATAAGAACAATAATAAATTGTCGCCAAAGTACTATGGTCCTTACAAGGTGTTGCAAAAGATTGGTACTATGGAATACAAATTGGAGCTTCCTGCTTCTTCACGAGTGCATCCAGTTTTCCATGTTTCATGCTTAAAGAAGGTTATAGGTGAAAATATTCCAGTTCAAACAATATTGCCGAAACTTGATGAGGAAGGAAAAATCATATTGGAACCTGAAGCAGTCATGGAAACAAGAACTAGATAGCTATGAAATCGATCAATTTCAGAGTATCTTATCAAGTGGAAGAACTTACCCACTAAATATTCTACATGGGAGGATGAGAATTTTATACAAAAGCACCCAGAGCTACTCAAGCATTGAGGACAACACTTTTTTGAAGGACAGGGGCATGTTAGGTCCCTATATTACTAGTATAGTCCCTTATTATTGTTAGTGTAACCCCCTTATTGTTATTATTGTACCCCAGTAACCCCCATATTGTTATTATTGTGTCGTTAAATTATTATTGTTAGGTCGGCTAGGACTACATTGTGGCCCCACTAGGATTACATTGTGGCCCCATGGACTCCTATATATCGAAAGGAGGTTTTGTAATTTGTATCATCCAAGAATTTTTCATTCATGTAATGTATTGGAGGTTTCCCCCTCGAAGTGGCTTATTTCTAAGGCATTGATATCTCTTTTCTTCTATTTTTGGAGCTGGTTTCACAATAGCCTCTACGCCTCGCTCCTTTCGCAGGTTCTGGATCTCCATGTGCATCGCCTCCAGTTGTCCTTGGATCTGCTGGATGCCTAGCTGGGTATCATCTCTAGGCACAACTTCTAACTTCATAGTGACCTCCAGGGCTTTTTCCAGTGAATTGAAAGTTCGGTGACCCATAGGCATGCACAGGTGAGGCAGAAACATAGCAATGAACCATTCCGTGTGTTTTTTGTCATCGTACTGAAATCCTCCTTCCCTGATCACCTTCTTCAGTTGTTGATCGACCTCCCACACAGACTCAGAAGGCCCTTGCTTGAAATCCTTTAGATCAACCACTATTTGAGAATAGGACTTAGGCTTCTTGAACTGTTGTTTCAAGGCGTTCTTGATCTCTTTAACGGTTGAGTTTTCATGCTATCCGATGTATCCCATGTACCAATCCAAAGCTCTTCCTTCGAAGGCAAGGGAAAGTTGTGCCCTCTTCACCGCATCACTTGCTATGTTCTATGTAGTCCATACCGATTCTGCGACAAACCAAAACTTCTCCATGCCTTCATCTCCCACACCCTTAAAGGTAGGAAAATTCATGTGCGCAACCATGTTGTCTTATAGTGGTGCAGGTGTAGGTGAATTCTTACCCCTACGCTAGGTTGAAATTGGTGTGGCTTGAGGACACAGTTTTTTCTCCAACCAGGCTGTAAACAGATCTACCGCCTTCTAGGTTGATCCGATAGTATTTTCCACTTCACGTCGTACTCTTGTCCAGATCAGAGGTCATTCATTCGGTGTGGCTACACAGAACACTTTTTTCGCACAGTAATATCTTAATCAACAATGGTAAATTCTTTAGAAACTTACCCCTAAATCCTTTGAAGAATATTCGCTCTGCTTCAGAGTAGGAGATGAACTGATCGACGGAAAATTCTATCACGAATCCTCCTAGCACGGTGTCTACCCAGTGGTCTACTGTGCGAGTGATGGTGTTATCAGCCTTCTATAATTGCTGGATCAATTTTTGGGTCCACTGTGTGACCCGCTCGTCTTTCCAACACTTCTGAAATTCAACCAACCTTGCGAGCCACTCCTGGAGCTTGACCACAATGGTTACAAAGAATATCTCGTAGATATCCATGAAAATATACATATTTTTCCACTCTTCGGTGGTCAACCTCTTACTACGGTTTTCTTTTACTGCGAATTCCTGAACTTGCTGTTCGAACTATTCATCAATTTCTTTTCTTTCAGGTTTCCAATACGGCCTTGGCATTACCTGATCCCTCTCTCAAAATTCTCCCAGTCCCAGCAACAGAACCATTTGTTGGCTCGAGGGGTCCTGACCCAGGTTCGGAGGTTAAGGTTTTCCAACAAACCCCTATACTACTGGCCATTTCGACAGTGACCTGCTTGCACAGGCCAAAGTCTCACCCGAAGCAGTATGGGAGGGTGCTAGAACCAGGTTTCCGCACCCTAGGAGAGGGAAGGTAAGTCAGGAAGAGCATATATAGTCACAATAAATAACAGATACAGGATAATAAAGAAACTATCGCAGTTATTTTAGCCTAAAGTCTAATAAACAGATTCAGATCAATTGTCAATGCAGCATAAGTACTTAACACAGTTACTGGCAGAGCTCAATATAGTCTTATGCATAACATAATAGATCCAGATCGTAATATAAATAGGTAACACAAGTACTTTCACAGCTTAAATCAATGACACAGATCATACATCATCAGATATCACAGATTCATAAGTCCAATAGATTCATATATTCAACAGCCTTCCACATTCATTAATCCTTCAGATTCTTTTAAAATACCCAAAACCCAACTTGCACACACAGCAGCAGGGTCCGCACACAGCAAGACTAAGGATCTCCATGCACACAGCCAGCAAGATTCCTTTCCCCAAAAACCCAAAAAAGATCTACTAATTCTCAATTTGCACCAATATTAGTTCAGTATCTGCCTTACAACTCAAAATGGTTCAATTTTTTATACTACTTTAGCCTACACATCCAATGGTCTGCAAACCATGGTTTGCGGACTCTTGGTCTACCCTTGACCCATTTACAATGCATTAGTGGCTTTGACCCACCCCAAAACCCCTGCATTAGACTAAATATAATAAAAAATGTAGAAAAATGGACCAGATTCGTAGCTTTTGTAGGAGAGCCTGTTCCAACAATAAGGCAACTCTATTTTGTGTGTTTGTTCCTCATCAGAGCAGTCCTCTTGATGGTCTAAGTTTGATTTTGGCATCTCAAATTCATTTTTGGATTGTAGGAATTCTTCAATGTGTTTTTCACCTTCAAAAAATTGCCAATAATCTATGTTATCAAGGACTGTAGGTCCTTTTTTTACCTTTACCATGTATTGTTCATTGGCATGAGGTAGTTGGCAAGTGTTGGCAACAAAGGCTAGTTCATTTGCAAGGCTATTTTGAGTTCTTGGGACAGAGGTAAGTTCATATTTTTCAAATGTTTTGAGGAGGTCTAAGGCAGAATTTATATATTCTCTTAGCCTAGGATTCTTGGTTGAATATTTTCCTTTGATTTTCGTAATGATTAACTCGGAATCTCCTTGAACAAAAATTCTCTTAGCTCCTATAGTCTTCATTATTTGAAACCCTAAGAGAAGAGCTTCATACTCTGCAATATTTTTTGTACATTGAAAATCCAGCTTGTAAGAGTGACCTTAATTAGTGTTGTGTATCCAAACATCTGCTCTTGAACCAGCTTTGCCACAAGAGCCATCAAAGCTCATGTTCCAAAGTGTTTCAAGTTCAGCTTCGCCATTATGTTGTTGTTCATGGTTGTTAGTATTTTGGATGTTATGTTCTTTATCTTATGTTTGGTTTGAATGTTCTGAAAGGTCTTGCTCTTCCTCTTTTTCATCTACTTGTTCATTAATGTCATCTTCATTATATAAGATAAATGAGTCAAGGTCTGCATGGACATAATAAAGAGGGGTTTTGTTTGGCCTATCTTGGATGCTTACCATGTATTTCATGTGAGATTCTCTGTACAGTATTCTTTTTTGGTTAAAGATCGGAATGGTAGCATATGTCATGTCCATTTGGAGCTTTCCTTGGATTTTGGCTCCCCATGATCTAGATAAAAGGATGCCATATTTTGGGGGAATTTCAGCCACTACAATATCCATGACTAGGCTCTTGGTTGATATTTATGCTAGGTTGACGCATAGATCCTTGATCAGACCTAGACATTTAAATCTACTTGAATCAAAAGAGTACAAGTATTTGTATGGTTTTGTTATTTCGAGGCCTAATCTCTCCATCACTACCTTTGGCATGAGGTTATGAGAAGCACCAGAATCTAGCATGCCATTTTGTAGGATTTTGTCATGAATGTTCAAGCTGACATAGAATGGAGGCACAACTCCCTCTTGAAACTTCCCCTCTACCTCTGGTCCAAACAACAATTCTGGCTTGTCATTAGTCAGATTTAGAGTATCAGTGTCATTTCCTATGTTTAAAGCCTTCAAAACTTGAGACCTATATACATCCTGAGTCACTGATTCAGTAAGGGGTATGGCTATTTTGATCTTGGAAATTTCACCCTCAATACTAAATGGTACCTGTGTTCTTGGTATATTTACATCGGTTTTATCATACATGGTCCTTTCAGCAAATTTAGCTTGCTGATTTTTGTTTGCAATCTCAGTTAAATCATTTTTTTTAGGGTCACTAGTTGATGTACTAGGGTAGCTTTGGTCACCATCATGTTGGCTAATTTTGTTTTTGCTTTGATAAGGATTCTTAGCCATTATGTTGGTATTTTCTGCTATATTTTTGGGAGTGTTTTCAGGGGTCTTCCTAGGAGAAATTTCTGGTTTATGCCTCTTGGGGATGTCTTGGGTTTTCCTAATTTTGAGGTCATACTTCCTATGAACCTATTTGATAGCATTTTCAAACCCTAGTTTGTATTCTTCAGAATACTCATATTTTCTTTTAGTTTGGTTTGAGGAAAATAGACCTTTTTCTTCTTCTGTGAGAAAAACATCATCCTCATTATTGGAGTCTATTAGATTGACATTATTCTCTTATGGTTCCTCAATCTCTCTCTCCTCTTCCTCTACATAGTTTTCTTGGAAAGAAGGTCTGATTTGCTGGTCATTTTCTCTTTGTCTAATTTGAGGAGGATCTCTTCTGAAGTTTTGGTTTTTGTTTCTGTTTTGAGGGTTTGTTTGGTTTTCCCTAAGAGGTGCTCTTTCATTCAAGTTGATTCTCTCCATCATCCTTTCCATTGTCCTAACTAGGCTGTCAATTTTACCATCAGATGTGGAGGCCATAGTTTCCTCTTGGTATGTAACCTTCTTCTCTGCTCTCAATCTAGCCCTTTTAGCAATTAGGTTGGCTTCTACAATTACTATTCCCCCTTACATGTCTTCTAAGGTAAGGGGATCTCTTTATCTTAATTGATAAGCCATGTCTGGATCAAATCCATTTGGAAATTTTACTAAGGCTAGGCCTTGTGGGGGTTTCATGTGGGGAGGGAGTGCATTGTATACACTATTGAACCTAGTGAAGTTGTCTTGAACACTCTCTCCCACATTTATTTTAAGGTTATCATACTTTGATAGGATTTGAAGAGGATTTTGCTTAGTCTCCCACTTGTTTATGAATGTTTGATAAAGGGAAGGGAGATCATGAATGCTATTAGGAGTTAAGTTTTTGAACCATTTCTTTGCTTCTCCTCCTAAAATATGGGAAAACGTTCTCATTTTTATGGTCTCCTCTTGTATTTCTTGGAAGTCAAAAGAATCATTCATCTTGTCTACATGTTTTTGGGTAGTTATAGAATCAACTCCATTAAAGTGAGGGATTTTAGAATGGTAGTCTTGTGGCATAGGCAGTAAATTTTGTGGTAGTACCAGGGGGGCATACCATGCTGCCATGATAGGAGGTAATGGAACCCAAGGAGGATTTACAAGAGGAGGGTTTATGAGTGGGGGTGGAGGATGCAATGGAGTGGTTTTCAAAGTGGATGTATGAGTGGGGGTAGCAGATGTACTCGGACCAACTAGCTTAGATTGAGCAGATTTGGATCGAAATGAGTCAAAGTGTTGGAGAAGCTGAAAATCAAGAGGAGTGGAAGGAGAGGCTTCTCTACGAGGACTCTACTATAATCTTGTCGGCTCAAGGTCTATCTGGTCTATCCAATTTTGAGGCTTAGTTTTGAATAGGTTTCTTCTATGTTGTAAGTCAAATTGGGTATCTTGCAAGGATGTAAGGTTTTCAGGAAAATAACTTCCTTTGTGAATTGGTTTGACAATAGTTGAATCTTCAGTCCTAGAATTTTTTCTTAAGATTCTTTCTGGGTCATCAACTATATCAGGAGGGTTTGGGTCAGGGTGAGATCTAGTATCGATTATTTGTGAAGACATATTTCAGACCCACAACACAGAGAGGCTGAAATTTTTTAAGGGTTTTGGAAAACAGACCTATCTGAAAGATGACTAAATTCACACAGTATGTGGCTGGTTTTTATACTATTAGGATTGATTAATACATTCCCAGGGGAGTCTATGAGAAACAGTGGAGTCACCAGGTCTACTGGAAACTAGTGGAGTCACCAGGTGGATGATGCTAACTGTTTCGAGGATTTGTTTGTTGTCCACCATAAAAAATTGGATACTAATCTAGAGATATTTTTGGGTTTTATGAGTTCTTTATGTAACACTAAGATTTTTAATGAGTTTTCCCCAGTATGTTCACCATTATTTTAGCATGGAAAATCAATCGGATATCATTCTTGGCTAACACTTGATTTATCTAAGTTTGAAAGGGAATTTTTGAGTTTTGAGGGAATATTTAAGCTGTTACTCACTCAGTCCCACCGTGATCGCCATTATGTTAGGTCCCTGTAATTTTTCAGATTGGCAAGAACAAATAGACAAGGGTAACATCAAACCAACATTGGAGTACTAAGACCTAGCCTTCCCGGACTCAGAGAGGGCTCTCTCTAAATTTGTATAAAATATGTGACTTGATTGATTTAGGATGTTGATTTTAGGCTAGTTATAATGATAGGGTTTGTATGTTTTGATCTATTTGGTTGGGTAGGTTGTCAAGAAGAACATATAGAGTAAGAGAAATTCAAACCATTGGGCTATGGGGTCTGTGAAAGGCTTGAAAAGTACAATAATAAATCAAGGGTGTTTCATAGGGCAAGTTAACAAATCCAAATGGATCTTAGTAGCTTATGTGAGTGAAATGAACATTAAATTGTGAACATAGTAGGTTTAAAGGGAAATTAAGATTCCTCTAACATATACTAAAACAAGAAGAGCCTTCAATAATATTATGCTTCAAGAAAGAATCAAAGGATGGGGCGCACCATAAACTTCTTTGACCTAGCTTTATGAAGTAAACTTTAAAACAACAATCCAGCAAACCCTAGAGAGGAGGGAACTCCTAAACTCTCTAGTTATTCACCTTCAGAGAGAGAGAACATTTAAGATAATGCATTTGTAATGATTAAAGAGCAGGTAACTCCTAAATTCCTTAATAAAACTATAAAATACCTTCAAAGTGATTATTCAAGATGGACTAAAGGATAGGGCAAACCATAAACTTCTTCAATGAAACCCTAATCAGTGAACTTCAAAGAAAAGGCCTTAATAACAATGTTTTAAGCTACACCAAAGGATAGGGCATACCATAAACTTCTTTGGCTTGGCTCCATTAAATCATTTTCAAGACA
Source organism: Pinus albicaulis (assembly GCA_034641835.2). Lineage (NCBI taxonomy): Eukaryota > Viridiplantae > Streptophyta > Pinopsida > Pinales > Pinaceae > Pinus > Pinus albicaulis. The sequence goes on from CM076572.1 coordinate 8,073,093, forward strand.
ACAATATAAGTGGAATCAAAGAGAAATTAAGAATTCTTCAATCATAACTAGCAAAGGAAAACATCTAAACAACAGAAAGTAGAAAGAATTAAGGTGCCTCTCAATAGCATATCTTAATCTAAATTTTCTACTCTGTCATAAGGGAAAGATGAAACAATATGAAAACATAAGGAAACAATTACTAAATTAGAACAACATCACGATTAACCATGTTCATGAATCTTATGAATGTGCTTGCTTTATTGACATTCAATCCAAAACAGTCAGAAAGCTCCAAAGCCAATTTCTTCACAACTCCAAGTCTATGTAAAATTCATCTCAATAATCAACCAACAAAATTATGAAGCCTTACATGCAATATTTAAATGCAAGATGATGGAGTAAACCCTAACTAACGTTTTAGAAGTCATTTTACATAATAAATGCATTTGAACTTTGAGACCACATTGCAAGGCCCAAGGAAAAAATATCTAAACTCATTTATGGCAAAAATAACTTCTAACATAACTATTTGAGCTAACTTAGGAAAAAAATTGAATTAAAGGCTTCAAAATATCTTTTGCAATAACTCCTAGCAAGGGCGCAGCTCCAAGGTACACGGGCACAGCGCCAAGCCAAGCACGCAGCACCAAAACTGGAAACATCATCTGTTTTGCAGCTAAGTTTTGGAGTCCTTCCCAGTGTCCAAATGAGCTCCATGATAGCTCATTGGAAAGTCTGTCTTGTATAGTTTCCAAACCTGCCTTTAGTTTCCAGAATGGAGTCCATTTTCATTGTCAAAAATCCATTCTCCCAAGACTGCTAAGGGCACAGCACCAATGGTAAAAAGAGGGCAGAAAGGTGTTTTTTAGGTGGTTTTTGGCCCTTTTGAGGAACCATTTTTGCTCCAAATGACCTAAAATTTTCTGAGGATGATGTCCTTGGCATGAGGAAAATTTAAATGCAAACCCTTTGTCAATTTAGTGCCCCAAAAAAGAGCACAATGCCAGTGGCGCTGCGCGTTTGGCCCTTTTTTCTGCTAGCCAAACAATCAAAAACTCAAAATTTGCACTGAAGTGCCAAAATTTGGAACTTAGCTTGCTAATCATGTTTGGGATGCTTGGAGGGATACATTAGCAAGGATATCCAATTTTTCGTTCTCCTTTGCCTCATTTTGTGCTTGAATCTTTGCAAGGGCTCTTTTGAGCTTGGTCCTTGCAATTATGTTCCTCATGGCATAATGTCTTGCCATCTTCTTCTGCATGTCAATGTCTCTTTTTTACTTCTCAAGTTTACCCTCTAGGTGTATTTTTTCCCTCTCTAGCCAAGATTCTTTATCATAGCTGATTTCCATGGCAAGCAGCTCACTTGGAGTGAGTTGCTCTGCCAATTCTATCTCTTTCTCTCTTTCCCAGGCTAAAGCCTTCTTCAACCCAATTGTCCTTGGCCTCTTCCTAGGAAGTTGTTCTTCCTCACCCTCACTATCATCAAAAGTGCCTAAGGTCTCATCTAGCAATGCCTTGGCCTTTCCGGCCTCTTTCTGACCTTTGATTACTCTGACCTCACTGATGGCATGTTTTGTTTCCAATTGCTGGTTTTCAAGCTCATAACAGTTATTCACATTTTTGGCCCTACCAATATTAGCTTAAAGTTCAATAATCTTGGCATCCTTACTTTTGAGCAGCATATTTGTGATCCTCTCCTCATTATCATCCTCTAGGTCAATTAGTTGAAACTCTTGTTCAGTTTCATGTTTATCATCCTCTTTAACAATGACCTTCTATGCAACCTTTTCCTTACCTTTACCAAGTTTTTTTTTTGATGTAGAAGGCATGGCCCCTTGCCTCTTAAGGGAAGAAAACACATGCATGTAGCCTCCTTGGTAGGTCAAAGGACGTGGTTCAATGTTACTCATCTTAGTGCCATCGGCCTCAATGTTCTGATCATTGTTTGATGCTGTGTCATCATGATATGAGGGTGAAGGGGTGTGGAAAGGTGATGTGGAATGGTCATCATGAGGTGAAGGAATGTGAGTAGATGGTGATGCATGAGTAGCGGGATGTGATGGAGAAGTAGGAATGGGAGGATGAGATGAGGAAGGGATATCTTACTGATGATGGCCATGTGGAGTAGTGAAAACCTCATTGGCAATGAAGGTCTCCCATGGAATATTCTTCTGCTGGAGTTGGTGCATAACCACCATCTTAATAAGTGATTGATGAAACAAGCTTTGCATTTTCCTAGGATAATCTCTTTTTTGCACTATGTAGGCCATTTTTTCAAAGCTTCGGTAAAGATAATATGGTATATGCAGCATCCTCACTCTAGTAAAGTGCATAAGAAGCTGGATGTGGTAAGAGTAAAGGTGGGAGAATCTTCCGTCACATGTGAAATACTTCATGATTATCCTCATCATGGGTGCATATATATCAAGCGTATGAGAAAATGGAAAGATGGACTTGTGGTGATCTTTATACCTAGGTTTTAGATATGGTTGAAAGTAACTCATGTCTAGGTTGGCTTGCTTGAACCACTTTTCTCCCACACTTGGTATTCCTGTAGCATCTACAATGGCACTTGCAGACAACTCAAATGTCACCCCAGCAAGATTAACTTATTTTTCATGAAAATTAAAAATGAAAAGTCTTGTTAGCTCAGGGTGGTTTTGTACTTGATGCACATTTTCACAAAAATCAAAGCAACCTACATGCTTGAAGTAGGAAACAGTAAGGGGAGATGCCATGAGTTCCTTTGTATTGAGGGGTTCAAATCTATTTATATTTACTCCTTTATGATCATGCCTCCTTGGAATTTGTGCCTCCATACTACTGTCTTCACCCTCACACAATGTAAACTCTGTTTTGGAAACCCTACAACTGATGTGAAATGAGATGAAGGGAGGGTATGAAATGGAAGTTTTTCAAATGAAAGGAGTGAGTCAGAATGAGGGGAATGGATGTTGTGACAAGAAAGATGAATGTCAACCCTTAAACAATGTAATCACCCCGGTCTATCACAGATTTTCTTCAAGGAAGATGAAGTAGGCATGAAACAGTGATTTCAATTTTGAAACTTAGGGTTTGATTAGGGTTTCATTTTCATTGATTTAAATGATGATCCAAATAGCTTCAAAGTGGTTTATGGCATGTACCTACCCATTATCAGTGTCTTAGAAGACTTGAGCCAAGATATGGAAGCATTTTGATTTGATTTTGGTGATTAGAAGAGGGAGAAACCCTCTCTGTCCAAGTGCACATCGCCAATGCTAACGACGCAGCACCAGTTAGAATGAGTAGAGGGCCTGTCGGGCAAGAGCGCAATGCTCCTCCCAGCGCATAGCGCCACTTCCTAGGCGCGCAACGCCTTCAGAAAAAGAGTGCAGGAGAAATTCCATCGGCGCAGCGCCCAGTCCTAGGCGTGCAGCACCTTGCCAAGTGCGCAGCACCAAGGATACTTGGAAAAATTTTGCTTGAAAACACACAAATTCTTCTCCTCTGAATGCTCTTAGCCCTTTTAAAGATAACAATGATTCATTGAAGTGTGAAATGGGCCTTTATAGATAAGAAGATTTTGATTTAATTATGAAAACCCACTTTCTAATGTTTGAAACCCTTTTTGTCTTTTTCACTGATATTTTTTACACCTTTTTGCTTGTAGGTTGTTGGAGTCATGAAATGTTATTTTCTTTTGATCCTTGAGACTTGACATGTTTATTTTGACACCTTTAGGTTGATTACACATAACAACATCTTCAAAATCTGATGTAGTTTCCACCATGAAACTCAATTGATCTTTTCCACCGTGTCTAGCCACTTTCTTCAAAACCCTAATTGTTTGCAGTCTTCACAGCAATCATCAATTTTTTCCTCTAAGTTCTCTATATCCCTTTCAATTTCATTCATTTATGTCTAGTTCACCTTACCTTCTCCATATTCCATCAATATTCTGATAGAATTTCTTCATGCTTGGCCTTGTATGTTTCCTCCATGTCATTTTCTACAAGTGATCACTATTTTGGCATTCAACTTGACCATCAAGTTCAAAATCCTAGTTCTCTACAAGACCAAGTTGTTTCCCTTTCCTTTGTTGTAAGTTGTCTTCATTCAGGAGTAGATAGTCTAGCTCATTAGTGCCTTTTGCTGACAACTCCTTCAACACTCTTTAGAAGTGCTGAACTATTTCCATTTTTCTCATTTGCAGACTTTGAACTAAGAAGATAATCCTCTTTGGAAACTATTAGGTCCTTCTCGAATAACCATTTCTTGAAATTCTATTACATCTGAGCCAGATTCTAGCAAAGGAAAAGCAATGCCTGAAACATCCAATGATGACCTTAAGACATGTAAGAACCCTAATGACCTAGTGACAGGGTCAAATTAACTAATCTTGACTGAAATTTGGCTTGGATATCTTCAAGTGAAAACATAGTATTGTTATAGGTTTTTATGCCCAAAGGACATGGGAATGAGTTAGCTATAGGGAACCCTAAAGGGAGAATGGAGTCTATTGACAGGGAAAAATAGGGCAATGAAGTCATAGGCCGAGAAGAAAGATGAAAATGGGAGGCATAAGCCCATAATGAGTCTTTTAAGAACAACAGGGTGACCATGAAATGGCAAACTGATAGAATAGTGAAAAAAATTTTATAAGGATAATGGAGGCAGTGAGATTTCTGAAACTCAAGATATTCAAGGAATATTGTTTACAGAAATCTATAAACATCCTATAGTCATCTAAATATAGTGAAAAATATTGATGAATAACACCTGACATAATCAATGACCGAGTTGGAAAATAAATATGCCCCTAGAGAAAATAGTCACCCCAAGATAGTCCTTCGCGATCGAATTCAAAAATCAAATATGTTACCAAATACACCAACCAAAATGAATGCACTTACGTAGCAGTAAATATCCTCAGAAATACCCCTATTGACCAATCCCAAACCAAAGAGGAGTAGGAAGATCCATAGGAGAAAAGGTTCAAAAGAAAGACCATGTAAAACAACCAACTAGTGCACCTCATATAGACCATAGAGAAGACCGATAGGTAACATCAAAGATCCTCATAAATCCCCTGATCAATCAATCCCAAACCAGAGAAGGAGCAAGAAGATCCATAGGAGAAAAGATTTATAAAAGGATGATGTACCAACAACCATATAGTGCATCTCAAATAGACCACATAGCCGACCAACAACTAGAGTGGAAAATAAATTGGTATTAGTGTACCTTGAAACAAAAAAACTAGTAGAGGTTCCTAATATCATCTAGAATCTGGATAAAAACTGAATGTTGCTCAAATAATTATGCTCAGATGTATTTCACCCAATAGCACCAACAACTGCATCATTCAAGGATACATTTAATCCATCTACCTCTAGACTTGCACCCAAAATTATCGCCCTTGTGAATTTTCTAACAAATGCTTCCACAATCCAATATTTTATCCTCAACGTCCGCTTCTCGCAAATTTTTTCCTAGATATTTTGAAGTAGGAATATTGTATGCCAACGAATATTCTATAATTTTCCTCCATCATACTTTAAGTAAATCTAACCCATGTTGTCAATGAGAGCAAGGAGTTCCAACACAACAATGTGCTCATAACAACAACCAGTGGATAGAAGTAGTGTTCAAAATAAATGAAACAGTAAAAAAACGAAAAGTAAAACACAATTAATGGAGACCCCAAAAAGTACTCCAACTATGTTATTTCCTATCCACGTCCAGCGAAATTGCCTCCATCGCTCCTCTCACCAAGCACCTTTGTTGTCGGCCTCCATCGCCCTAAATTCCATCAGTTTTGTTGGCCTTCATCACTCTGTTTCCTGAAGAAACCATCACCAACATAAAGAAAGACCCCTAATCCTTTACCTTTACCTTTTTTACGAGTGTCTTGTATCGAAAATTTTAAGACGAAATTAGATTTTAAGACAAAATATTCCTTTTTCCTTAAAAATTTGTCTTAAAATCCCCCTCTGTGTAGTAGTGTCGAATGCAATGACACACAAGTTGTCTCTAATAGTATGAAAAAAGATCGAAGGGATAGAAGAGGAATTGATGTCTAAGAAATCTTGCCAGGAAAATATGTTGTGTTCTTCTGAGTTGACTAACCCACCAAAACGAAGATCCCATCAATCGTTATATTTATATAATATAATGTGAATGGTAATTGAAATAGTAGCATCGGTATAGGTGCAAAACAGTTGTAGCCTGCAAGTTGGCAAACTTAGGGCGCACTCTTAGAGCCAATTTTGCAGGTGTTCGATAATATTGTCTTAAATTGATATGTTTTTGTCTTAATTGTCATTGTCTTAAGTGGCCATTGTCTGAAATATAAAGTTTGTCTTAATTTTTTTTAGTTGTCTTAAACTATTTTTGCCTTAAATATAAAGTTTCGTCATAAAATATTTTTGCCTCAAACTATTTTGTCTTAAATATAAAGTTTTGTTTTAAACTATTTTTTCTCAAGCTATTTTTATCTTAAATTGTTTTTCTCTTAAATATAATTTTTGTCTTCAAATATTTTTGTCTCAAATAATTTTTGTCTTAAATATAAATTTTTGTTTTAAAATAAATTTTTTTCTCAAATTTTATATTTAAGACAATTTAATTGATATCAAATTTTAATGTAAAATAACTAAAATAAAAAGTTACTTTTTAATATAAAATATTTATTTTGTCTTGTCTCAAATTTTATATTTAAGACAATTCAATTGACATTAAATTTTAATGTAAAATAACTAAAATAAAAAGTTACTTTTTAATACAAAATATTTCTTTTGTCTTAAAAAAAAAATGTCTTAAAAATACTCTTCTTGTAAATGTGTAGGGACTAGCTAAACAATTAGTTGAATTCTCATTTTTCACACACTTTTAACCATATCTTTGTGCATGGTGAAATTTATTTATATATTTATGAGTCTCACATAGTTGCTTGTTATATTCTTATGCTTTGGTTAATAAAAAATCCTTAATTTTAGTTTATTATTGTTCACATATTTTTCCATTTACTATTATGTTCCTATGTACATACAACTCATGCAACACTTGTTGTAGTAATTTGCAATTATTATATTTTCTATTCATTTTTCAACTTTGTACTTTCTTGTTTATATTTTTCAATTTTGTACTTTATTCTTTATATTTTCCTCGTTGTAAATAAATAATTTCTTTCAAATTTATACTTTCTTGTTTATATTTTTCAATTTTATACTTTATTCTTTTCCTTGTTGTAAATAAATATTTTCTTTGTTATAAATAAATAAAAAACATAAAACACTAGGCTGTTTAGTTCCACCCAATGAGATTCCAATTTGTGAACTTCATCCATCAACATATATTGCAATCAATATTTCAATAGAACGCATAAACTACAAAGAGGAATCACAAGCATCCATCAACATATATTGCAATCAATATTTCAATAGAACGCATAAACTACAAAGAGGAATCACAAGCAGAAAACTTATAACATATATTTCAATCACTCGAAACTCATATAATAAAACTATGATAACCCTTTGTATGATATATTTCAATCCATTGCAGAACTATAATGTAGTCATCCGTTATATATTTCAATCTACACTATGATAAATTCACAAGAGAATAGTATGAATATCCATTGTAGAGCATTATAAGCATCAACCCCAGAATATTTAATATTAGCATCAAGTCGGAATTTACCACGATCAGGTAGAAAGTAAAAAAGAGAGGACAAACATCCATAGCAAAAAAGTAAGAAAAATGCACCAAAGAACATTACAAACAACCACCCAAAAAGTAAAAGAATTTCTACCACAAAATATAACAGGAATCCAACATATTCTCGGTTGACATTTTTTTCTTGGCATAAAGGGACACTGCATTTAAAAACAAAACAAAATAATGTTATATTTATTTTTATGTTTTTCCAAAAAATTATTCATTACATCATTGAATTACATTTGTCCGAAAAAGGCACGGGTCCATCCTTTGAATTTTGGGCAATAGATAAGAAGCCCATCGCAACGTCAACCCCTACGCAAAGTAACACTAGGTCTCTATCATTACCGTATAACAAGAGGTTTCTGCATCCACTAATCAGCCCACTGGATATTGCGTCTTCATCACCGCTTTGGTTAATCTATGTTATGGACCATAGTCCAGGTTCAGGGAAGCGATGTACACACTAAACAATTGCCATGCTCGTACTCAAACATCAATGGTCGGTTGTTTATTCAATGTATTTGGATTATCACAAACAGAGAGGCAGCGTCTCGTTCATAGCCCATCTTTTTAATAAAAGGGACATATCAGATGGAGGAGCCATGGAAAATATTTCAATGGTGATCCAGCAGCTTCCTCTTCTCTTTCATACTGCGTTTGTGTTTGGGCTGCTCTTGTTCTGCGTTTTCTGTACACATATATGTCGCCTTAGCTGTTGTAGCAATCCCAAGTTGCAGGCCGTTTACGGTCCGAAATCCTATCCGGTGGTGGGTTCGTTGTTTTCTTTCTGGAAGAAGAGAGGAAGCGGGGTGTTGCTAGAATGGTATGCCCAGATGCTGGCAAACTCTCCCACGCAGACAATCGTGGTGGAGCGTCTTGCAGGATTAAGGATTATATATATTATTTTAATTATGTGTTTTTATTTATTTATTTTTAGAATATAAAATTGGTGTTATCCACGTTTTTCTGGACATATTTTGTTAGTTGTCAACTCTTCACAATTTTAGAGCTTTAGAGATTTTTGAAAATGTTAAAACCATATATAAACTCAAAAATCTAATTTAAAAAATAGAGATCAAGATTTGAAAAAAAATAATTCTAAACCTTATAATAATTAGACATCCTTATAATCAGATAATAAAACTTTATATATTATTATATAATTGTAATTATTATCTATGTACTATTAATTTTAAATATAAAAATTATTAGTTAACTGTAATGGTTAAAAAGTCAAATTATTCTTTATTTTAATATTATCATTTTTGTCTTTTAGTGGTAACCGTAGTTGCGTTATAAGTTACTAGATAAACTATGAAAATTCAAAGTCCAAATCATTTTAAATTAAACCTATAAAAAATACATGTTTATTCTATTATTATAAAACTATATTAAATTAAATAAAAAAGTCTATCTAAATATTCATAAAAGAAATTGTAAATTCAATTATATGTTTTTATCCATCATATACAAAGAAGTGATAATAATTTTTTGAAAATAGATATACTTAAAGTAACTAAGTTAATTATATTATGTGAGAGTGTAAACTTTGATCCAAATCTGTTTTTTTTTGGAAAATCACATTATTATAAAAAGAGCCTAATCGGTTTCCAACTATCTAATGTTATTCATCTTTTAGGGAATGTTGAATGTGCTGATCAAAATCAATCAATATATATCATGCAAAAATACAACTGGCATAACAAATAAAATGCAATGGTCATAAAAAATAATTAATGCATGTGAATATTAAGAAAATAAAATGATATTAAAGGTAGGAATTTAAGTCAAATGAAAAATAGTAATCATAATCCTATAAATGATAAAATAAAATACTAATAATAATCATAATCCTATAAATAATAAAATAAAATACTAATAATAGTAAAAAATGAAAGTGAACGTTAAGAAATTGAATATTAATTATAAACAAAATAAATAAACCATCAATATTAAAATAGTTATATTAATGTAAAAAATATAAATAATCATAAATAAAAGAACCTTGACCCAAAGAAACCATAAAATCAATTAGCCAAAATGATAAATAATTAAACATAATTTAATAGAATAAGAAAATTCATACTAATAAAAGACAATAAAATTAATATTAATAAAAATAATTTAAATAAGAAAAAACAAATAAAAATAATAAACCACAAAATTACAAGAAAAAAAAACTGAGGAAGAGAGAAAAAAACACAAACCAAGGAAATGGGTCTATACTAAGTGACTAGAGACGAAATCCAACAACTAATTATTTTCCATCTGTCATCCCTATTCAGAGTATTAGTTATTTTCTCTTCGCTAGATCACAGGACTTAGTCCTACAATCCCTTAACTCAACAACATGCTCTTGTAACCTCTTACTTACTGAGCGACCAATTTCTCCAATGTAGGGAACCCCACGGGAGCATGGAATCAAATAGACACCTTTCATACTTTTGGGTTCCAATGGGTCCTTAACAGATCTAAGGGAACTATGGATGGTGTTCAAAGGTCTAAAGATGGAAGCGATCAAATGCTTCATTAAAATTCGAGTAATTTTGTTGGTAGTGCCATGTATAAATGGCAGTTGAAACTTACCAACAAATTCACTAGACTCTTTCTTAGGTTTTGGACCTCTGTTAGCATTCAAGAAAGCCTTAAAGACCTTGACTCCTACTATAACCATTCATCTCAAAGACATGAAGGAGATGAGCCTTATCTTTCTCCAAGTGTTCATCATCAGAGACCCTAAGAGCTCTAGTGGCCAATGTATTGAGAACACTAGCCTTATGAGCAAGAAAATGATGAGAACTAGCATGAAGATACTACTTCGTGTGGGTTTTCTTCTGAAATACCTAATGAGAGAAAGATCCATCATCCTTTCTAGAGATTAGAACATCCAGAAAGGGAAGGCTACCATCAATCTATGTTTCCATCACGAACTTAATAAAGCTTGACTAATCAGTCAAGTGTTGATGAAATCAATCCAACTTCTAATGCCCATATGACGAGTTTATGAAAGTGCCATCCACAAAACGCTTCCAAATTTTTGGCTTGATATAAGCGAAAGCCAAGAATTTTGATTCAAAATTCTCCATAAAAATATTTGCCACCACAGGAGAAAGCGGAGAACCCATGGCAACACGACACATTTAGGGAAAATTTTAAGGATGGAAATTTATCTTAAAGTTTAGAAACCTCAACATTATGTTTTTATATATAGTCTCTATATAATTTTGGCGATATTTAAGGTAAAAAAATTTTATATTATAAAACTTGGGCGAATTATTTTTAGAAAAAATGGAAATTGACGAATTTTTTTTTTAAACCATGGAAAATTAGCCCACCTACAAATATTAGCCCCTAAAATTTTCCATGCACACGTCTACTCATATAACTCACCTCCAAAGCTAAAGAAAGTCAAAGTAAAACAAATCTCTACCAATTTGCTGTGTCAAGATCAATAATACAGTTGATCACTTCAACTGCCTCTTTGATAGGGATATTGTTATGCAACGAGACAACATCAAAACTAACAATATAGTTTCATTCGGATAAGATCTTAAATTAATCAAATCTTTGATAAAGGAGGAAGAATTCTTCATAAAGGAATTTGTAAGACCAACAAGCAAGAAAATTTTAAGGGTAGAAAATTATTTTAAGGTTTAGAAACCTTGGCGAATCTTACTAGTCCCTAATATGAAAACTATACAAATATTGGCGATATGTTTGTAAAATATTCAAATTTATTATAATCTCATATAGTCTCTATAAAATATTTGGCCATTTTTAAGGTAAAATAACTTTATACTGTAAAATTTGGGCGAATCGTTCTTAGAAAAAATGGAAATTGGCGATTTTTTTTTTTTTGGAAAAAGTATGGAAAATTAGCCCACCTGCCTAAAATTTTCCTTGCCAACAAGAGGCTTACGAGCGATATATTTCGCTAAGAGATAAGTGAGTCCTTCAATCATATTTAGAATGGGTGTGAGGGGGACACCCTTTTTATAAATTTTGAGAAGCCCATAAATCCTATCAATTATAGGGTTGCTCTCAATCAACTTATGGCTCATTTCTCTTTAAACTCAAACTTACTTATATTTCTCTTAGTGTAACACCCACCATATAAAAAATTTAAAAGATTAACCAATTAAACCATCACAACTTACTCTCAAACATCAAGTTCATTTTACTTTTGAATCAAAAATATAAACAGTTATTAAATTTAGTTAAATGTGGAAATCATTGCATATGTAATTGGCAATGAAGTTCAGGCTACGATAATTTGATGATTGGTCTTACGTACCCTCGGATTATCTCAGATTTGATTTTTGTTATAAAAACTATGATACGGTAATACATTTCACCAACCATACAATTAATACACAGTGTTTTCGGGTTTAATGGTACCACTGGCCTTATCCAAACTCCAAGACTTACCTGTCTTCTCCATTACCAATTAAACCATAATTACTTACTCTAAAGACCATTCATTTTACTTTTGGGATTCCGAGAAATACATCTAATGTGTTAAGATTTAGTAAATATTGGAAATCATTGCATATATAATTGGCATTGGAGTTCGAAAGCCGCGATACTCTTGTGATTATCTACGCATCTCTAATAACCTGATTTACTTAAACTGATACGTAATTCATTTCACCAACCATACAATTACTAATGTTGCCTTCGGATTTGTTGGTACCACCGGCCTTATCCGAACTCCAAAACATTTTGGCTTACCTGTCTTCTCCGTTTGCATTGTGTTTATTGCGTGTTAAATATGGATGACCGGAACTCCTGGCATGCTAGCTCGAAGTTACCGCCCCTACGTGGCTCTAGATCTGCCGTTGAAGGGTTTTCGATCCACGGTGGTTAATTGATTAGGGTTTTCTATGACCTTCGTTCTCTAACCGCTTTCCATTCATTCACGCCTCTGTGCGATGGTTCTGGAGGCGGTGCAGTTGGGAGGAAACTCACAGGGTTTCGACTGCTCCTTTGGCGAATGATACAGGGCGAACCCCACACAGCCTTCTCCCCATCACAGGTAATCTATTCCGCTCCCACCGTGCTCATGCACAGAGAAATTGGTCTGCTATCTTCTTCTGAAAAAGTTTGTATGCTCAATAATTGTGGTTATTTACCTCAGGGTTGTATTCTGGACGAGTTTTTGTTCCAGACTTCTTCATTAACAATCTTCGTTACAGTCTTGTTGGATTCGTTGACGGAAGAGATTCACAACCCTCGGGTTCTGCTAAATACTTCCACAGGTATTTAATCCTTCAACGCTATTGAGAATCTGAGGTTTCCTGTTTTCCCTTTCGCTGTATAAGAATGTTGAATGTCATTATTTCCTCATTTCTGTTCGTTCCTCCTGTTAAGTTTTTCTATTTCGGTGTGGCAGGTATGGCGTGAACTTCCCATACCCGCTTGGTGGTTACCGGTGTTATTCAAGCTCTTCAAGGCTGCAGCCGAATCCGGCACGCATCTACAGGTATTTACTGCGTAGGAATGGAACCCTCCTCGGCTTGCTTATCTAATAGGTGTGAAATCGGTAGGGTTCGAGTTTGAGTGTAATCCACCTGTTATGTATTATTTCAGGATTTTAATGGCAAATAGCCATGTTTACGGCCTCACGCCGACAGGATGTGATGATTCAGTCCTTGGAAGGGTTTCTAACTTCCGAGTTTTCAATTCTCAGACTCTTATATGTATAATTTATGCTGTTGCTGAAGGGCTAGAGTTATACTCGCCCAGACTTTTAGTTAAGAATTGAATTGTCCTCGAACTATTGGATTTGCCTATATAATTTCACCGTTGACTGTTTACCGCATGCCTATGCGATGACTGTGTGTATGGCGTTCAGCTCATCCCAGCTCTATTTATATAAGTTTCTGTTCTCATGATTTAATTGCGTAGTTATGCCATACTGTGGGTAATTTACCGCTGTTTCCATTCTTGGTTTATGGTTCTGTGTATTAGGTTATATACTTTGTTTTCCTTACTGTGTTAATGGAAGTAATGAGTTTCATTTCGGTTTCTTGCTCAGTGCTTTGTTATGAAATTTCCGTATCCTATTTTGTTTCTGTCAGGCTGAGTCGACCTTATATAAATGATGATTTGTTGTCTTCTACTGGAGTTATCTAAATTTGAATCTACAGAACTTCTTAGTTTGTTCTCAGTTTGTTCTTGTTTTACACCGATTTGTTTATGGATTACGGCGGGCGGACCGCCCATCTGTCCGCGTAACTATCATAGGAGGAAAAGACGACCAACCCATGACTCAGGTTTACAGGTTTTGGGTTAACAGTCTTTCCGATGTTTACCATTCAGTAATTTTTATCTTATAAGCCTCCTCCTACTCACGAGAGTTAACTCAGGAAAAAAAAGATTAGGGTTCAGGGTTTTCAGATTTACTTCACTAGCTTCTATAATAAAAGAAACCCAGAAATATAAATGTATTATAGTTTCCTTCCAGAAATATACAAGTATCACAGTTTCCTTCTAGATTCCATCAATTTTTCCAACAGATTCAATAAAATAGAGAACCAAATACACAACACTAATCTTACCGTCAGCCTTATCATAACCACAGAGTTGGAACAACCAGGAAGCAATTTCTTTTCCTATTTTATAAAAACAAGGGTTATCTGCATCTTACTTATTTACATGCAATTCTGCCTGATGGTCTTGTTTCCTCCCTTCCACGAGCTGGGCAATTACGTCCCTCTGCTCTCCCCCTAGCTTCAAGTCTGGAGCGTTACACTCTGTTCGGTAGGAGGAATTCGTGACATTCCAGTCCAACCCTCCTACTCCGCAGGCGTATGATCCGGGGAGATTTCGGGACAACTGGGTCTAATCCAACCCGTAAGACAAATTCCTTCGAATTTTCTCTCTCCAGCTTTTACAGTTTCTCAGAGTCCTCCCTCCTCATAGCCAAGAACAAACCCCAAAAATTCCCCGAATCCCTCTTTATCCCGCAGTTTTCTTTTTGGGTAATCAGAAACAGCTGTGCTATTAACTAATTCCGATCTTGACTTGGTTTTCTTTTTACCATCAATTTTTACTCATGAAAACTAATTCCATAGTAAATCCTTTTATTCAGAAATCAAAAATAGTTTGCTCAAATATTTAAATTAATTCATCATTGATCAATAAAACACAACCATTAGTCAGCAGCTAATAAGGTGGTTACAGTTTTCCCCCTCTGGGAGAGAACACCGTCCCCGGTGTTCTTATTCTAGCTCAGAAAAAAGTTCAGGATTAGCCTCACGGACGAAACTCTCGTCTTCCCAGGTAGCCTCCTCCGGTCCAAAGTGCTTCCACTACACTTTAACCTGGGCGATGGCTCGTTTCCGGAGCATGATTTCCCTCCGGTCTATTATACTGTGGGGCTCGACCAGAAATTCTCCGTCCGGTTCTACCTGCACACAATAAACTTAATTAATCAGACACGTCTTTATCATTATGTTATTATTTGAACCACTATGCTTACCCTCTACCTGAATGTTCTGCCAATGGATTATATGTCTTGAATCATGAACATATCGTTTCAGTAACGATACATGAAAGATGTTATGCACCCGAATATGACTGGGAAGGGCTAAGCGATACGCTACTGGTCCTACTCTTTCCAGTATCTCGAAAGGACCACAAAACCAAGGTGCTAACTTTGCACAGGAGGCCCATCTCAGTGTACTCTTCTTTGGCTTAATCCTGACATATACATGATTGCCAACCTCATACTCATGGTATGACCTTCTTTTGTCTGCGTACACCTTCTGTCTGTCCTGTGCTACTTTCAAGTTCTGTCGAATTTTCTTCACCTCTGCTTCCATTTCTGCTAGCATGTCTGGTCCTAGCATGAGTCTATTCTCGGGGCTGCTCCAATTAATGGGAGTTCTGCATTGCCGCCCATATAGCGCCTCAAATGGACTCATCTTTAATGACTCTTGGTAACCATTATTGTAGGCAAACTCTATCAAGTGTATGTACTCCTCCCATTTTACTGGTTGTTGCATAACATACATTCTCAGCATGTCTTCCAATACTTGATTCACCCGCTCGGTCTGACCATCTGTTTGCGCGTGGTATGCAGTACTAAAATGTACTTGCATTCCTAATCCTGTTAACAGCGCTTTCCAGAAAGCTGATGTGAATTTCACATCTCTGTCTGAGATAACGGTCCTAGGAATGTCATGCAGTCTGAAGATTTCTCGCATGAATAAGTCTGTTATCTGTACCGTCTTATAGGTGGATTGGATAGGTATGAAATGTGCCGACTTACTTAGTCTATCCACAACTACCATTATGTAATCATTACCTCGCTTTGATTTTGGTAACCCAGTGATAAAATCCAATGAGATCACCTCCCATTTCCATTCGGGAATGGGTATAGGTTGCATTAAGCCTGCTGAGTGCCGATGTTCTACTTTCACCTGTTGGCACTCTAAACACTTGGTTAGATAGCTTGCTATATCCTTCCTCATGCCTGGCCAACAATAGTCCTTCCTTATAGCGGTCAGCATCTTTTGATATCCTGGGTGTCCTGCATAATTGCTTCTATGATATTCATCTAGTATCATGGTTTTTAATTCCATTCGATTTGGAATGACTATCCTCTTCTTGAAAATCAACAACCCATCCTGGTTGATCTCATATTCTCCATGTCCACCTTGGCCTTCAGGTGCTTGTGTTTGCTGCCACAAATATTTATATTCAGGATCTTTGTCTGCTTCCATTCTGATTTGATCCAAAAATCTGGTCTCAATTTGATTAACATATAACTCATAAACGCCGTGCAGTTTTCTGCTCAATGCATCTGCTACCCTGTTCTCTTTACCTTTTACATGCTGCAAATCTATATCAAACTCACTCAGGAAAGCATTCCATCTTGCTTGTCGGGAGTTTAAATCAACTTGTTTAAAATAATTGGTTAAACTACTATGATCAGTCTTTAATACAAATCTCTTTCCCAGTAGATAGTGTCTCCATACTCGGAGAGCGTGCACAACTGCGGTCAGCTCCAAATCGTAAGCTGAATATCGCTGCTCATGATATTTTAGCTTGCGGGATTCGTATGCAATCACCTTCCCTTCTTGTGATAACACAGCCCCAACTCCTTGCTTGCATGCGTCTATACAAACCTTGAATTCCTTATCCGGATCTGTTACACTTAACACAGGTGCTGTTGTCAATAACTGCTTCAATCTTTCGAAACTCTCCTGACATTCTTTTGTCCATTTGAAAATTTTTCCTTTTCTTTGTAAGGAAGTAATGGGAAAAGCTATCTTCAAAAATCCTTTTATAAATCGCCGATAATAGCCAGCGAGGCCCATAAACGATCTAATATCTGCCACACTCTATGGCACCTTCCATTCCATGATAGTTTTTATTTTCTCCGGGTCTACCGCTATACCCTTCTTAGATATTACATGTCCAAGATACTGTATTTCTTCTTTGAAGAAGTCGCATTTACTGAATTTTGCATATAGCTGGTGCTTCCTTAACAATTCCAGTACCATTCGCAAATGCTCCCTGTGTTCCTCCACATTCTTTGAATAAATCAATATGTCATCAATGAAGATTAGCACGAAATTGTCCAGATAGGGATGAAAAACACTATGCATCAGTCTCATGAAAGTGGCTGGTGCATTAGTTAAACCAAAAGGTAATACCACGAATTCATAGTGGTCGTATCTTGTGCGAAAAGCAGTTTTGTGTATATCTTCATCCTTAATTTTGATCTGATGATAACCAGACCGCAAGTCAATCTTTGAAAACACAGTAGCTCCCCTCACCTGATCAAACAGGTCATCAATACGGGGTAGGGGATACCTGTTCTTAACAGTCAGCTTATTTAACTGTCGGTAATCCATGCACATGCGCATAGTTCCATCCTTTTTCTTAACAAACAGTACAGGTGCTCCCCAAGGGGACACACTGGGTTGTATATACCCTTTATCTACTAATTCCTGAAGCTGCATTTTTAGCTCGGTCAATTCTGGCACACTCATACGGTAGGGAGTTCGCGAAATTGGCGAAGCTCCTGGCAGCAGTTCTATTGTGAAATCAACATCTCTTTTAGGTGGTAATCCTGGTATTTCTTCAGGAAATACGTCTTTGAATTGCTGCACTACAGGTATGTTTTCTAACACAGCTGCTTTATCCTTAGACTCAGATAGTCCAACTTGTATGGCATACAGCTGGCATCCCTTTCTCATGCATTTTGCTATCTGGGAAGCGGTAATTGGACACAGATGTACAGGCTTCTTTATGCCCTGAATTTCTTGGCGCTTACCATTCTGATCTCTGTAGTAAACTATCTTTTCTTTACAGTCGATGAGAGTCCAATGCTTCTCTAACCAATCCATACCCAATAATACGTCATAGGATCCCGAAGGAAGAATATTTAAATCTACCATTAACTGCTGCCCATCGATTTGTAGTGCACAATCTGGTATTTTGGCATTAACTCTTCTTTTAGCTCCTGTAGCTAACTGAACCAACCAGCTCTTTTTAAATTTTTGACTTGATAGTTTACAGGTTTCCACTAATTTAGGACTTATATAACTTAGACTTGCGCCTAGATCTACCAAAACAGAAACAGTTTGGGATGACAATTTACCTTCCAGTTCTATCATGGTGGGTTGGAAGTCAGCTTGTCGGTCCTCCAATGCTACGTTAATTCTGGGTATGCTTCTGGCAATATCTCCCATAGTAGAAGCCTCCTGCAAATTGTTCATTGTTTCAGCTTTACCCCGCTGTGGGCAATCTCGGTAGTAATGTGCTGCCCCACAGCCCCAACACTGCAGAGGTGGCCTCTGGTTTTGTGGCTGTTCAGGTTTACTGGATGCTTCCACCATCTTGTCTTCTCCTGGCCATCTAATCCTCTGATGGTTCCTTCCAAATTGCTTATTAACTGAACTTCTGGCTGAGCTTCGGAAGTTATTGGTTTTACCCCTTTTGAAACCAGCACTGCTTCTGTTTTCTTTCTTTGACTGCCACCCTTTACCTTGGTCCACCTTTTTTTTCGCTTGCTGATAGCACAACCTTGCTGTTCTGATGGCCTCATCCATTGTCTTAGGTAAACCGCTCGTAAACCTCCGGTCTCATTTTCATCTCTAACACGGTACATAGCTACAGGATAAACTTAGTGATAAACTCGTCCATAGTCAGTTGTCCCAGCCTTAAATCATGAAATTCTAGAGCCTTTTCATCATAGAAACGCTCAGTCAAGTACTTGTCTTTGAAGTACTGTTGGAACCTATCCCATGTCACATCATGATCCTCTATTCCCCGAACATTCTTCACTTCTTCCCACCATAGGGTGGCTTTATCTTTCAGCTGGTAAATGGCTAACCGTGCCTTGAGACCGCTGTCATACTCATACACCTGAAAGTATTTGTTCATATTAATCAACCACGCCTCTGCCACTTCCTCCTTTTCGCCATCGAACGTAGGTGGCTTTATCTTTCGGAATTCTCCGTGCAGCTCCACCTTCTGTTTTTTATTTGCCTTCCGTTCAGTTTTGTTTTCAGACTCAGCTTCATTAAAATTTCTGTGTGGAAAACTTCGCTGTGACACACTTCTTTCTTTTTGGCCAGTACCTTGCTCCTCTGAGTGCTGTTCGTCTCCTCCCTGAGGTTCTCTGTCAGCACTGGGCTTTTCAATCCTTTGATTTTGTTTATCGGAGAGGCTCTTTAATATCCTCTCCTGTTCCTGCATCATCCTTGCATTATCCCTACGTACTCTTTCCATCTCTTCCTGTAACTGTTGTACGGTGTGCAACAAAATGCGGGTCTGGTGTTGCTGTTCTTCGATCAATCTGTTAGACCGCTGATGCTGCTCTATTCCTAACTGAACCCACATTTCGGGGTTTCCTTCTGGTGGGGGTTGAATTTCTCCGGCATTTCGCTGTTGCTGTTGCGACGGTGTCCGCCTTGGTTGTCGTTCCATTATTGATCTGGTTGTGCATGGAATCATACATTTTATAACGTCAGTCGACCCAATTAGGGCCTAGCGTTGTAACGCTGCTCTGATACCACTTGTAACACTCACCCCATAAAAAAAAAATTAAAAGATTACCAATTCAACCATATTTACTTACACTCAAGCATCCGATTCATTTTACTTTTGGGATTCCGAGAAAATACATAAACCATGTGTTAACATTTAGATATATACCATTGGAAATCATTGCATATGTAATTGGCAATGAAGTTCAGGCTGCGATAATTTGATGATTGGTCTTACGTACCCTCGGATTATCTCAGATTTGATTTTTGTTATAAAAACTATGATACGGTAATACATTTCACCAACCATACAATTAATACACAGTGTTTTCGGGTTTAATGGTACCACTGGCCTTATCCAAACTCCAAGACTTACCTGTCTTCTCCATTGCAATGTGTTTATTGCGTGTTAAATGTACACGACCGACCTGGCCCGCTAGCTCGAAGTTATCACCCTACGTGGCTCCAGATCTGCCGTTGAAAGGTTTTCGATCCACGGTGGTAAAGTGTTAGGGTTTGCTATGACCTTGGTTGCTAACCGTTCGTCTAGCCCTCGCCTCTCAGGCGATGGTTCCCGGGAGGTGGTGCGGCTGGGAGGAAAACCCTACAGTATTTCAACCTGTTCTTTTCGTGGCAGTTACAGGCTAACCCCGCGCGAGCTTCTCCATCACGTAGTCCATTCCCGCCATCGCGCTCATGCACGTAGAAATTGGTCCGCTAACATTCTCCGAAAGGGTTTGTATGCTCAATAATTGTGGTTATTTACCTCAAAGGTTGTATTCTTGGAGGAATTGTTGTTCCGTACTATTCCATTAGCAATCTTCACATGCTTTGTGGATTCATCGACGGAAGAGATTCACGCCAGGTTCGCTAAATACTTCCACAGGTATTTAATCCTTCAATGCTATTGAGAATCTGAGGTTTCATGTTTTCCCTTTTTCTGTATAAGAATGATGAATGTCATTATTTCCTCATTTCTGTTCGTTCCTCCTGTTAAGTTTTTCTATTTCGTTGTGGCAGGTATGGCTTGAACTTCCCATACCTGCTTGGTGGTTACCAGTGTTATTCAAGCTCTTCAAGGCTGCAGCTAAATCCGGCACACATCTATAGGTATTTACTGCGTAGGAATGGAACCCTCCTCGGCTTGCTTATCTAATAGGTGTGAAATCGGTAGGGTTCAAGTTTGAGTGTAATCCACCTGTTATGTATTATTTCAGGATTTTTATGGCAAATAGCCATGTTTACGACCTCACGCCGACATGATGTGATGATTCAGTCCTTGGAAGGGTTTCTAACTTCCGAGTTTTCAATTCTCAGACTCTTATATGTATAATTTATGTTGTTGCTGAAGGGCTAGAGTTATACTCACCCAGAATTTTAGTTAAGAACTGAATTGTCCTCGAACTATTGGATTTACCTGTATAATTTCACCGTTGACTGTTTACCGCATGCCTATGCGATGACTGTGCATGGCGTTCACTGTCTCGCCATTTATATAAGTTTCTCTGCTTCTGCTGATTTAATTGCGTATTATGCCATATATTGTGTACTCTACTGCGTTGTTCCATTCTGGTTAATGGTTCTCGTGTATTGTGAACATACTTCTGCTTTTCTCTCATCGTGTTAATGAAAGTAATGAGTTTCATTTCTGCTTTCTTGCCTGCGTTTTGTCTCTATACTCCCCGTATTCTAGTTTGTTTCTACAAATGAACATCTATATAAATGGTGATTTGTTGTCTTCTACTGGAGTTATCTAAATTTGAATCTACAGAACTTCTTAGTTTGTTCTCAGTTTGTTCTTGTTTTACATCGATTTGTTTATGGATTACGGCGGCCGGACCACCCATCTGTCCCCGTAACTATCATAAGAGGAAAAGACAACCAACCCATGGCTCAGGTTTACAGGTTTTGGGTTAACAGTCTTTCCGATGTTTACCATTCAGTAATTTTTATCTTATAAGCCTCCTCCTACTCACGAGAGTTAACTCAGGAAAAGAAAGATTAGGGTTCAGGGTTTTCAGATTTACTTCACTAGCTTCTATAATAAAAGAAACCCAGAAATATACATGTATTACAGTTTCCTTCCAGAAATATACAAGTATCACAGTTTCCTTCTAGATTCCATCAATTTTTCCAACAGATTCAATAAAATAGAGAACCAAATAAACAACGCTAATCTTACCATTAGCCTTATCATAACCACAGAGTTGGAACAACCAGGAAGCAATTTCTTTTCCTATTTTATAAAAACAAGGGTTATCTACATCTTAATTATTTAAATGCAATTCTGCCTGATGGTCCTGTTTCCTCCCTTCCATGAGCTGGGAAATTACGTCCCTCTGCTCTCCCCCTAGCTTCAAGTCTGGAGAGTTACACTCTGTTCGGTAGGAGGAATTCGTGACATTCCGGTCCAACCCTCCTACTCCAGAGGCGTAGAGATTTGGGGAGATTTCGGGACAGTCCGGTCCAATCTCCAACCCCGAGCGGAAACTATCTTGGAGTTTTCTTTCCTCCGGGTTTTTTAGAGTCTCTCCTCCTATAGTGGAACCCCAAAAATCCCACGGAATCCCTTTATCGAGTTATGTTTTTGGAGTGGCCTTAAAAACGTTTATCCTTAACTAATTCCGGATCTTGAGTTAAATTTCTTTTACCATCGAGTTTTTTTTATTCATGGAAACTAATTCCATAGTAAAAAAATTTATTCAAAAAGAACCAACTTAAAAAAAATAGTTTGTTCAAATATTCAAACCAACCCATCGTTAATTAATAACGACATCATTAATCATCGGCCTAATACGGGGTTACATAAAATTAGAAAAGATTATATGAAAACACATATTTTATATCACATTTGAGTTATAAAGTTTTAAACCACTATATCAATTAACCATAAGAGTCACGAACGAAGGAAACAGCTGAAAACATATAATTGAGAACTATAATTTTAAAAAACATCACACCTCGGGTTACATAGCGTGATTGAAAAAAGCCATAACTCCCATTATTCTATTTTTACGTGTATGGAAATACAAAGTGCTTGAGAAACAAAAACTAGGAAAAAAAAAAAGCGTAAACATGTCTGTGAAGGGAAACAATGGAAGCGATTTATGGTCTTGAAATATAGGTAGGCACACGTGGGTTTCTTTATGGCGATGGTGGTTATAATCTTGGTGTCCGCGTGCGGTCACAGGGTTATGATATGACAATCACGCCTTATAAAATGGCATGGGTGGCTATGGGGCTCTCATGAGGCTCTTGGTGGGTACCGGATACAAATTGGAAGACCTCTGCCGGTTGACATCGGTTATCTCTTGATTTTACCATGTCGACCTACCCCACAATAAAAACGCCTTCAACGTAATTAATTGCAACGAGTGAGAATCCTTAATATTACATTACATGTGAGTGAGAATCGCTTAATATTACATTACATGTTATATCGGCCTACCCAAATAAAATCACCATCAACTTAATTAATTGCAACATAGTGAGAATCTCTTAATATTACATTACATGTTGGTGAGAATATAATATTATATTACATGTTAATGTTTTATAAAATTTAGATATGTCCTTTTTTAAGAGGGATAATAAAATCACCATCGATTTAATTAATTGCAATAGAGTGAGAATTCTTTAATATTACATTACATATTCGGTATATGTTGGTGAGAATCTCTTAATATTACATTACATGTTATATGTCTTTTTTCAAAATTTGATTGTCTTTTTAGGTAGTAACATAGTTTATTAGAATTAGTTAGGATTATGCTTACTTTAGTATATCTTGGATTGGGTTTGTTGAGGAAGTTGAGAGATTCTCTCAACTTCTCTCTCTAAGATTAGAAGTGGTTCAACTATATATTATTGATGTCGATTATTGCAATATAGAAAATAATTATTTGTGTGTGAATGCTGTGCGTTCTGCTCTCTCAATTTCTGATATGGTATCGAGCCACTACGCTTAAATCCCTCATGGGATGGCCGGGAAGATGTGAGCCATAAATTGTAATCTATGTAAATAGATAGGATTAGTGCGTGTGTGTAGAAAATTATTTTTTCTTTTTGTAAGTTTAAATGTTGTTTGCGGTCGGCTTAGGATTTTCTCTCTGTGCGTGATTGCTAATGTAGGCCGAGTTTATATTCTCTCCGGGGGACGAGTTTCACTCCCGAAGAAAGGTCGAGTTTCATCCTACGAATACGGGCTGAGCCTAGCACGCGATGGGTATACAAGAACAACGTTTCTTTATTACAAATAAATCGTTTTCCTCTTGAGTGCCGGGGGTTCCATATATCGGTTACGACTTTCTTAGTGTATGGGTATGAATGTTCCGAAGGAAATCGAGGTTGTAATGGCTATAACACGAGATTGAGTGTAGAATTGTTGAAGTGTTCAAATGTTTGAAGAGACTAAGAGTTGTTGCGTTGCTAGCTGAAGATTATGCTAGGCTGTAGGGTTGTATTCTTTTGCTAGTTAAGAGCGAATGTTGTCCCATCTACTATGCATTGATTATCGCTACATGCGACGAGAATGTGAGGACTGCGTGGTTTCGCAGCACGTTTAGCACAGGCGAGAGGACTCGTGGGTACTGCGCTCGCGGAGGAGAGGACCAGCGTTAGGCACTGCATTCGGCGGAATTGGACATAAAAGGTGCGAGATCGATATGCATTAAATTACGAAATATAAATTCATATCGTTCTTTATTGTGTTTAATCGACAATTTCAAAGCAAGAGTAATTAGGATGTGTAGTCTCATCCGGTTTGCCGTTTACTGTGGCGAGAGATGAAGCCGGCCTCGGTGCCTTTCTTTGAGCCTCTAGATCCGATTTTCCTTTTGCGATGAAGCGTTGCTTTGATTTCATTGAGATTTAATGCGGTTTACGATTTTAATGAGGGTCGCTTGTATCTTATGTCGGGTTATTAAACGAGCTCACAATCTCTTCCAATTCCCCATATTGCATGGCAGGTGTCGCTCTTACGTTCAGCAGAATTTCTTGTGGTCTCTATTGGTCGTGGAGTGCATCAAAGAACGGGAATTCATTGTGATGGTGGAATGTTGCGAAGGAAAACATAAGCTGAGGAGGAAAACGCCAAGTCGAAGAGCAGGTGGAGTTATTCGGGGGAGAAAGTTGAATTATTTCTTCTCATTGTGTGTTCAAGAATCGTGACAAAATCTCGGGGTTTATTGTGTGAAATATAGTGTGAAGTTTAAACTTATATTTATTGGCATGGGATTGGTGTAGAAGAAGAGAACCAATTATTGAACAAATCGGCACATTATTTAAATTAGTCGTTCTTGACGTCCTACGAGGACGAGGGGAGCAATTGACTAATTTGATTGTGTGAATTTGTTATATGCTGATCTTGTTGTGATACGGGCCAAGGAGCATCGGTTACGGGTTACAAGCGAGTCAAAGTTGTTCGTTAGCTCTTGAACACATTCGAGTATTCGAGACCATTTTCCTAGCCATGATGGGCCCAGAAGAAATATCAGAACGGAGATGGTGATTGGTCCATAGGACGGTTCATCACTTGTCGGCTCTTATCGCGGAAGCCAGAACGAGCCGAGTTGTCAATGCGATGATCTTGCAAAGTTCATTATTCTTTGATGAGAAACATATGTAGTTTAAATGGGTTGAATGGTAGCTCGAAAAATGGTGGAGAAAAGAGTGTTTCCTATGAGATCTCAAAGTGGGTACGGATGTTAATGAAGACCGGATCGGACAAGAGACGAAGTTTACGGTGTTAATTGTGATTAATTATTATATATGTTTTGTAAAGTAAGCATTAGGGGAGGGTATTAGAATTAGTTAGGATTATGCTTACTTTAGTATATCTTGGATTGGGTTTGTTGAGGAAGTTAGAGAGATTCTCTCAACTTCTCTCTCAGGCCAGTGGTTCGTATATATTATTGATGTATCTGATTATTGCAATATAGAAAATAATTATTTGTGTGTGAATCTTGTGCGTTTACCCACTCTCTCCAATTTGATACGGTTACTATTTGAATTGCTGATTTTTAAAAGAAGTTTTAACTTTAAAAACATATATTTTTATTTAAAATACACTAAAATTAATTTTTTTGGAAAGTGGTGTTACTAATATCACCATTTTTAGGAGTTAACATTATCACTTTTTGCAACCATAATCTTAGCAATGTCATAATGTTGTAAAAAAAACCATTACAATCAACTCTTGAATTGAAAATTGGTTTTAACACCTATACCATAAACTAAAATCTTATTCAATAAAAAATGCAACCATAATCTTAGCAATGTCTTAATGTTGTAAAAAAAAACCATTACAATCAACTCTTGAATTGAAAAGTGGTTTTAACACCTATACCATAAACTAAATCTTCATTAAATAAATAAAAATGCAACCACAATCCTAGCAATGTCATAATGTTGTAAAAAACCCATTAAAATCAACTCTTGAATTGAAAATTCAGAAATTAGTTTTTAATAATATATATAAACTAAATCTTCATTAAATAAAAAAAATAGTACTCCCTTATAACACCCTTTTTAAATAAAAAATAGCTACTCCTTATAACACCCATTTTTTTGGATAAAGCTGAGTTGATTTGAAAAGTGGTTTTAATAGCTATACCATAAAATAAATCTCCATTAAAATAAAAAAAATAGTGCTGTATAACACCCCTTTTAAATAAAAATAGTACTCCTTATAACACCCATTTTTTTAAGGGATAAAACTATAAGTTTTTTAGGGTTATGATATCCTTTTTAAAACTAAAAACTACATTGCAATCAACTCTTGAATTGGAAAGAAAGTGGTTTAATAGCTATACCATAAACACGGCGAAAAATCCCAAAGGATGACAATTTCCCTCTAGTGAACTAAGACATAAGACAAATGAAGAAAAGGATGTCCTCAACTTGAATGAGAATAATCGGAACAACCATCGAACCGATGGCCAAAGAACAAGAGATAGAGACCCTTTTAACATTACCTCCACGGTTTAGCGTGAGAGGACATTGGGGCATAGGACACTTAGGTGGGAATAAAAGACAACACATCTCATACCTTAATTGAGACAATGACAATGAACAATCACTTGAAGATACTTATGTCACCTTATCTCACGACCTACATGCCAGCTTTAAGGTGCTTGGTGGAAGGTCAACTAGAAAGAAGAAAGGGAGAAAAACTTAATTTTCCCCATGTACTATAGGTTTTACTTATGACTTCATATTCTGCCTTGATTGACAATTACCGACACATGTAACATGTAATTTTGTTTTCATTAATAAAATTGCTAAATTTTTCCTTGGAAAAAAAAATAGCTATACCATAAACTAAATCTTCATTAAATAAAAAAGTAGTATCCTTATAACTTTTCAACCATTACAATCAACTCTTGAATTGAAAGAAAGTGGTTTAATAGCTATGCCATAAACTAAATCTTCATTAAATTAAAAAAAATAGAACTCCTTTATAACACCCTTTTTTTCAAGGATAAAAAGTTACACCTCTTTTAAGGATATAACTATAAGTTTTTAGACTTAACATTATCACGTTTTGCAACCATAATCTTAGCAATGTCATATTGTTATAAAAAAACCCATTACAATCAACTCTTGAATTGAAAAGAAAAATCATTACAATCGACTCTTGAATCGAATAAAGTTGAATTGAAAAGTGGTGTTATAGGCACCTGCCATAAACTAAATCTTCATTAATAAAAATAAAATAGTACTCCTTATAACACCCTTTTTTAAGGATAAAACTATAAGTTTTTTTGAATCTTCATTAAATAAAATAATAGTACTCCATGTCTTCCCACTCCTTTTTTAAGGATAAAACCATAAGTTTTTTTTAATCTAATACATTTTATAGCACCTCTTTTTTAAAGATAAAACTATACATTTTTTGAAATTATAAATATAACAACTAATACCCTTAAAACCAAAATCTTAAAAACTAAACACTAATTCAAGCTCATGCTATCAAAATTACCCTCTTTTATTTAGGCTTTAAATTATAGAAATTTTAGAACCAAAATCTTAAAACTAAAAGATAAATTAAACTATGCTATCAATATTATCCTATTTTCTTTAGACTTAAAAATGGTAGCATTATAGAATCCCTGCATGGAAGTTTAATGTTGTTGCCAAGAAAATTTGTGAAAAAAATAAAATAATGGATCAGCCCTACTTTGCAGGACTAGCAATTTTGCTTGATTTTTCTTTTATAAATATTTGTATTATTTATTTTTAACTTTGTTTTTCTTTTTAAATATTTGTCTTAAGTTTCCTAAAAAAAAAATTATACTCATATTTTCTTTTTAAATTGTTATATACTCATCTTTTTTTTAAAATTGTTATATACTCATCTTTCTTTTAAATTGTTATGTAGAAAGTTTTTAATAATTATTTTTTTAAATTGTTATGTAGTGATTTTTTTAATAATTAATTTTTTTCAAAATTGTTATATAGATATTTTTAATAATTATTTTTAAGGTAAATGATTTTTTTTAGGATTTCCTTTTTCATATATATCATTATTATATATATTGTTTTCCCATAAAAAAAATTACATTTTTTATTCCTCTTAAAATTCAAAACATTCCAAAAATGCATATAGCACTATGATTTAGAAAATTGTCTCCAAACATTTTTACAAAAAAAATAAAAAATACATAAGAAAAATCACCAAACTAG
Source organism: Pinus albicaulis (assembly GCA_034641835.2). Taxonomy (NCBI): domain Eukaryota; kingdom Viridiplantae; phylum Streptophyta; class Pinopsida; order Pinales; family Pinaceae; genus Pinus; species Pinus albicaulis. The sequence continues at coordinate 8,101,474 of CM076572.1, forward strand.
AAAATATAAAAAATCTATTTTCTTTCAATGTCTTTTAGCCATACAAAATACGTCCTTGGTTCACTCTTAAATCTTTATCGGGGAAAGATAATAATAAAGAGAAGGTATCATATTATAAAATTGTTGATCGATAAGCAATCATAAAACCAACTTTGTGTTCCTTATGAAGAATGTTATCTAGGGTGAGCAATGTTTCTTTGGATAAATTATCTTCCTAGTTAAGTTCTCAAAAAAAGTTGTGTTCTCAAAACACATGTGAAAATATCCTAAAATAAAACACAAATGTTTCTAATTGCCTTGCCAAGAAAATGATTCAATGCAAGGTTACCAATTTGTACTTTTCCCTACAACCATTGAATAACTAATTCTCAGTCATTGAAGATTTGGACCTTATATTAGGAATTTGGCTTATGTGATCCATAAAATGTATACAAAATATACTTAGATGTAGATTATCACCGAAAGATTTTATATACATTTGGACCTTATGTACATCTTTGCCCATCTATGGTGCATTTAAACGAAAAGCTTAATTGCACTATTATTCCCAACTCCCAAGCTGACATTACCTATTATATAATGTTGATCAAAGAAAAATTAAATGAAACCCAGTTATGGTAAGAGAGAGTTTCCCTCAACATAGCTCCATCAATATATCCCCATGGTTTATCTTATTTATCATCACCTCAAAAATATGTAGGAGGCTTAAATTTAGAGCCTATATTTAAGGAGTTGAGAGTGTGATCTAGAGGATACTTGTAAAGGAGGAGAGCCTTTGTCCTCAAATAATTTAGATTTGCAAAGCCAACTAAATACCTCAAGATACTAGTATGGATAGTGGTATAAAGACCTTGAAACTATTTGAACAAAAATGGTTTGCACTTCAAAGAGATTTTGAATAAAGTGGTTTGCACTTCAAAAGATTTAGACTTTGAAACTGTTAAAGTTTTGCACTTAAAAAAATTGATCTTTTAGATGTCTTTCTAGATCCATGATTAAGATGAATTTATACGTATACATTGGGTATTAATAAAAGTGATATAAAAATCTCAAGCATATAAAATGTGGGCTAGCTCCATCATAGAATTAATATAACCACGAAAATGAGAGAAAAGGTAAAAAGGTAACATAATCACATGATATTTTTTATTTAGTAATGTCATGGTAATGAAGTGCAACACGGTACAACAAAATCTTAAGAGGGGACAAAAATGGGCAGATATTAAAAATATGACAATAAAAGCTAAACAAAAATAATGTAATTTTGGAAAATTACTTATTGACCGTTAATTGGTTGAGTAACAAAATGAGAAGTTCAGAATAACGAAATAGGCTGAGGAATAAATTGGATGGCCCAAGTATGGCTTGTATGTACGGAAGGAATCATTTTTGATTAATAGAGTTTCCAATCCTTTACCCCGTGGGGGTTTCCCTTGACACCCTGTCAAGGTTTTACCACGTAAATTACACGGCTGTGTTACTTATGTGAATTTATTCCCTTCAGTTTGTCATTCGATTATGAATCTATTTCTTTCTCGTTTAATATTTTCAATAAGTGGTATCGGAGCACGGAAATTGGTTTGAACGGTTTTTTGAAGAGCAATTGATTGGGAGTCATGGAGATTGAAACGACCGTGGCATTTGAGATGCGGCGTGGCTCGGGGCATCAGTCATTTGATGTTGTAACGTTTGATGAAGAAGTCGGTGGGATCCGTGGGTGTGGAGCGCTCATGGGTACGAGAAATATTGTGATTGTGAGTGTCTATCATCTGAATTGGGTGCGTGTTGGTGGAAGATTGTTCTATTTTGGGTTGGAGCTGACCTGCTGGTCTGGAAGACTTCCGAATGCATTTGTGAAGAATGACTACATGTTTTTTGTGTGGATATCTTTGATCTTGGTGTGATCGATAAACTCGTGTAGAGGTTTTCTTGAGTTGTTATTATTTGGAGAGCGAAGAATTCTTTGGAGAAAAGAAGTTGTCGAGGGCAAGGTTACTGAGAGGAAATCAATTAGAGCCAAGAGTCGGAATCAAATCCGCTAGTTAAAGAAGTCATTGCCCGGTATCAAATCCATTGGAAAGTCAAATTCGATGCCATTGAACACATTTTGCGGTACTAAGAAAACGGGTATTTTTTTCTCTAAAAACTTGTTTGTGGGAAGAAACAGCTGAATTTTTTCTTTTTCTTGTGGGAAGAAATTGTAAAAGTTGCTTTTTTGTGCTTTAAGGAATATATATATATATATATATATATATATATATATATATATATATATATATATATATATATATTTCTTTATTTATTTTACTAAAAAATTGAATTTATTTTAACGAGACCATGTTGAAGGAACACGGAGAAATTTTTTTGGATAAATTAAATTGAAAAATTCATGGAGTAGGGTTTGATAAGTTCAAAACCACTGAAAAAGGGGGAAAGTGTTTAATTTGGCAAGCCCTTGAAACCCCTGGCAGAAGGAGAATTTTTTTTATTAGACTGGTTAGGTGAAAGGAAAACTAGGAGGAATAAATGGCTAAAATGACAAATGCAAAGTTCGAGGTGGATAAATTCAGGAAAATGATTACCATTGTGGAAGCGGGAAAGGTTGATTTGCTGATTTTATGGGGTTGCACAAAGCATTAGACGGGGGTAAATAAAAAATCGGCAAAGCATGTGATTATTTGGGAGGACTTGGATGCTTGAGCTCTAGTCACCATTTCAGAGTTATGTTTGGCGGATGAAGTTCTCTTCAATATTGTTGGAGAGGCCCTGGCGAAGGGTTGTGGAAAAAATTGGAAACCTTGTATACCGAAAAGTCTGTGACAAATGAATCTATTTAAAAATGAATTGTATAGTCTTCGGATGAAGGAGGGTACAAAAATTACGAACACTTAAATGTTTTAATACACTTATTTTCCGGTTGTTGATATGGAGTAAAAATGTAGGAAAGACAGAAATAACCTTGTTGTTCCCTACCCGATTCATGGGATCACTTCGTAACCTCAATGAGTTTGGGCAACTGTGATTCATTAAGAATTTGAATTTGTTGGCGGTGCTCTCTGCTCCCAGAAGAGTATGAAGGAAATCTAACATTGAGACATCTACACCGAAGCCATGGTAGCAGGTGGGACCAAAGTGAGGGGAGAAAGCAAGAGGTTCTTCCAAATCGGGAGATTAAGGGCGGCAGAGGAAATTTGTAAAAGCCAGTCTTTGAAATGATACAACCCAAACTTGGACATAAGAAAGATTGTTGGAAACAAAAGGGTTGGAAAATATATGAGAAGCAAAATCGAGTTGATTCGGGTATGAGTTGACTAGGGTTTTAATTGCGAGCTCTCGAGTTTGTAATTTTTCTCAAAGATGCGAAAATTGACTATTAGACTTTGGTGCTTCTCATCATATGAGTTCGCACCGAAGTTGGTTTTACTTCATATGAAGCTTGTAAATGGTAGTTCTGTATTCTGGCAGAGTATTGCATCTTGTCGGTATTTGTTGGGATTGGTAATGTAAAAATTAAAATGTACATTGATTAAAACATTATCGATGTTAGACATGTACTGAACTAAAGAAAAGCTTGATTTCTAACGGAGTTTTGGATTCGAATGGGTATAAATTTATAGGTCGAATGGAGTGTTGAAAGTCTCAAAGGAGCCTTGGTTGTTATGAAGGCTGAAAAGGTCGGAAATCTATCTGAGACTCCGAGAAGCATCAAGTTAGTGAAGCGGCGGTATTATCGGGGAAGAAAAGAAGAAGAAGGTTTACGTCCATGGCATGTTCGGTTGGGTCACAGAGCGAAGGTCTTCGAAGATCTTGATAGTACAAGTTGCTTCACTGATTTTAAATCCTTGAAGTTGGATTTTTGTAAATAATAGTATTTGGTAAGCAAATGTAAACAAAGGTTCAAGGTAAAATCATAATAGTAAACAAATTTTAGACTACATGCATTACGATCTGTGGGGACCATCTCCTACGCTTGTGTCTTATGGAGGTGCATTATATTTCTTAACGTTTTATTGATGATTTCTCCCGAAAATTTTGAAAGATTTCATATGTTGAAAAAGAAAGGCAAGTGTATTTAATGTTGTTAAACAATTTAAAACAATGGTGGAAAGAAAATAGGCAAATCAATTAAATGTTTAGGCGACAATGGCGGTGAATTTACTTCTTTAGAATTTGAACAATTTTGTAGGATGAAGGGATTGTTAGACATAAAAATGTTGTTTATACCCCTCGGAAAAATGGCATTGGTGAACGGATGAATCGGACTCTTATGGAAAGAGCCGGAAGCATATGATCGGTAATGCTAACTGCATAAGGAGTTGTGGGTAGAAGCAATATCACTTGCTTATTATTTAGTTAACGAGATCACCTTCGGTTGCAATAAACAATAAAATTACTTGAAGAAGTTTAGTAGGAATTAGGTCTTGTGATTATTCACATTTGAAGTTTTTTTAGTTTATGATGCCTATGCTCTTATTCCTAGAAATCAACGTTCAAAGTTAGATCCAAAATTGAAATGTTGTGTCTTTGTTGGATATGATTATGTAGTGAATGGATAGGTTGTGGGATCCTTCTTCACGGAATATAGTAATTAGTAGAGATGTAACATTTGATGAATCTTCTCTTACCCAAAATCGGATGTTGAAAAATTTGAACAAGAGTGGGCATCGCCAAGTGAGGCGAGATTCAATTGGAGACTAAACCTTTTTTCCGGGGAAAAAGGTGAAGAAGCAAAGGAAACTAGAAATTCAGGAACAAATTCAGCAATAAAGTCACTCTACGAAGGTCTCTGAGGAAAGAAAAAAACCTAAAAGGTATGAAGATTACGCTTCCATCTTTTGCATTGATTACGAAGATGAGGCCTTCTTGTTATCGGGGAAGCGATGGAGTGATGTAGATAGCGAGATATGGAAAAAGGCTATGGAAGAAGAAATGGACTCCTTCGCAGGAATAATACCTGGGATCTTGTAGAACTTCCTGAGCGAAGTGTTGTTGGGTGCAATGGAATGCCATGTTGAAAGTTGATGGAAGTATCGAGAGGTATAAGGTGAGACTTGTTGAAAAGGGTCATTATCGAGGTTGAAGGTATTTGATTTTCATGAGATTTTTTCGCTAGTAGTTAAACTTGTTTCTATTCATACTATGTTAGCACTAACTTCTTTAATTGACCTTGATTTAGAGCAGTTCGATGTTAAAACAACCTTTCTTCATGGTTATTTTGGATGAAGAGATATATATGGATCAACCGAAGGTTTTGTACAAGGTTGCAACGGAAGATTAGTTTACCTGTTGAGGAAATCATTGTGGCACAGAGGCGGTCGCCCGGGAAATGGTACAAGAAGTTTGATTACTTCATGGTAAGCCAAATTTTATTAGAAGTGAGTATGATCATTATGTATACTTCAAAAGTTTCGATAGCATATTCATTATCTTGGTGTTGTATGTTGATGATGCACTACTTATTACAGCTTAAAGCATGGAAGAAATCAAGGATAAAGGCTCGGCTCTCAGGTGATTTGAGAAATGGAAGGATCTTTGAGCCACTTTCAAAGCATATCTTGGGCATGAATTACAGAGATGAGAAGAATGTTCGCTTTGATTGCCTCCACAACAAGTATATGGGAAAGTACTTGAAAAGTTCGGTATGAACAATGTGAAACATGTTAATGTTTCATTAGCTTCCCATTTTAAGATTTCTTCGGGTTTAAGTCCTAGAACCTAATGAAGAAAAAAGTATATGTCTCATGTATCATGTATACGAATGCGGTAGGCAACTTAATTTATGTGATGGTATCTAAAGACACGACATTTCACATGTAGTTGGAGTTGTCGAGCGGGTTCATGGCAAATCCGGGGGAAGAACATTGGCGGCGATTTAAATGGGTACACTTCGATATTTGAGGAGCACAAGTGACCATTACATCGACTTTGATGGTCGTGAAGGTTCGATCTGACGAGGATATGTGTCGGATAACGATTATGCGGTGATTTGGACAAAAGGAGGTCCTACGAGGGTTATGTTTTTACTCTTGCGGTTGGAGTAATCGGATGGATGTCAAAGCTTCAAGAGGCAGGTTGCTTTGTCCACTGCGGCCGAGTATATGGGCGCCGGATGCACGTAAGAGGCAATTTGGTTAAAAGGTACGCAGTGAGCTTGGAAGGACGCGAGGAGAAAGTGAATGTGCTGTGACGATCGGAGCGTTATTCATTTGACGCTTACAAGTCCAACCTATCACAACAAGACCAAACACATCAATGTAAGGTATCACTTTTGTGAGACATGTAATCGACGTAGAAGTAGTTCTCGAGAAGGTTTGCACACGGGAAAATCATGCGAGATATATTCACGAAGCCGATTCTGATGCAAGCTAAGAGCATGGTGTCTGCTTCTCTTGGCTTGCGGAAAAGATGATGAATGGGCATGGGCAAGGGATTAGGAAAATTGTTGTCGAGTGGAGTTTGTTAAAAATATGACAACAAAATTGTAAATAATGTAATTTTGGGAAAATTACTTATTGGTGACTGTTAATTGGTTGAGTAACGAAATGAAGTTTAGAATAACGAAATATAGGCTCAAAGATAAATGGATAGCCCGAGAGGCTTGTATGTACGGAGAGTCATTTTTTTGATTAATAGAGTTTCCAATCCCTTGCCTAGTGGAGGTTTCCTTGATACTGTTAAATTTTTACCACGTAAATTACGTATGTTACTTATGTAGAATTTATTCCTTTAGTTTGTCATTCGGTTATGAATCTATTTCTTTCTCGTTTAATATTTCCCGCTCAATAGACGACAATGGTAAGAGAAAGGAGGTAGAAAGAAAACCAAGTTGTACATAGACATATCAAATCCAAAAGTTCCTAGAGTTGGACTCCTAGGTAAGGACATCCAAAATACTATAAGTGAAATAGTGTTGTTTAAGTATTGGAGTTTTTGTTGATTATTCTTTTTTAAATGTATAAATAACTTTTGTATTTTGAAAATAAAATGTTTGGTTTGTATAAAATTTATATAAGGAAATAAGTTAACGATCCTAGATG